>OZ010794.1:70777917-71377917 GCA_963932465.1 Maratus speciosus | reverse complement strand
TACTGTATTAATCAAGTTTGAACGACCCAATTTCTCTTTTTTGTTTGCTTGGTGACGACTTTTCTAGGATGCTCGACTACCCTCAACAAGAATTGTTTTTGTTGTTTCTCCCTGACCAATTCGTTTAATTAGATCAATTCCTCTTTCTACTGTATGATTGACCACAATAAGAGCGTTCACATGGCTTCTTAGAGAATCACTGCAGTATTCTGTCACATCGTGGATCCTAAACTAATCAAAGAATGTCTTTGTTTTATTAGTAACGAAATGATTCAGGTCTTTTCCTTCAAAAACTAGGTTTCCACCCCGAATAGTTTCATTTCCTTTTTTCTTTACAGGTTTTGTTTCTAAATTAAGAGTCATATTTCCCTTATAAATGGAAGTAATACACGCGTCCAAAAAAGCCAATCCTACGTTTGTTTCTAAAAGATACCAAAGGTATCTGTATCAACTTAACAACTGTGAGAGCACTTTATTTGACATCTGCATCTGTGTAAGTGTTCAGAAGTTGTAGAATATCCAAATCCTTCTTTGGAGCCCATCGACGTACAATTGCCTCAATCCAAAAGTGAACATATATGATGCTGACACAATGTGCAACTCTTTTCATTCCTTTCGATTCTCCTCGAGGAATACTGAACTGTTTAGAGAAGAGTACAATTTTAAGCGCATATACTACTTTTGCCATCCACCTTGCTTGATGCAGAGCCTCTGGGATCCTGAAACTAAAGTCGATTTTAGACCAAACTTTTAGGTATAGGAGTAAGAATTGTAATAACTCTTTGTAATCTTCTCTTAGACGGCTTCTGTGTTTTAGGACATTTTGAAGGTAGTTTACCCGTTTGTACAGTTAGTTCTTTTTTTAGGCGAAAACCTTGTCAACTCCACTAACTGACGAACTCATATCATCTTCTCTTTGTGACCTAAGACATTCTTTATCTTCTTGTGATATACTAGTCATGCCCATCACATTTTGCCAGGAAATATCAAATAACTTGACGAGATCACCTTTCCAAATCTGCTGTTTCACATTTGCTTTATCAGTGTTTCGTTACTTCTCTTGGTTTTGGTATTCTTTCATACATCTTCTGTAACCCAGCATTGATATTCTCCTCCGTCTTAACTGGAATATTTACTTTCTTCTACCCTTCCTGTATTTTAGTACAGGTAGATTTAGCAGAATACGAAAGTCTTTCTTTCATTTCCTTGTGATGATAAATAAAACTATGTACTTGTTCCTTTGCAGGGAGTCGAGCTAATAAAAACTCATCACTAGGCACCTTACCTAGGCACCAAATTCCTCTTAAGGTTCCCATTTTAAAGTTCAATTACCTTCAGAAAATGAAAGAAACACACGAGAAGCCCATTAGTACAAAGTACTTCAATATTAGAAATTTCACTAATTTGAGATAAAAGTGATCAAAGTGTGCAACCTCTAAATATTATCCAATCTTCTTGAAATTTGACATATATATCTTTTACATCACTCAGACTCGAGGCGCAAGTAAAGTCATATGAAAATCACATCTTTGGATAAATGAAACACCCTATTGTACACCACTGTGCAAGATAAAATTAATAAAATCAGAAGCATCATTTAGAAAGAATAGGTGGGGCAATTGCACACCCCCCCCCCCATTTTTCTGATTTTTTAAATCTTATATTTATATTATTAAAAAATATATTTTATTAGATTTCTTTTTGTATGATTATTTTTCCTGTTGTACACTGCTCAAAACAATTAAAGAATATTGCAGTTTTAGGTGGATTTTGTATCTGGTAAACTGTTTAGCTGATTGATACATGGTCGACAGACATAGTAGGTTATATGAGAATAAATTACACATGTTTGGCAGAAAAAAATGCATTTTATTGCGCATTTGTGTACTAAAGGAAAAAAACACAATTTGTGCATATGAGAAAAAAAGAATAAGAAAAGGTGTTTTCTTCAAAGAAAATCATTTTCAGTAGGGGGTATGGTTTAGACGGCCGGCCAGCAACGTTGAACACCTTTGAGGCATGGACTCAATGAGGCTATTAATGACGAGTTGGGGTATTCTGCCCCACTCTTCCAGAAGAGCTCTTTCCAGTTCTTGGAGAGTTTGTGGGGGTTGTTGGCGGCCAGAAACTCGTCTTCCTAGAGCGTCCCAAACGTGCTCGATTGGATTCATGTCTGGAGAACACGCTGGCCATTCCATTCGAACGATTCCTTCCTCGAAAAGGAAATCCTCCACCAGGTTTGCACGATGTGGCCTGCAGTTATCGCCCATTAAAATGAAGTTATCTCCGATTGCTGCAGCGTAAGGGACTACAGTATGTCTGCGGATCTCATCCCTATATCAGCGACCAGTCAGAGCTCCATCTCGAATGATGTAGAGGTCAGTGCGCCCGTCAATGGAGGTGCCACCATACACCAACACTCCTCCACCGCCAAATCTGACACTTTCGTGCACGAACGCAGGATTATTCCTACTGCCACGGTCCCTCCAGATGAAAATACGCCTATTATCCGGATGCACAGAAAAACGGGACTCGTCAGAAGACAGAATATTGCTCCATTCATTTCTCCTCCAGTTGACATGCTCGGTTGCCCACTTCCTGCGGTCGCGACGATGCCTTGATGTTAATCTAACACATACCATCGGTCGGCGAGCATACAGACCTACAGCATGGAGCCGGTTTCGGACAGTCTGTGTTGAAATCGTGGTGCCTGTAGCCGAGCGGAGGTGTTGTTGGAGAAGAGTAGCGTTCATGTTTCGGTGTCTCCGAGCTGTTAACGCTAAATACCGATCTTCATTGGGCGTTGTTGCCCGTCTACGACCTTGCCCTGGTCTTCGGACTGCACATCCACTCTCCAAAAAACGGTTCCAGATCCTGGAAATGACACTTTGTGACACTCCAATGGCTTGCGCTACTTCGGCTTGAGTTTGGCCCCCTTCTAACCTACCAACAATTCTCAAAGCTTCTGAATCTGTCAAATGACTTCGCTGAGACATCGTACTCATCGAAACAAAGCAATCACTGAATGCCGATCATCCTTGTCTTCATTCTCTTTTATCCAGTTGAAAGTCAAATTTCATTCGCTGCCGCTGAAGCGACGTTTTTCACGTCGAACTCAAAATTTGCATACTCCACAGTTTGAAAACCAGAAAAATTTGCATTTGTGATTCTCTTCTTCTATTTTCGGCAAAAAAATTTCGTTTATATCTTTATTTTATATAAAACTTCAAATATCCTTTAATTGTTTTGAGCAGTGTATTTCGCAAATATAAGAATAATTCCATATGAATAAATTATAATAAAAAAAATTAAAAATAAGCATGAAAAATGAATGTAAAGAAAATACTTGTTCATTTCAAGTGAAAATTCATACATTATTTCTGTTATCAACATCCCTTTTTTCAGCTAATAAGTAGCGTACGATGAATGAGGTATCGTTGGATAGGATTCTTTGCCCATATCTGATATAAAATACTGAATTCTCTTTATACTTTTTCACATTTTTTCTGATTTTAACATTCCTTTAGATAAATATAAAATACACAACGTTGAATTGGATTTTATATGAAAGGCTTTTGACATAGTACACTCCTATTAGTACAATTTGCTTGATTTAAAAAGAAAAATTGCTATTAACTATATAGAAAAATTTATCAGAAAATAAACTAAGATTACAGTTCGAAAGCCTTGCAAGGGTCTATTGGTTTAGACTTAATATTATACTTTTCTAACAAATTAATTTTACTCCTTCTAAGCAAAATCTGTATTAAAATTCCTGATGAAAAATAAATCCGATTCAAATTTTTGAAGAATAACAAATTTTATCAGTAATAGCTGAATGCATAAAAAATTCCTCATTGTCTTAGAACAGTTTAAAAAATAATTAAATATTGTTATCGGTGATGAATTCAGACTTCTCTCTGGGAGGAATTTCTGTGGCACCAGTCAAGGGGGGGGGGGGGGAATCCGGTGGTAAATTGCACTTTTGTTCATTAAAAGGGATAAATCTCGATAGGAGGGGAAGAGAAGGATCCCCTCCTGGTCCACCCTCTGAATTCAACACTGATTGTTATATAAGTATTAAATAAATTTAATTTCATTCTTTTGATATTCCTCATACTTTTCCAAAGTCATTTTAATTAATAAATATACATGAAATTTACAGTTTTTTAAATTTAATATAGATAAAGTTAAATAGCACTTTCTATATTTCTAAAACAATAAATAAATAAAAGGGTAAAATCTTTGTTTCTTAACAGTCAATATTTTTATTTTAATCAGATTTTTGGGATACAACAGAGGAAAGGCCATCATCGAAAATACCTGTTACAACTTAATAAAGGTCCTACTTAAAAGAAAAATATTTTCATATTCAAATAATGTCTGCAAATTTCATGTGTGTACGTGCATTTAGGCAACCATAATTTAAAGACATGTCTCATTTGAAAGAATTGAAAAATGTGGTAAACTTATTTAACAATTTCATGTATTTAATTTTGAAATCAAAATTGTGAATGTGCAAGAAGTTTTCATTTAAAATGAAAAATTTGAGTATGCGCTAAATGAAATGCTTACAAAAAAATAATTCTCAAATTTTTTATCGATTTTTTTGCAGTATCAATTTTCTTCATACTTTTTTTTATGATTTATAAAAACAGATAAAGAACATAGCCTAATACATGGCGGAGAAAAAATGAAAACTCTGAATGAAAATACTTCTTTCTCAAATAACAAATATGTTTCGTATTTGTTATATAACTAATTACATTTCTTTAAATTAAAATTCAAAAGAAATTCATTTTTTTAAGTATGTAAACATTTAGATACATACTATTACTATTAATAATATATTAATAAGTTCTGTTAATAATCAATAATACATATCACATTTACCTTAAACAAACTAAAATTTTTAGAATTTAATTTTTAACATAAATCAAAGAAAAATAATGATAAAACTTTATGATATCACATCTTAAATATGAAAGCAATTACATAGGCATTATTTTCAAGTACAATAATAAAGTTCATTAAAAAACTTGTATTTTTAGGTAGAATTGGGTATATTTTCTCTCCTCTTTAAATTTCAATAGCTCTAAGTAAAAACATACATAATCATAAAATTTTCTTAATATTTATACCATCAGATTCCATTATTTAAAAATTCTTACCTGATAACTTGTTCTGTCAAGTTTTGATTTTAATGAAATAATAAATAATACATTGTCTAGTTGGTCTATGTACGAGATCCGTTGAATTCTTTAATTATTTTTTATAGTAAATAAATGAAAAGCTTGATATTAAGCATATAAAAAATATATTAAAATCCCTTCACATCATAATATTCTTCACAAAATACTTAATAAACTCCTGTAACTAAATCTATTTACATCTTCTATTCCAGTATGGATGTAATATTTAAAAATTATTTTACAATTATTTTACTCGCTGTTTTAGAATGCAGGAATTTTAAGTTTTAAATAATTCAATTGCTGAAGTACATACATTTTAAATCACTGTTAAGAAAAAAAAAATACTGTAAAATAACAACACCAACAAATACATTTAATGCACTTTAATTTACATTTATAGACTTTTTTTTACATAACATATATATTCTTATACATGTTGTAACTATGTCTTTAATACTCTTTCAATGTGTGGCCTTGATATAAGTTTCTTTCTCAATAGCATCTGAAACAAATAATTTTCAAAACATAAAAATTCTGAGTAAAATATTATTATGGCTAGAGGAGTTAAACAAAATTTTGTGTAAAAGAAAATAAGAGAATTTTTAATTTCTAACTTGTTATTGGTACTACTTTTATGTTAGTATACCAGATGATAAATTGACAAAAATTCCTCTTTTAGCCATAATTCGTGTTGAATTCATTTAATTTTAAATTTAAACCCGTCACTTATTTCATTTAAAATACATAATTTTCATTAAGTTACATGCATGCCTTTTACTAATATCAATTAAAATACAGAAAAATTAAAAGAATTCTTAAACTGTCTTTTTTTAAAAGTTTTATAAAAACAAAAATCTGCAAAGAAGACCACAAACCAAAATATTTAATTTCATGATCAAAGTATTATTTCTAATTTCCACACGCAAAAAATAAAAGCTCTCACTGACAAGAAAAAGAATGTGGTTGGCAGGATTTGCACCTGGCAAACATGAAAGTTCCCAATCTTTTTACTTAAATAAAAAAAATTTATATGCATAAAAAATTACTTGAGAATTAACACATGTAAGAAAATTTGAATTGCTTCGACATATTTAAGGTTCTTCGCATAATCAAATTTATTACACTTCATTAAGTCCCTTGTCCCTGCCGACGAAGACACTCACAAGCTAATGCTACGAGGAGGGATTTATCTAATATCTCGTTTGCATTTCAACATTTTTAAATAATTTTTTTGCACTGGATAACCGAGGTCCATGTCTACATCGCACCTTTTTTACTTTTTCGATTTCGGTCGCAGAATTTTTTTATAAAGTTACTTTCACTTTCAAAACCTGTTCTGAAAATGAAAGTGTCATTCTAAAAAAAAAATCTGCAATCAAAATCGAAAAAGTAAAAAAGGTATGATGTTTGGCTATCCAATACAAAATAAATAAATAAATAAATAAAAATAAAAATGTTGAAATGCAAACGAGATATTATAAAAATAAAAAATC
The DNA here is from genome assembly GCA_963932465.1 of Maratus speciosus. Classification (NCBI taxonomy): domain Eukaryota; kingdom Metazoa; phylum Arthropoda; class Arachnida; order Araneae; family Salticidae; genus Maratus; species Maratus speciosus. The sequence goes on along the minus strand of OZ010794.1, from coordinate 71,371,232 downwards.
CCTCCCCATAGGATTAACATTATCTTGTGAGTGCCTTTGTCGGCAGGGTCAGGAGCCTTAAGGCTGAAATTTGACATGCATTTTCTATTACTCCCCCCCCCACCCGATTGGAACTTTTATCTTAAGGGTGTTCTTAACTGCCCTGCTCAACACACGCAAAACGTTTTGACACATTTGCAAATTCACTTTTTAACAGAAAGGTATAAAATTGGAAAACCTGGCCTGATTTGGAATCGAGATGTTTTTTCCATTTTTGATCAATCAATTACCTATTGAGTTATAAGCTATTTTGATCACATGACAAACACGTTTTTCGGCCGCTCTTGAGTGCTCATTTTTCCTTCGCGCAGATATTCGGTTCAAAATGCCCACTTTGAGACTACTTTCTGAAAGATCTATTGCATTTGCAAAAAAAAATGGAAAAGACAGCTCATTACATAGTTTCTGAACAACAACACCAGCTAGTTTCATGCATCTTCGAACAAAAATAAATTAAAACTTATGTCAGAAAGTTGCCCTTTTGTATTTGAAAACGACCTTAAACAGTTTATTTGAAAGTTGCATCGTCATGATCATAATTAAAATTAATTTAAAAAATATAAAATAATAACTTTTTAAATTTCTCGAAAAACAAAATTATTTTCACTTTACATGAATGTATTATAAAAAAAAAAGAAGAGAAAGCCAGCTTTTAAAAGTTTAGCCTTTCAGTCTCAGAATTTTGAGAGTAGCTTTTCCAACTTAATTCAACACCAATGTTTATAATATATCATGCCTCTGTTGAAATTATTTTTCAGTTGCATTTGACTAATTTCCAGGAGAAATAGTTAAAAACAAAGAGTTTCAATCAATATCCCCGCAGTTTAAAAACAAATTTGGATTGTGTTATATATCCCATTTACATAGTATTGTTTTTTAAGTATATAAATGATGCAATTTTAAAGGAACAGATTATTGTGGTTCTGGCATTATTATAAAGGTTATTTTTAAATCTTTCATTTTATAAAAATTAGCAAATTACCCCCCCCCCCCCCACACACACACACACTGGCTTACAAAAGACGCTTTAGTATGATGTCAGTATTAACATTTGGTTAGAAACTGACTTCAAACAACATTTGCTGTGTTTCATTTTTTCTTAAATATAAATCGCAGAAAAGGTTACCATCACATATAATATTAAAACACTTAGCTGTGAGATATCAAAATAGAAAATATAACATAGCAACTGTCTGTTTGGAGTAGGTTTTTAACCAAAATGGCACCACAATTGAACACATATAACATATAATTTTCCTTTCCCATGTATTTAGTTTTGATATAACTGTCGTCTAAACCCAAACCAAAACTACATTTTACTTTAATGTTTGCTGGATGTTTGCAGTATCTTTTTAACCTCCATTTATTCATGCTGGGACTTTTTGAATCCTACAATTTGTGCCTGCAAAAAATAAATAAAATAACTAAGATACAAAATTCAAAATAAAATTTAATAGAAATGATCACATGTGGCATTAGGCAGCTTCTATTATCTTTACATTCGACCTAAACAAATTCAAAGAAATTAAGGTACTTCTCCATTATCCCATCGCAGGGCTCATTGATTTAAATCAACTTAATTTTAATCGTGATTAAAATCATGATTTAAATCAAATTTTCCCATCGCAGGGTTCATTTATTTAAATCAACTTAATTTTAATCGTGATTAAAATCATGATTTAAATCAAATTTTTAAAAATTATGATTAGATAAATTCAAGATGTAAACAACCATATTAATGTTTTTAAATATATTTAGTTTTATATAATACAGATAATGAATAAGTTTTTAGAAAGATAAGGCGCTTTATAAGAAAAAAATTTGTCAAGAAAAGTACAATGTAATAGAAGAAATGGTTTCAAATTTCATTTGAATCAAATTATAAAATAAACTAGTAACAGTAAGGAAATCTAAGCAAGAATATAATAAATATAGGAATATTTACTTGTCTACACTGTAAATAAATAATGCCAGTTTTCCGGTAGGAATCGGAAAAATAGTTGCCCTTATCGTACCGGAATAATTTCCAACCCAGCTCGGAATAAAATCCGTAAACCGGAATAAAATCCGTAAAATACAGTTTTACTGACAATTTCCTTATTTTTACGGATTTTATTCGGAGTTGGGTCGGATATTATTCCGATACGATAAGGGCAACTATTTTTCCGATTCCTACCGGAAAACGGACAGTATTTTTTTTACAGTGTATTACTTAATATAGTATATATAAAAACTTCTGTAAGTTTAAGTAAAATAAAATGATATGACTTTGCTCGTTACAAACAAGCATTGAAACTAACAGATTAATTATCCCATCTTTTGCATTATGTGGGAGAGAAACTAACAAGCTGCGAGAAAATAATCAACATCATTGTTTGCTAAAGAGAAATTCTCGACTGTGATGATGCCTATTATATTAAAATTTGAACCATTCAGTGCATTTTCATGTCTGTGTATACAATTTTATAAATTAAAAGTCGTAAAATAATAATATTGTGCGAGGTTTTTAAAAAAAAATCAAAAACTCTACCCATCGACAATTTTTCATTAAAAAAATATAAATAAAATAAAAACTATTGTATCTTAGCAAACTGTATGTAATGCCTAATAAACAAATGGAAGAATAAAGCCATTGAAATCCCCCTCCCCCCTTTGCAAAAAAGAAACAAACAAGAAATTTGCAAAAGCCCCACTTACTAAAGTGTCAGCTATCAATAATTTTAAACAATAAAATCAACAATATAATTAATGAAAACTGAAAAAGAAATCTTGGATATTTGACACTTTTCATTAAAAAAAAAAAAAAAACTATTGTATCGTAACAAACTCCAATTTTAAAATTTGTAATACACAGTAAACAAATGGAAGAATGAAGCCATTGGACCCCCTCCCCCCGCACAAAAAACCCAAGAAATTTGGAAAAGACTCACTCACTAAAGTTTCAGCTATCAATAACTACAATAAATTAACAATATCTTAATGAAAACAGAAAAAGAAATCTTGGATATTTATTTGTTTACATTATTTTTCTTAATTAACTCTATCGGCTGGTGAATGTTTGTAATGGTCCGTTCTCAGTTGAAACTGATCCATTGTAGGTTGTAGGTAACTATGAGTCACAAAAGTTTTCAAGCTTTTTCTCTTTTAATATCATAGTGCGACCATTTAAAAGCTTTACTCTTATGTTAATTAATGAAATAATTAGTAAACCAATAATACACCATTAAAAATACAGAAAAAGATCAAATTAAAAATCCCCTTATGGCAAGCACATATAAGATGACATAAACACATCACATATAATATTATGGATTAAAATGACATCTGACATCAAGTGAATGTAATGCTACAATCATACATGTTTGGCATTTAATCCTATTTTGGCCAAAGTTATTTTTATTGAAAGCAGTCGACAAGATAATGGAGAAGTACCGAAAAAGCTACCACCAAACTATAAAATTGAATGCCAAAATTACTTGATTGTAGCGTCACATTTACTTGATGTCAAATGTGTTTATATCTGTTTTTATAGATGTTTTACTGATTTATTAGATATTTTGTTGATTAAAATAACAATTATGTTCTTAAACAGCAACAAAGTTATATTAAAAAGGGGAAAACTATTGAACAAATTTTACTATGCATAGTTTCATATAATAGATCTATTTTAATTAATATCACTTAAACACTCACCACACGAGAGGGATAGTTAAGAAAATAATGTATTAATATCCAAGATTTATATTTCGGTTTTCAATAATAGTATATTATAAAATATATCGTTTAAAATTGATAGGAAATTAGTAAGCAGAGCTTTTCTGATTTTTTTTTATTTCAATGGTTAACATTCTTATTTTTATTTATTAGTTGTTGAAATTTTTGACAATAATTTTTTTTTAAGAAAAGTGATTGATGGGATAACGGAAAAGTACTGAAATTAATAATGAGTTTAGACATCCAGTTAAAATTATTACAAAAGTAACAATAAAAATTACAAAATAAAAATGCTCTGTCTGAAAAATGGTATTATTTACTTTTAGTTTTAAGATCATGTACACAAGCAGACCCAGAAGCAGAATTTTCTGCATCAGTCTGCTGCAAACTAAAATTTATCTATGACTCAATAAGCCTAATATCATAAGAAATGACAAAAAAACACTTAAAGTAAGCAAAATTTCCATTTATAAAAGAAAATATAATATAAGGATACAATAAATACTATAAATCTAGCGACTTAAAGCAAATTTCAGCTATTTTTTAACCCCAGCATTTCTTTTTAACTTGGTGGATTAATCTGCAAGGTTTAATATAATCTACAGTGCCCACTGCCGTGCTGCACTCTTTCTGCTACTTGGCTTGCAGAACTAACAAAATATATGGGATGGAGCAAAAATTTGAAAAAATTTTGCTACCAGGCCTAGTGTTTACTGTAGACAGAAAATAAATACAGGGAAGAATACTTTAAATAAAATAAATAAAACAACGTGATTACATGATTCAAAAACATTTATTACTAAACAGGTGCAAATATTTGCACCTATATGATGTTTCAACTTGAGATATAGAGTGTTTCTTATATTTTTAACTATTTTTTCAAGAGAAATTGCATGAACATGTTTAATAAACATGTTATAAACATTGTTTATCAGTGATTGTTAAAAATAAGGGGGGATTTTTATGTATGGTAAACAAAGAAACATTATTTTTAAATGATTTTAAGGATTAAAAATTTAAAAAATACAATTGGATTACAATGATTAAATAACCTGTTTTTCTAAAGAAATAAGGAAGTTCTATAATTTTTGCAAGCTCTAGGGCACACGGATTTTGAAATACTGCAATACTGCGATTCGTCGAAGAGTTTTATGAGATATTTTTGCAAAAAGAGGGGTACATTTCACTATATTAAAAAAAGAAGGCAGGGTGTATTTTGCCGCTTTTAAAAAGACAGGTGCTGCGTCTTTAAATAATGCCTCAGAGGGAACACAGACAAGGCTAAAATGTTATTTATAAGGAAAAACAGGCAGATGAAATAAGCTATTCTAAAAATCTTTTCTTTGAAAATGCAAGACAGATTTTAAGCACATCAAAACAACAAACAACACAGAAATGTAACATAAAAACACAATACAATGCAAATAAGTCACATTTTTTAAAATGAAGTATTAAAACAGTGTACTTTACCCTTTTTTTTCAGGGGTGCCGTGTCTGTCACTGAACCCCCTCTCCCCCCTCAAAAAAAGCAAGCTAAAAACCAGCTAGTATATATATGCTTTTTTAATACAGTATATATGTATAAATGAAGGCAAATTGAAGCTGCTAAAGTGTCACTAAGGTGTCCCAACTGGATCTTTGCTATTGGGCCACATGTAGACTTAGTTAGAAAATTTAAAAATCCTTATCTTATACAAAATTAATTTCATAAGCAGGTTATTCTTGGAATGAAAATATACTTTACGAGTATTTTTATTAGATTTTTTAAAGATAAATAAATTTAATTGTTAAATAGATTTAAAAGTTGAATTTAAAGCTTTATGAATATTTTTACTTGTTCGTCATCAACAAAATGAATGTTTAATGCATTTTTATATCTAACACGACACCCAAACAATAGGTCGGTGACTCACGAAATGATCTATCTTTAAAAGTAATACTATTTCAGTAAAAATATAATGAACAAAGGTTTGTTTTACTATCATACAACATTATTATTACTGGTATTTATATGAAAAATGCTTATAACTGTTTATATGTTTTCTATGAAAGTTTGCCTGTCTTATGGTATAGATTAAAACAAAAGCCTTATATTTCATTGGAAAACTCAAACGTTCACTCTAAAAAGTTAAGATTCGAAAGTTTACTTACCTTTAGGATAAATTCAATCGTCATTAAAAGAAATAAGTAATAGAACACAGTTGTTTTTAAAAAATCTTTCCTTTCAACAACAACCGGACAGAGCAGTTGAAGTGTTGAAGTCAGAATTTCTTGCGCATGCGTACAGGTGACACGAATGTTCTTCGGACAACACTGGACGATCGTGGATGGTTCGTCCGGATTCTGGCGTTCTGCGAACGTCCAAATTATGCTCTGTACAGGATCTGACGGGTATCGGACCTCCCGGCTCTATATAGGACCATATAGGACGCCCGGAGGCAGTCTTTGGTTGTATGGGTCACGGTCGTCGAGGGTACCTATGCACGAATGCACCTGACCCCGTGCAATGACCGACCGCTACCTGTTAGTTGCGTTCGAAAGTTAGTTTGAGGCACGGCTAGATCCTCACCACTGGGCGCGGCAACCTCCAGTAGCGCAAAGACACACAGGATCAGGGTCGGACGAAGAGTTCCTCCAAGGTTCGAAGCGCCGCCGCGTTAGCCGGCGAGCCTCCGGCCCGGTTCCCTGCGTAGATAGTGTTCGATGGCGGATCTGCCGGCCGACCCTCTCCCAGGGTTTACGGCACGACATTGGGCAACCAGAGCTATACTGGCCTCCCTCTCTTCTAAATGTTAAGTCACTTCCTCTTGTAGCCCCTCCCCTAGCCAATCAGATTCAAATCAGTTTAATACATAATTTCAAAAAATGTAACACTTTAGTACTAATTGGCATATTATCTTAAAGTCTATAAAATTTCCTCTAAATAAAGCAATTTTCATATACTTTAACATTATATTTTATGCCAACGCAAAGTTCTAGTATTTTTGTCCCTGACAATTGGCGATTTTTAATTATTACGGCAATCCTTTTCCCCTCTTACAACGCAGAGTGCACTTTTCACTCTCGTTTTGATTACAAGCGTGGAAGGTTGTGGCCTTGCCTTCTGCGAAGAATCATGTGGGTGCAGCGAAAACAGTAGAATGAAAGAATATTTTAAAAATTAAGATGGTTTGTTCCGCTGCATAATTTCTTCCGCTTATGGCAAGAGTTCTTTATTTTCATTCTACTGGCGCTGTGTTATATGTTTTTGAATTGCTGCTAAATCATATAAATGATTCTATTTTTTATGAAAGAGATGTACCGTTAATGGTGCTAAATGGATAGAGCCAGCTGATTCTGTGTGGCGGGATTGTTTTGTTTCTTTTGTCATTGCGAGTGGGCGATTAGATTTTTATGACAAGTGTCTCCATATTCCCTGAGAGAAAATTTTATTATTTTAATCATGACAACAATATAATAAAAAGATGATCGTATACTATTAATAAAAAATGGATCTAGTAATAAGAGTTATCCATTTTTAATATGTTCTTTCAAGAAGAATTCATTTTAAAATAAAGATTTTCCAAGCTGAATTTTCAGTGCAATACTTTTATTAACGCATCCACTATTTTTTTAGGTCACTTCAGGTAGTACTTTTTTCTTTTATTTTCTTTGTTCTTAATTACCAAATATATATGAATATTTATTTACTGAATTATTTTTAATAATGATTGTCATGTCGACGTGGTTTTTTTGTGGCCATAATTCAGTGTACGCAATACTATATTTTGCTTAATGATGGCGAGATTTCAATTATTGGAATATTCATATTATTTCATTATTTAAAAATAACTGTATGATAATGTTCTTCGCCTTTTATCATCCAACCACCACAAAGATAATCCTTCAAAGACATCCTTTATAATAGTCTAAGAGCTAGCCTGATTTTATCGTGGCTCATTTTTTTATATGTTCTTCCGTTTTATGGTGTAGTACGTTTGCAACCGGTCTGGCAGTTCGGAGACGTTGCGTTTATCAGTGGCAGAAGGGGTTATGCAGGTCAAAAAACTTCAAAATTACGTCACTTTATCAAGGCTCATTTTTTTAAATGATGTAACATTAGTTTATAGTAACTATTTGTGATATTAATCCATTATAGCCAGACGTTACCAATGTTGCTAAGAAAAAATTTATAACATTTATCTAAAATCTGAAGACAGATTATTGTAGAAAAACTGGGATGTTGCAATGAATAAAAAAAATAATACTGTATATCTTGCATAACAGATGAATCCATTTAAATGAAATATCATGAAAATGATGTCGGATATTCAGGAAACTGGCTTATCTACATTTTGCGAGTTTCTCTTAAGTATTAAAAAATTTGAAAAGTAACAAATTATATACAGGGTGGACATAATAAAATCACTCCTATTTTGATCTCTCTATACAGGGTGTCCCAGGATTATTTGGACAAACCAGAGAGGTAGGGGACATCCCTAGGACTCAGATTTGCATAGCAACTCATAGTCGGAAAACGTCGGTCGTGAGGAAGTGTATGACAGGTACAAGAAACGAAGAGACACAAGACTGAGATCATCTGAAACAATTTATTGGTCATTGAGATTATTTGAAGTATTTATTGCTATTTAAATCTGAATCCTTGTGATGTCCCCTGCCTCCCCCCCCCCCTAAAGTTTGTTCCAATAATCCTGGGACACCCTGTATAGAGAGATCAAAAGAGGAGTGTTTTAATTATGTACACCCTGTATATAAACTGTTAATTTTCAGATTTTTTAATATGTTACATGTGCTGTGGTAGATGATATGTGAAAATGTCTTAAAAGATGTTCAAAGCTTCAACCGTTGCTGGTGAAGCATGCATTACAGTGTTGGACCCTGGATTGGCAAGTCACTCAAATACACCTGTATTTTGTTGAATAACCGCAGCAGAACAGACGAGTCTTGGAACCAGATCCATATCGGAATCCATAGGTGTTGTGCACGCAGCACTTTTCAGTGTACCCCAAAGAAAGGAATCTATGCTGTTTAAATCAGGAGAGCGTGGATCTTGTGAACAACACCACCTAACGGCGAACGAAGCCCTTTCTGACCGTAAGTTGCTATGCAAATAATGAATCATTATGATGTCCCCATCCCTCCCATTAAAGTTTGTCCCAATCATAGCGGGACACCTTGTATATTCAACTACTTAGTGCATGACCTACAAATTTTGTGCACATGCTACTCAAGACTTTTCTTTTGTACAGCACCCTCTGTTGGTGTTACTGGGACTAATTTTTTTTTGCGAAAACCATTTCACCGTGCCTTGAATAGCATGTACACAAAATTTGAAGCCTTTACACTGAGTAATTCGACATAGAGCAAGGTGAGAGTAAGAGTGTGTTAATCTGGCTACCCAGTATATTTTGTTTCTTTGAAAATATAAAATGCTAGTACCTGTATCGTCGCATCAGAGCAACAGTAAGGCATCTACTAATAATTCAAAATGAGATGTCTGACTTACTGCTATGCAAAACTGTGTCTGCCTCCAGTGAAACAGTAGGGAATTTTTATAAAACGCACCTGAGATATAGTATTAAACATAATTTTGTGTTTCACAAGTTCTTCCACCAGATGCAAACCAGGGTTGGGTTTCTCCCGGGAGAAACTGGAAAAACCCAGAAGAAATAGAAAAAAACTGGAAGAAACTAGTACAAAACTAAGCATACGTTCATAATTAAAATATATTAAGTATATAAAAGAACTAAATTCAAAGCATAAATAATTACCTATGAGAAATCTAAAATTGCAAATTTAATATTTAAAATATTATTTTTTGAAAAAAAAAAAGTTATTTTTAAATAATCAACCTCAGGTATTTACAGGTGATGTTTTTTACAACTTTAAGGATAGGGGATGTTTTTAAATTGTTTGTAACATTTCTGTAAAAAAAAAAACTTTGAATCCTTTATTTTTTTTTATAAAAATGCTTTATTCTTCAAAGACTATTATGCTACATTAGATTATTATCATTAATTCCTTAATTAAGGAATTCCTTAAGGAATTAATTATTAATTCCTTAAGGAATTAATTATTAATTCCTTAGTTTCCTTAATACAATAAATGTAAACACTGTCTTTTATTCAAATAATCTGTTAAATAAATTTCATCCTTCAATAAGTAAATGATTCATATAATGACTACCAGTTAAATAAATTTAACCGATAATAATAAGAATATGCTATTTAAATTGAAATGTATAACTTTTGATGGATTTTGTATAAAATTTCTTTTCTTCGGATATCTAACGATTGAAAAGCTTCAGTCAAGTGTGTTATCTTGGCAAAAAACTGATGTAATTATTAATTTAGCATATAATTAAATATTTGTAGTTTTAATTAAATTTTCTTAAGGTTATCTTTAAGAAAAATTACTTACAAAATTACAACTTAAATTCTAAATTTGGTAAAAAAAAACAAAACAACTGTTTCTTCAACTTGGAAGAACTCTATTTCTTCCGGACAATTTTTACTAATTTGGAAGAAACTTGCCAATCCTGATGCAAGCACAGTTATTCATAGCAGTATGTCAGATATCTCATGTTTTATTATTATTAGATGCCCTACTGTTACTCTGAGGTGATGGTATGTTCACGGCAACTTTAAACTCTAGTTTATACTAACTTTTTCCTGAAAAAAAATAAAGTTTAAAGGTGAATTTAAATAATTAAAATGGGAGAAGTATTATTTTACAAAGAGGCAAATGATTTTGAATTGTTTGGAAAAACGTGGGGCCGCAGAGAACCATAAAAATATGGCTGAGCAGTTTGCCCGGTGTTTGCGCCGAACCTGGTAATACAGAATGTCCAGCTATCGAAACTCAAATTTGAGGGATTCTACTGCAGTGCTTTGGAGAGTTAAAACTGCTTGTGGACCCAAATTGACTGGGTCGGGGAGAATGTCCACATACTATTTGCTTTACAGGTGTCAATTGCATATATATGTAGCATTAACAATTGTAAATGTTTAAAAAGTTTTAATATTTCAATGCGATAATTAATAAATTTCTTTACCTCTGGTCAAAATTTTCAAGTGAACAGACGTTAATTGCTGCGGAATTTGCAGAGAGAGGCATCCAGCACGTCCGTCGGAGGTCAATATACAGACATTTGATTGGACCAGACACAAAAAAAACTGAAAGTATGTCACTGGACAGTGAAATTCATTAAATGAAAGAAAAAAATTAAAAGAAAGATTCAATGAAAAGTGGGACACCTTAGAGTCAGGACGCTGAAGCCATCAGACTACCATTGGCAGTTTCGAGTCTATTGTGACCAGACATCATGTAACCACAACACAAGACGGGAGAACGTCATAAAAACACAACTAATACCACAGTGGCTTGCAGTTGCACTCTACCCAAACATATGGAGTAAAAGGTGACAGAATAGGTGTGCCGTTTAGATGACAGAGCATTGAGGGGGAGGGGGGCTGAACCAAACACCCAGGTATGAACACTGGCCTGGATGCTTTTTCACTTTGCTGTCTTTACGCCTTGTTAGTAATGTGATTAAAAATTCATGTAATTTAAAATTCAGATTTAAGGGGTCTTGTACCTTTTAACGCGATAAAATTTAACAAAAAATTCAAAGTTTGAATTAGTCTATCTTTAAAATCTTTTTATGTATAAACAGGAAATTTTGGATATTGATTAAACAGATTGTGCTTTGTAATATACTGTTATTAGAAATTTAGTAGACTTTTACAGAATTTATGTATTGTTGTGAATCATAAAAGATCTTTTTTTACTCTATATGTCATTGCGAAAATGATATTGGGAGAAAGTATGAATGAATTGTCTTGAAATTTGGTAAAGATGCTAAAGATATATATGTGTTTAAAATGAACTACTTTTAGGCCAAAATTATTTCATTAACAATATAAAAAATATATTTTTGTAAAAAAAAAAAAAAAAAAAAAAAAAAAAAAAAAAAAAATGTATTTTTAATGAATAAAAATAGCCAGAACGAAAAATATTACTATTGTAAATACTTAAAAGTAGTTCATTTTAAACACACATATTTGTTTCGTATCTTTACCAAATTTCATGACAATCCATACATACTATCTCAAGATATCATGCGCTCAATGACTTCTGGAGTAAAAAAAGAGCTACTTCGATTTAAACAATATACAAATTCTGTAAAAGGGTAATACATTTTTAATGGTAGCATATTACAAAGCACAATCCGTTTAATCAATATCCAAAATTTTATGCTTATGCATAAAAAGGTTTTGAAGATAGACTAATTCACACTTTGAAGTTTTTCGTTAATTTTCAACGCGTTTAAAAGGTACAAGACCCCAATGAAAGAAGCGTATAATGTCATATTCGACACAAAGAAATAAACTTGTTGGGAACATTGTATTTGCATATGTTTGCAGATGAAGATACGCAAAATACACACTGCAATTACAGTCATTCATGCACATTGCATATGCCTTGAAATGATGTCAAGCCCTCGTTTGAATACTATTTAAATTGCTGCATCAAGTAGCTCTTATTTTGTGGACACCACGTTGCTGCAATCAGTCATTTACTCCATGCACATGCATGACTCAATAAGCATGGTGGACATTTCAAACATTTTCCTTGGTAAACATATGCAGATACCAATGTTCATGTTTAAGGTATTTTTTTGCGATTGACATGATGTCATACATTTTTTCACATTTTCCTCAAAAAAATATAGATCACTGAAATATATTTCATCGGGTATTTCGTATGTACTCCAAGTGAGCAATCAGGCTGTGCAACGTTTGAGAGGGGGGGGGGGGGCGATATATAGGAGGAACACCAAGAATTTTCTTTTCACATGATTATGCTTCATTTAAATCCTCGGAAAATTTCTTAATAAGAAAATTTAGCCAATGAGCAAGCTTCTTTTTGCACACAAATAAATTTTTAGCACACTTTTCATATTTTTTCAAAAGTATTACTTCAATAAAGCCTTTTCTATTGCTTAAGATATTAAGGTACGATTTATCCTTTTAGGTCAGAATAATAATTAATTTTTGGAAAATATACTTTATTCCTTAGACCTAACCTACACAATTGTGTAGGTGATCCTAAGAAACCCCCCTTTTCTGTGATTTAAAGCCTAGCCTGCACCACACAATTCTGTGGATCTTCCCTTGACATAACCTGGCATCAGAATTTTTTTTAATTATTTTTCGGTCAAATAGGATTCTATTAAACAAAGCTAAAAATGCTAAAAAAGTGATATAATACCTTTATTTAGATTAACGCTTGTTTCATCGCACAAACGGCGGCATTTTCAAAATCATTAATGATAGAAATATTTTTGCAAACAAATTTTAAGAACAATAACTTGGTAAATAATGTCACGCGACATCATGCATAATGAAAATCCGTGCAAACATAAAATAAAATGAAATTGGATATTTGTAAGCGTGGATTAATTTTTACTGTAATTACTAAAACAGCAAAGCATCTCTTTCCAAATTTTAGGTAATTCAAGGGACACTGAATCATTGCAAATATTCTCGCTGTGTAAATATATATCTATTGATTTCCGTATAATAAATGGTAGATAAAATCTTGACGGATAAATTATTCTGCTATTTTAAAAATCGATCAGTAAAGGTTATTTGCTGCACAATCTGGCCAAAGCTGTGGCTCTCCTGCTGTATTGGATGCCTGCTATATGTTCTTTTATTCTAGTTTTAAGTTTTCTGCTTGTCATACCTATATAAAACTGCTTTGCTCCATATTCTTTGGTGAATGGTATCATGGAAGACGGTAGTATTCCAGTGACGCAGCCTTAAGCCTAAAATCGTAAGAATGGCGGAACTCATATGTACACCTAACTCGAGATCAAATGAAACGCGAAAAGCCGCCACTTCATAACTCAGCAAATATAGCGCATATTGTTCTGATTTTTTAAAACAGTCTTATATCTGCAGTCTTATGCTATTCTGAAATTTTTACATTTCTACATGCAGTATATTTTGAGATCTCGAAACCTATTTTTAAAGTACTTGCGATGGATAAAGTTCCTAATTTCCATTTCTGGAAAATGGCTCGGGCAATTTTCTTTAAATTGATATATAACATTAATTTGTTTTAGATGAAAGGAATGAGATAATGCTTGTGTCCGGGAAAACTCTTGTTTTTTATATAATTCGCATTTCTTTTCTCAAAAATGACCTGCACGATTTTATTAAAATTATCATATAATATAAATCTGTTTGAGATAAAGCGAATAACATAACACTTATTTGCCGAAAAACTGTTGTTTGTTATGTAATCTGTATGAAAAATGAGACTATATTTTTTCGCGATTCTATGAGAATTTACCGCAAATGCGGAAGAAATTATTAATGTAGTCCTGCGCATGCTTTCTTTTTATCGAAACACTAACTGAGCGGTTAAGCGCGCTGCTCTCATACGCGGTATCTCGAGTTCAATCCGCAGTGATGCCTTTTGCTTTATTTTAGTTCTTTTGTAATTTTTTATTACCAATTAGATCATTAAATAAAATTTAAGACTTTTTTAATTGTTATCAAATAACAAAATTAAATTGCAATTATAACTAAGCTAAATAAAATAAAACTTCATTTTAAATAAATTTCAATAACAAAATGTGCCATTTCCTGCAGCTGGTAAATGTGGCGCCATCTATATTTTGGATAGAAACCTAAACTCTAACATTTCATATAGAATACAGATATATACATTTAACATTTTTTAAATAACGATAACTGGAAAATGTTATTCAATATTATTATTTCATAATCCTTTAGATTCTTTGAGAGTGTTACTATCACACAGCAAATATATCTAGTGCATTGACTTTATTAACTCGTACATGTAATTGAGTTAAAAATCTTTATCTAAATTTAAGTAGTGAATTTTGTTCTATGCATTTCAAATATTTTGTAATTATGTATCTTATCTCCACATAAAAATTAAAAATCTCAGATTAACTGTTTCAGAAAGTATTTTCACATTTAATTATGTATATATAAATAAATACAGTCTTTTCTTGTCTGGTGTATGTTTTTTATATCTGCTAAAAAAAAAACTAAAATACTTCCCAAATAGTATTAAATTCAGACATTTTTCTCCGGGAAGGTGTGTGTGTGTGTGTGTGTTAAAAAAATGCAGTAATTACTTTTCCTATATTAAGGAGTATAAAAAATTTAAAGTAATTTAAAATAAGAATCTCTTGAAATTGTTCCAATTATTTATTAAGGTTATTAACTGTCATATTTATTTTTTATATATGTTGAAAATATCTTACCTTAGACTAGGTACTTCTTTTTCGATTTGAGAAATGATGCAAATTAAAATCATTAAAAATTCGCTGCTTAATGTTTTGCATAATAATTCAAAATTATTTTCTGACTAGCAAAATAATTTGTAAGTCTTTTTGTTAAATTGTCTGTTTTTCAGTAATATGAGTTTGTAAAAATATTTTTCAAAATTTTTTATAGAATTAACCTATAATATATATATATTTATAGTTACAAATGCAATGCAACTTTAATCTTTTCCTGCTCCATGCTGAAATATTTAAAATTTGGGATGCAATTCTAATATTTTTCAAAAAGGCATTTTTCAGTACAAATTTTTGTATTTTAAATTGTACTTTACATAATCTCTTTGTTGCAGCCATACAAAAATCAAATGATAATGCCAATTTTAATTAACAAAATTAAAAAAAATCATAAAATGATGCATTATCTTTTTAAAACTTTTAGTGAGAAAAACTTTTTAATGTACAAATTTTATGATTAAATCTTACTCGAAAATGTGGCTATTTTGATAGAAATTTATGTTTGTTGCTATGAACTTAAATTAAAAACTAAAGAAACAAAACCTACATCTTTATCAATCAGCTGTTTTTCTTATTTTCATTCATATTTATTGTAATTATGGTACACTTTTTTGAGACTCAAAAAGAAAATAATAAAATACTCAATAGCAGTTGATGGTGCCATCTATAGTCGAAAATCGAAACTGTATCCAATCGATCACGTGATCGGCAGGCTGGGTACACTAGCGCCACAAAACGAGTATTACTTTCGGGATCAAATTCTGTGATGAAAAGCCTATCTTCGTTGTTCTCCTGTGCTTACAATGTTATTGTATTTTAAATAAAAAGGTTTAAAGAGTAATATTTCTTGATATTTTTCTTAAGAAAGTAAACAGTTTACATAGCAAAATTTAACAAAGCTTTCTATATCTGTGAAATGAACCATACCCCCCCCCCCCCCCCCATTTTGTATAATACTTCCATATCTTACTAAAAAGTTCTTAAAAGAAATCAAATAGTACAGCACTCTCTACAATTGAAGTATGAGGTTTGACTTTTTTGAGCGGGGGGCGGGGTAGAATTAAAGGCGAGTGGAAATCACGATTATGAGTTCTTATCGTTGGTCTTTATTTTTTATTTTTTACCTTTTTATTACTAACCGAAAAAAAAGTAACGATATCAATTCAAAAAACCCTTAACGAGTTAAAAGTTTGTGACGCAGCACTATCTTATTGCTATAAGAATTTTAAATATGGAGCTTAAAAGTAATGATATCAAATTTTAAGTGGCGCTATATTATTTATTTCATCTTTTTATATTTTTTTATTTATAACTGCATGTGTAAGAATTATGTTAAATTTATAAGGATGTATAAAAATTTATTCCTTGATGCTTTATCATTCACATCAATGATTTCCTTGCGTCATTGTATCCAAACTAAGCGAAATGTATGCAAATGGATATTATGACGCAAAGAAATCATTTACATAAATTTTACTTTTGATTTTGGATAGCGTGGCACAAAAGATAAATCAATTTATTCATATAAACACTTTACAATGCATTGTATGCTTCAGGGAAAGTTATATTTTTAACTGTATATTGGAAAATTAAAAGTTTTGGTTAGATGTGTAATAATATTTAGCCAACCGAAAACAATTAAAATTGAATTTTAAAACAAATTGTTTAAAGCTAAATCAAGGCGTCACTTAAATTTCGATATCATATCTTTTAAAACTCATATTTGGAATTTATGAAAGATGTGAATGATAAGGCATCAAGGAATAAATTTTTATGCATCCTTTTAAATTTAGCACATTTCTTACAAATGCAATTATAAATAAAACAAAAATAAAAAAGATGAAATATGTAATATAGCGTCACTTAAAATTCGATATCATTATTTTTAAGTTCCATATTTAAAATTCTTACAGCAATAAGATAAAGTGCTGCGTCACAAACTTTTAATCCGTTAAGGTTTTTTTGAATTGATTTCATATACTCCACATAACTGGTTTGATTCAATTGGATCTATTTTCTTGCAACTTATATTGTTTAATTTCATGGAAGGTTTTGCAAGAAGGGAGATATTAAATTTGTGCGATGAAACCAGCGTTAATATAAATAAAGGTATTATATCACTTTTATAGCATTTTAAACTTTAATTATACATACATATGTTTATATTAGCATACATATTTTTATAGGATCCTATTAATTAGGGTTAACCACCAAGATTTTTAATTTCTAACAAGGGTAAAAGTGAAATTAAAAAATCAAAAGTAACTATCAAAGATTCTTTACATAAATGTTTACTGTAACCTAATGAATAGGTCAGGAGTTATTTCCTTATTATCAAAAACACAATATACTGTGAAAGAATTTTTGAGGATTTAGTAAAAAAATGCACATTTTTATTTTATTACTAAATGCTAAAACACAAGAAATGTGATAATAGTAAATGCAATGCTATATACAGAGTTCATCCTAATTTTGGAAATAAAAATATATATTTTCAGGAATTGTCTATTTGGTATTTAGAGAAATAAAGCGTTCATAGGTAAATATTATCAGAAAATCCTTTGGAACATATTTTACAAAGATAAGGTTTTCTTTTCTCTAAAATGAGTCAAACGATGGGTTCTTAGATTACCATCCTGAGAAAATCCTTTGGAGCATATTTCACAAACAAAAGGCTTTTCTCCGGTATGGATCAAGAGATGTCTTCTTAGATAACTATTTTTAGCAAATGCTTTGGAACATACTTCACAAACTAAAGATTTTTCTCCTGTATGGGTCAAGAGATGGCTTCTTAGATTACTATTAACCGAAAATCCCTTGGAACATATTTCACAAATAAACGGTTTTTCACCTGTATGGGTCGAGAGATGGCTTCTTAGGGAAGTATCATGAGAAAATCCTTTGGAGCATATTTCACAAACAAATGGCTTTTCTCCGGTATGGATCAAGAGATGTCTTCTTAGATTACTATTTCTAGCAAATGCTTTGGAACATACTTCACAAACTAAAGTTTTTTCTCCTGTGTGGGTCAAGAGATGGCTTCTTAGAGTACTAGGTTGAGAAAATGCTTTGGAACATATTTCACAAACAAAGGATTTTTCACCTGTATGGGTCAAGAGATGGCTTCTTAGGAAAGTATTGTGAGAAAATCCTTTGGAACATATTTCACAAACAAAAGGCTTTTCTCCTGTATGGGTCAAGAGATGACTTCTTAGATTACTATTCACAGAAAATCCTTTGGAACATATTTCACAAATAAACGGTTTTTGACCTGTATGTGTCAAGAGATGTTTTCTTAGATCACTATTCTGAGAAAATCCTTTGGAACATACTTCACAAATAAACTGTTTTTCACCTGTATGTGTCAAGAGATGGACTCTTAGATTACTATTATGAGAAAATCCTTTGGAACATATTTCACAAATAAAGGCTCTTTCACTTGTATGGGTCAAGAGATGTCTTCTTAGAGAAGTATTCTGAGAAAATCCTTTGAAACATATTTCACAAACAAAAGGCTTTTCTCCTGTATGGGTCAAGAGATGGCTTTTTAGATTACTATTCACAGAAAATCCTCTGGAACATATTTCACAAATAAAGGGTTTTTCACATGTATGTGTCAAGAGATGGCTTCTTAGAGAAGTATTCCGAGAAAATCCTTTAGAACATATTTCACAAACAAAAGGCTTTCCTCCTGTATGGGTCAAGAGATGGCTTCTTAGATTACTCTTATCAGAAAATCCTTTGGAACATGTTTCACAAACAAAGGGTTTCTCTCCTGTATGAGTCAAGAGGTGTTTTCTTAGATGACTATTCCTAGAAAATGTTTTGGAACATACTTCACAAATAAGAGATTTTACTTTTGTATCTATGGAGGAATGTTTTTCTTTATCACCATTTTGAGAAACAAAGTGCTGTTTAGTTGAAGAAGATTTTCCTTCTGTAATCGATGACATTTTCTTAAGCGAAAAACTTTTGTTCCAGTTAATAACAGAAACGCCTTCAAAATATTAGTATGAGGAGATTGTTGCAATGTTCATCCAAGGAAATGACTTACTGAACTTCAGTGGAAAAGTTTTATTTACCTTTGAAGCTAAAAACAGAATGTAAAATTATAAACAATATATTTTTTAATAAACTGCATTAAATTTTAACAGCCAATTAATTAGTCGATTTGACAATTTCCATTTCGTTAAACAGTACAAAATTCATGCATTAAATTATCACATTACATATTCTTAGGTACAACTTAACTCGAATATAGATACCGATACATATATAAGTTGAAATATTGATCCTGTTCTACCTACATTTTTATCTGGAGTACATGAGATAGAGGCTGTACATATATAATGTTATCACTTTAGGGGATAGGAGGGGTCTGGCACTCTCCATTGTATGATATCTCTAGGGGGAGGACAAGGAGAATTTTTCTTTTGATATCATTATCTTTTTTGATCCAATCAAAATTTTCTTTTTTTTGGTATTTTTTCTTTACGTCAGTAGGGGAGATTAGGAAGGGATGTGACATCGGCAATAACGCTTAAAATAAGCTTTATTTTTAATTTAAGACATTTCCACCAGATGGAGTAATCATTGCATACTATTTGTTCCTATACATCTTTTTAGTTGGAAGCAGCTATGAGTTTGTGAATTTATTAAAAGGACAATATCGAAAGCAGGCATCAGGGTGATGACACAAAATGTATGAAAATACACGTAAGCTTAAATTTTGTAAAAAGCTAAAAAACCGTGCGCAAAACCATATTTTGCATAAAGGAGGCATGAGATTCTTCCGTGGATCCTTGATTTTCCGTTTTCTCATCATTTCTGACAGGAGTAATTCTGTTCCGAATTTTCCAAAAGATTAAGTCATTTGTGTCCCAAATTTTTTAAAAATAGTTCAGTCCTAAAATTCGGACATAAAAAAATATCGCGAAGTTTGACAAATGGTCACCGAAAGAAATAAATTTCGCCAATCGTTCGCAGAAAAAATAGTCCGTTTCGTCAAAGGATAGAGGTAAAAACGCGAAATTTCTTCAAAGAATCGCGGAAAAACGCAAATTTCGTCAAAAGATTCAGAAAAATGTGAATTTCATTAAAGAGCCGTGGAAAAAAACGCGAATTTCGTCAAAATATTGCGAGAAAAAATGCGGATTTTGTCAAATGATCGCGCAAAAAATGGGAATTTGTTCAAAAGATCGCAGAAAAAACATAAACTTTGTCAAAAGATCAAAGAAAAAACACGAATTTTGTCAAAAGATCGCGGAAAAAAACGCAAATTTCGTCAAAAGATCGCGGAAAAAACGTGAATTTTGTCAAATGAATGCGGAAAAAGCGAATTTCAACATATTACTAATCTATTACTTTTAAGCTTAATTAAGCATTCAGAAAGATTTAGTGAAACCATAAAGTTTAAAGGGTACTTACTTTTTACTATAGATGCGTGTTTTGTTTTTCACCCACTCTTGAGCAACTTTTTTACATATCCGAAACGACCGGCAGTTCGTTTGATTCACTAGCTTCTGAGGCGAGTACCGTTACTGAGTAACTGCCAGTAACTGATTCATGGATCACGTTTTTCGCCGTGACTAGTTGCTTTGCAACGTCATACTTTGTGGCTAATGGCATTGCGGATATAAGTTTATACTTACTTATTGGCAACAAGATTATGCAAAACAATTACTAGCTTGTTGTATAAATGTCTGGACTGGAAGTGGAGCTTTAGCTTCCTGTAATTTTGTACGTATATCATATCTTCCATAATGTAGCTGCATTTTTACTATTATTTTAAGTTTCTGTTTTAATTAGCGGCAAAGTAATGCTGTTTAAGTGTAAACATTCATCTCATCTCACGTATAATAAATCTCTTTTTATGGAACTGGTATTTTTTAATTAAGTCTTCCACATCAACCTCTGCAACCCTGCTCAGCCATGTTTTCACAGACTAACAGGTTATGGGCCCAGAGGCCTTGTGGAAGTGAAGATATGTTTTTCTCTTGTAGAGCGATGATGAACTTTTTTTTGCAGTTCTGAGATGCGTCTAGAGTTGGTGAGTTGTGCTTTCGACGATCTTTTCGTGGACTTTTTCGACATTTTTAAAGTTTTTCACGAGTGTTTCGACAGAGGCCGTGAAAAGATTGAGTTCTCAAATGCTGCTCTCTCTAGACCTCAACGAATTGGGAAACATGGAAAGTCGAAGTAAAGGTCCTGTTGATGCATTTTGACACGTGGGAATTCATCAAAAATCCTGACCCAGGCACCGGAGGGATGGAAAGTGGTTAATCATCGGGGGAGAAAAATACAGATGGAAAAACAGTTCCTGTAACAGACCAGTTTACATGTAGAGAAAGAAGTGAGATGAATTTGCGGAAAGCCAAATCCTACACAATAATATACCAGACATTATTACCTGAATTCAAGCCTTTGACTGCCAATATCACTGGTGGAGCTGCAGCCTGGAAAATCCTGAAAGACCATTTTAAACCTACCACAAGAGCTCGTGTTACACAACTGTTAGATGAATTTTTTAGTGTCCGTTATATTCTCAGAAAAAACTTCGGTTTATTTATCTGTCGAGTGAAGTAAGCAGCCGAGCGACTTCGGGAAGTGGGACATACTCTACAGCCTCTGTACATGGGCTATCAAATGATCAACAGTTTGCCAGAGAAGTTCCAATCTACAGTCCAGGCAATCTACAGGTGGCCTGATAAGGAGTTTGTTCTGGACAATATCGAGTCAGAATTGCTGCTGGAAGAGAACTGATTGAAGCTAGCTAAGAAAGATCTTTCTTACACGAATGTTGCTTTTTATGGAGAAATAACCAAATGTAAAACAAGTAAAATTTCTAAATCTGAGAATTTTTTTGTAAATCAAAGTAACCTTCTAAATCTGAGAATTTTGTAAATCAAAGTTAATTTTCTAAGTCTAAGAATTATAATGCTAATCAAATTAAATCAATAGGTCCCTGTTATTGTTGCAAATTATATGGTCATTTAATTGCTAATTGTAAATTTAAAAATAAGTCTAAAAATTTTCAATCTAAAAATTCTCAGTTTAAAAATAAAATTTCAGAATCTAGTAATGTTGAATTAAAATGTAATAATGTTAAATGTACCTTCTCTGAACAAGAGGATAGTTTGATTGAATTTTCTAAAATCTTTTATGAAGCTAATTCATCTGATTTTGGCTAAAGTAGTAGCTGGGTCTTTGACACAGCTGCTACGGCTAATTTTTGTAATAAAAAAAACCCGTTTTTGGATTTTGAGTTTCAAATATGCAGATGTTTCTTGCAGATGTAGAAAAGGAAAGTCCTGTTCAGGGCAAGAGTACTGTAAATTTTTTTATAAAGTGTAAAGATGGCAACTTTAATCAAATTATTCTTAAGAATGTCTTATATAATCCTAGTTTACGTAGAAATCGCTTGTCTGGTAGTAAACTTGAAAAATTAGGTGTAAATTTTGTCGGTAGTAAAGGTAAACTTGTTGTATATGATAAAGATTGGAATTGGTTATTTTATGCAGTTAGAAAAAATTATATGTATTTTTTGAAAACTTGCCATTATAAAATTATGTGTGAAGGAGAAAGCAACTCGGTTAACATTTCAACTAATCATTCAGGAAAAGTTAACTTAAATGAATTGTGGCATAAAAGATTCTGTCATGTAAACAATGAGTATCTAGTTAACACAGGTAAAAAGGAAAGTGTTAAATGCCTTCCAGTGCTGTCAAAGTTGGCCGAGGATTGCATCTCCTCGAAACTTGCTAAGTCTAAAAGAACATCATTTAAAGCTATACGTAAAATAAGGTCGAAAACTGCTCTGGAGCTCTTGCACATGGATTTGTGCGGGACTTTACAAGTGACATCAATGGAGGAAGCAGATATTTTTTCACCATCATTGATGCTTTTTCTAATTTTGTTATAGTCTACACTATTAGGAACAAGTCTGACGTTTTTCAGACATTTTTGAAATTTCAAAGTAGGGCCGAAAGGTACTTAAATAAGAAAATCATTCCTATAAGAACTGACGGTGGTTTAGAATTCTGTAACCGAGAATTTGACATTTTTATAGAAAAACAGAGAATTTCTCATGAGAAAACGAATCCGTGTAGCCTTGAAATGAACGGTGTCGCGGAGCGTTTCAATTTGACTACTCTTGATGGTGTAAAAACTCTCCTCAATGCCTTGTTTCAAAAATGTTGGGCTGAAGGCTTAACGTGTTTTTCCTATGCCCCGAATAGGGAATCACAAACAAAATAACAAAACTCCTTTTGAGATGTATTCCGGTAGAAAACCCTCGGTTTCTCATTTGAAAAAATTTGGTTGTTTAGCATATGTTGGAATACCCAGGCAGGTTAGAAGGAAGCTTGACATGTGAGCTAAACTAGGAATCATGTGTGGCTATGCTCAAACAATTAATGGCTACTGAATTTGGTGTACAGAGGAAAACAAAATTGTAGTGAAGGAGGTTTTAGGTTCGATGAAACAAAAAGGGAGGTAGATATAGTTTCAAAATTTAAAGAGCAAAAATTTAATTTTTAACTTTTTGATTTTCCAGAAGATGGAGCTATTTTTTATGAACCTGAGAATACATCTGAATTGAGAAATGACACTGGAAAAGTTAGTGGGTCAGATTTAAATCAAAATTTAGAACAGAGTAGTTTGGGACCCTGTACATCTATTCCATGGACCCGTAGGGCAGTACCACGCAAAATAGGAAATAAAACAGACATATATCATGGCATAGAAGGTGTCAACACAAGAATTAGATCTTTTAATGAACTAACAGATTATTGTAAATTAAATAAAACAGAATGTGACAAAAACATATTTGAATTTAGCAGTAAAAATAAAGAATCCGGTAAAGTATCTGATTTTTTAAATGTAAATGAAGCCAATTTAACTGAAATTAAAATTACTCAAGCCTACAATCAAACCATAAAAACCCCTGAATCCTCAAATTGGAGGGACGCAGTGAACCAATGCTTGAACGTAATGTATGGGATCATGTGACACCACCAAAAGATGCTTAAATTCTTGGTAATCATAAAGAAACGAGAAAAATGAAATAGTTGGGTATAAGGCTAGGTTGGTGGAGAAAGGTTTTAATCAAATTAAAGGAGAAAATTGTGAAATTTTTAGTCCAGTTGTAAGTTTTGTAATAGTTAGATTATTCTTTGCCATATTTTCATGTCTGTTAAAATGGGTTAATGTCCAGAAAGACGTCAACAATGCCTATCTTTATGCAAATCTGGATGAGAATGTATACGTGCACCAATCTGAGTGTTTTGTTAAAGAAAAAAGTAAAGTTTGTAAGTTAAATAAAGCCATTTATGGTCTGCATCAAAGCGGCAGACAATGGATCTTTGAGGCGGATGATGTTTTATCCAAACTGAATTTTTATAAACTCGATTGGCGCAATTGTCTGTATATGTTTCAGTCATGATTGATCCTTCTGCTTTATGGTGACATTGTTCTTTTTGGAAAAAAAGATGATTTAGATTTTGGGATAAATTTGCTGCAAAAACATTTTTACTTAAACATTTTGGGAACAACCAGAAAGCTATTGGGTATAGAGTTTGAAGAGATAGAAAAATCGCCACTTCATTCACCAGACTTCATACGTTGAGAAAGTTTGCGAAATGTTTTCAGAATTTAAATTTCCAGTAAGCTTTTTACCTATTCCCAAGGTCTTGGTGTTGTCGAAACAGGATTCACCTTCCACTAAGGAAGGCATTGAAAGTGTGTCTAGGTTTCTGTACAGATACCTTATAGGCTGTTTGTCTTTTATAGCTCGTAGGACTACAGCAGATATCATGTTTGCAGTTAATTTATTATCTCATTTTCAATCAAATCCTGTAATTATTCACTGGAATAGTTTATTAAAATTGTTGGGTTATCTAAAATATACTAAAAATTATAAACTTGAGCTATCCAGAGTCAGTATATTAAATCTCTCCTGTTATTCTGATTTCGATTTTGCAGCAAACAGAGACGATCGAGTTTCCATAGGAGAATATATTTTGTTTCTAGATAAAATGCCCATATCTTGAAAGACTTTTAAACAGAAATGTATGTCTTTCAACAATGGAGGCCGAATATGTCAGTTTAACTGAAGCTGCTAAAGAGTTAATCTGGGTCAAAAATGTTTCGCAAAATGAAATACTTAACTTAAACTTGAGGGATTGTACTCTGTTCTGTGATAACCAAGCTGCAATAGCCTTTTCTAATTCCCCTTTCGAAAATCAGAAAACTAAACGCATTCATATAAAATATCCTTTTCTTAGAAATTTAGTGTTTGATAAAGTATTTAAACTTAAATATATTGCTAGTAAATTTAACTTGGCAGTTAGTTTTACAAAATCACAAGTTAAAGAGCAGTTACTGAAATTTTGCAAAAGGATTTCTGATATTTAAATTTTTATTGGGGGGTTATAATTTTTCTTACAATGTTGTTCACTCTGATCAATGCCTTGCCAACAAAGTCTTGTATGACCTGACATTGATTAGATTGTTGTTTTTTAATTTAAAGTGTAATTTTTTTTGTTGAACTTTTGAAATATTACATTTTTGAATTTTCATGTATTTATATAACCTTTTTCATATTTTTGTAATGCACAAGAGATGGTGAAAAAGGAGACCGATTGTTACGCATCTATTACTTTTAAAGCTTAATTAAGCATTCAGAAAGATTTAATAAAACCATAAAGTTTGAAAGTATTTACTTTTTCATAGATGCATGTTTTGTTTTTCACCCTCACTTGAGCAACTTGTTTACATTTTAAAATTTATAGGTATTTCGGAAGATTGCGGATTTTAGAAGTGTGGATTTTCGAGACTGTACTGTATTGTAATATGTAATTCTCGATAATTAATATGACTGAACTCGTGGTTTTTCATGAAGGAAGTATAAACTTATTTGTGAAAAAAAAAACAAGATATTGCTGAGATTACTGATAATCCCAATATTTTTATCAAATATATTTAGGTATTAATTAACCTTTTTTGGTTATTAAGGCTGGCAAAACCTGACATATAACTTCCTAAATTTATGATTTTGATGTGAATTAATGAGTTACCTTTATGAGAAATATTTATTGAATAATTCAAGGAAAATATATCTCATCATTATGCATATTTAATTATACATTATTATTTACTTGACCTTTACTTTTAATAATCTAATCATCTTTTAAATTATCTTACATTTTATCATTTTAGTTTATTAATTTACTAAATTATTTTAATATTTTACTATATTGCAAGCATACATTATAATTTTGATTGCATTATTACATTCAAATTACTGTTTAAAACATGTATAAACAAAGCAATGACCAGAAATCCACAAAAATCTAAAATCTGCACAATCTCTGGTCCCAAGCTGTGTGGATTTGAGGGAGCCTACTGTATCTCAAAAACTAGACATACTGGAGAAAATCTAAAACTACTAGATTCGGAATTAGTGCAAGGAACTGATCTAGAATCAACTAATTTCAGTCCTGTGGCAAAAGTATTGTTGTCCAGTGTTATTACTGTTAAGACACACTGTTGGCGACAAATTGTTTTTACAGAAAACGATTGACAGGAAAGTATACAAGTACTTATCAGTCAATTATTGAAAAATTTAGAATGACAACTTACTTATTTTCTGTGAAGAGGAGGAACAACATAGAAAGTTACAATTCGGTGATGTTAAAAAAAACTTTAGCAGCAAGTGGATGATTCAATAGGCTTTGCTGGCAAAATGTCCCTTTATAAAAATATTTTCTGAATGTGGCTGAAAAAATTAATATTTCAAGATTTTATCACTGCGTTATAAAAAAGAGTAATGCATATTCTCACAAATCTATCCAATATAATAATAAAATTCAAAATAAGGTGCTTGTGGTCTGCAAATAAAAGAATAAACAAGAACAAAGAATCATGCACCCAGCATAGTTTATGTAATACTTTCCATCACATTCAGAATACTGTAACAAAACTTCACATTTTATTAAGGTAAAATATGACGTCTAAATAAACAATTTGAAAACCCAATTTCTGCTATTACAATCAATAATAGAAAAAATATCATCTTTTTGTGTAGTTCTGTTTATGAACTATGGATTTGCATGTACTAAATGTTAGTTGAGCTAAATACATAGCACAGTTGTAAATTTCCATTCAGCCATTTCAGTGAATAAACAGAAATGTGCTTGAGATCTTTTGTGCAGCCCTGTATAAGATTGATAAAATTTATATGCGCCAAGCAATATTAAAAAAAAAGAGTTTAATTTTAAAATGTGTACCACAACTCAAAACGCACTACCAGCAATTATTGTTCACTCATAGGCATCAATAGTACAATTTCCTCTGCAGCCAAATTCTTTTGTGTGTCCCTGTCAATGAATGATAAATTCTATGCACATCCTATTCTACAATAAGCACTGTGTAATACATGTGTAAATTTCAGTCTGTTTAAAATTGTGTAATATCATTAAAATACACTGCAGATGACTTTTCCCCATAGACTGTCATGTAACGTTAATTGTTTTGAGTGTTACTGTAAATGAATCATCAATGTTTACACTTCATTTTCAGTACCGAATGTGACATAGTGATACCATCGATAAATTTCATGGCAATCACACTCTATTTACATGAGTTAGAGCACTGATGGACAGACAGACAGAATTCATAAACATTTTTCAACTTTGTTGGAAAGCGTTAAAGTTAAAAAAAAAAATGACCATAAATATCTTTTCTATCAACACTAGATAAACCTGGTAAATCAGCAATCTGTTTCTCCTAATGCTCACTTTTCAGAGAAGCAGAGAAATTTCTCTTGGTAGAAGCATTAAACAAAATCTCTAGAATTTACGGAAATATCACAAGAAAAATAGCATTACTTTGAATTCCCTATGCTGTACATTTATGAGCATAGATTAATGCTTTTTTAGACCTCAGAATCCATTCAAAAGATTTACTTGATCACTAGTATGACCATAAATGCCTTTTCTGGAAACCCTGGTTAATTAGAGCAAATTCTACTCCCCAAACTTGTTTTTCAGAAGAGCAGAGATATTTCTTTCAACAAATGCTCTAGAATTTTTGGCGATGTCAAGTGAGACGTAGAATTGAATGCTAAGACACTATTTTGAATTTTATGTGCTGTACACTTTTGCAAGTACAAAGGCACTTTTTTCTTTGTATTTTAATAATAGAAAACACCACTTTCTTTTAAACAATCATTATTTCACAGAAGATAAATCTGAAATTCTAAAAATGATGCAAGTTTTTGCAAAGGTTTCATACATCACTGTACGATGGAATGTTATGCCTGCTGGAATGAATGCAATAAATACCTATAAAAACAAATACAGCAGCCTCCCGCTTAACCGGCCTAAACGGGACCGAGGGTTAGCCGGTTAAGAGAAAAACCAGTTAAAGCGGAGAAGTAAAAAAAGAAAAAAAAATAAGTATCTGTGTAATTTAGTTAATTAAATCTGTACGCTGCATTTAGTTTTTCAATTTGGGTAGTTTTAAAAAAGTACATATTTTCTGTATTTTGTGAAATGAATACTAGTTATAATTAACTATATTAAAAGAAAAATTATCACTGATAAAAAATAATGAAACATATTTAACACAAATTAAACTGTTGAAAATCGTGACACACACCTCTATAAGAAGTTGAAATTATTCTACATTATGTATATTTAAGTTAATCAACCATAAAGAAATCAGTGGCCTTCTTGTGTTGCAGGTAAGATGCCCGACATTTTGCAGCATAATCTCTCCATCTCTTTAACATCATGAGTTTAACCGAGGAAGTTATTAGCCCTGCTCAACATAGCGTAGCTCCAACTCTAATGCTTTTTTTACCCCTTCCATATGAGGAATTTTAGCAAGGTCAACTTCAACTGGATCATCATCAGGATCGTCTTCGTATTGAACAACATCAGTTACAGTCCTTATCATATCCTCGTCAAATAATGTTTCATGCTTGAGATCTTTATCAGACTCAAACAACTCTTATATATCTTCTACGGTGATCTGTTCGTATCCCTCAAGCTTTTTAAATGTTTGTACAAAACAGTTTACAGGTAAATCAGACATTATAGAGTTCCGGGGCGGGGGGGGGGGGGGGGGTTGCACTTTTGACCATTAAAAACACAAAATCTCAAAACTTCCGGGGGGACAACTCATTGTTTCTGGGGATGCTCCCCCCCCCCCTCGGACCACACCCTGAATTCAACACTGGTAAAGGTCAACGTGTATCCATTTAGAATGGACGTTCTTCTTTCTCAATATTTCATCCTTACCCTGGGGATTGCACTTCAACTCGAAAGCGTAAGCTGAGTTCCCGAGGCCATCATCCCTGAATTTTGCCTGATGTTGGAGAAAAAATTCAGCCGGTTAAAGCGGAGTTCTGGTTAAGAGGAAGGCTACTGTATCTTTTGGACAACCTACAGTTAATAAAGCTCTGCGTTTCAGTGGAAACAGTCCCCCTTTTTCAGACCAAGCAAGTGGAATTTACCTTTTCAATATACGCTTTTTTTAGATTATATGACATCATAGGAAATTTTATTCTATAACAATTCTAAATAAAACGTTAAAACTTTTAAGGTAAGGAAAATATGATAGATATAAGATTACAACATAATAATTAAAGATTTTAATTTTCAGGTGAAAGTAATCAGTAGGGGAAGGTGGGATGCGTTGGGACATGGCCCACCTTGGGACATCTCAATTTTAAGGCTTAATTTTGCAGTTAAACATTAGCACACATAAGTGCCAATATATGATACTACAATGTACTCTTCCATGTGTTTTGGAATCACTGGTGTTTGCTGGCAACAAATAATACCATTATTTTTGTTTTGAATGAGGTTGAGTAACATTTATGTGTGTTTTGAAAAATAAATTTTTTATTAAAGAAATGAAATAATACAAGTGGGGGCATGTTGTGATGTAAAAACATTGATTTATTGTTATTTTAAGGGTAAAAAATAGACTGCAATGCTAAGCTTAACTTTTTTAAAGGTTTTGTTACTTAATGTGTGAGGTGGGGTAGGTTGGGACACTCAGTTGTGGGGCACCTTGCGACATGTCCAAAAATGCTGTAAAGACCAAATGCAGCTTACAGAAGGAAAAAAAAATACACAACCAATTAGAATTTTCATCAAGCAGTGAGGATGAGACAGTTGTGCTAGCAAAATTGGTGAAAATTACCCCTGGAAGGAAAACAAATATAAATGATTTGTGTGATGGCAGTAGTGATGAATTCAACTGTTCATGTGATGCTGATTTTCCTACAGATTGCAAACTTACTTAAGATAGGTCCAGAAACTTAAAGGCTAAAGGTAAACCCACTGTGGGATAGTGTACATTGGCAAAGTTTGCAGGAAAACAAAGCATTGTTGTATTTGTAGGGCATGTTCAAAATGTTGAGGACAGCAGCGAGTATGAGATATCCATTTTGAGAAGACGAGATCTAGAGTTGTCATTTTTTTTTTTTTTTTAATCCTGATAAACATGATAGCTCATTTGTCAAACAGATATTCTTTTAAAACTTGGCACTCCTGAAAACAAAATAGGTCAAAGATGTGTTTTATTAGAATTTGATGGACACCATTTTTTCACATCAAGTACAAGATCTGTTAATGAAAACATGTTACAATTCAAATTATTAAAATGTTTCAATGCTTAAATTATTTCATGCTGAACTAAAGCTTTATAAATAAAGCTTTGTTCATCAATTAAATATAAAATTTTACATGTATTTTTGATTAAAACTAGTGTCCTAACCTGCCCCACCATGTGGGGCAGGTTGGGACATTTTAAAGGCTTTTTTGTTTTGTTTTCACTCTTTTCTTATGTGAGATATTATATTATTATGAGGTTTATTTGATGCAGAAATGTTTATACTTTATGTCTAATTGGTTCTAAAATAAAAATAAATATTAATAAAATTTAGAAAAATTATTTACTGAAAAACGTCCCAAGGTGCCCCACCTTCCCCTATTCTCAGCTCGAAAGTATATTCAACCACAGTTACTCACAAAATTTACAATTTCATTGTGTTATATGTCCATAAGCTAGTGTTTAGTAAATATGTGACGCATAAAAACTGACGTAATAAAAAGACCAAACAACCGTAGTTAATTTAGCATTTATGCGTCAAAAGGTTTCATAAAAGAGCATCCTTTTCCATCATGAGAGAGAGAAAAAAGAACAGAGGGATAAAGAATTTTAACACATGTACTACTTCACCTAGAGTAAAGGTCCGTACATGGCTCGGCTAAATGAAGGGAACCCTGTGCGGTTCGTGAATCAAAGACAATTTTTTTAAAGGGCAAAGCCAATATAAAAAATAAATAAATAATGCTTTTTTACCACTTCCATATGAGGAATTTTAGCAGGGTCAACTTCAACTGGATCATCATCAGGATTGTCTTCGTATTGAAGAACATCAGTTACAGTCCTTATCATATCCTTGTCAAATAATGTTTCATGCTTGAGATCTTTATCAGACTCAAACAACTCTTATACATCTTCTACGGTTATCAGTTTGCATCCCTCGAGCTTTTTAAATGTTTGCACAAAACAGTTTGCAAACAGATCAGACATTATAGAGTTCCAGGGGAGATTGCACTTTTGATTATTAAAAACACAAAATCTCAAATCTTCCGGGGTGACATCTCATTGTACCTGGAAGGAATGACCCTCCCCCTGACCACACCCGGAATTCAAATGTGCTGAAAGTCAACGCTTATCCATATAGAACCGACGTTATCCTTGTTGAATTTTGCCTCCTTTCCTTCAGGATTGCACTTCAACTCGAAAGCGTAAGCTCAGTTACCGAGCCCATCATTCCTGAATTTTGCCTGATGTTGGGAAAAAGTCGGCCAGTTAAAGCAAAGTTTCGGTTAAGAGGGATGCTACTGTATTAGATCTATAAAAATACAGTAGACTCCCTCAAATCCACACATCTTCAAACCAAGAGTTGTTTGGATTTTAGAAACTTGCAGATTTCTGATCACTGTTTTGTTTACATTTTTTAAACAGTAATTTGAATGTAGATAAGCACTGGAACTGTAAAAATGCTAACAATAAAGTAAATTATTAAAATAATTAAATAAAATATATTAAAATATTTAATAATTAAAAGTTACATAAAATAATAAAAATTTAGCTTTAAAGCAGAATCAAGATGTTTTATGATCTGTGCTTTTTGGATTATTGTGAAACTAACGCAGGCTTCTTTTTCTGTCTTTTTTCATTAAAAATATTGGAATCAGCCATACTAGGCAGAAATACACATGAAATCACAAAAAAATAAAAATCATCGCAAAGTAAAATTGAAACAAATGCAAAAAAATAAACATAAACAATATGACTTTAACAGTTACAGTTGCAGGTACTGTGCAAAACCTACTGTTGTGCTGTACTTTTATCTTAGATAAGAATATAATTTACATCATAATTGTAAAAAAAAGAAAATTTTATGGAAAAAAAGATCATGAACACCATTGATATTAGCAGCATCTCGATTTTTTTCAGAAATAAATTCATATTTTCTTCATAAGAAAGGTTGAGTTCCGTCCTATTAACCAGAACTAATATGAAAATTTGTATATGATACTGATAAAATAAAAATAAAACATAGGGAATGCAAGAAAAATAAGCAAACAATTTGCACTTGCAAATATTGTGCATGACCAACAATATAGTGAATTTTTGTGATAGATACACTAATTTACATCCAAAATCAAAAGTAAAGTAATTTTGATTAGCAATTAACCTGCTGTAATAGCCAAAAGAGCATGATTAACAAAAAATTTAGTCAAAGAAAACCATTATGATTACCACTGATTTGAGCACCATCTTGAATTTTGCCCTTCCAATTTATATCTAAGTTTCACTGTTTACACTGGAAAAAAATTAGCAGATTTTAGCTTTTTGCAGATTTCAGGAAGTCTACTGTATACATTAATATTCAAACAACACAAAGATTCTAACTTTCCGTTTCTATTCAAGTGAGATAACCATTTCTGCAACAAGACATTTAACTTAATAAATGAACTCAATTACTACATTTAATCAAGACCTGTTTTGTTTTTTTAAATAAATTTTCTGAGTTTATTAAAACAGAAAAAAAAAAAAAAACCCAGAAGATTTCCTTATATTAAATATAAATAAATAAATACTTCTGAAATGTAGTCTTTCTTATGGCAACTATAGATTAACTATGTAGTTACAAAGTAGAATGAAAAAAAAAAAGTTCTTTTAATCTGTATTAGTGACATCATTGTCGGTATTATTTATCTACCTTGCATGGGTAATATGAAAGTGTACCATTCTTCCGAATGTATTTAATAGGTGCAACAAAAAAAAAAGTTTTCGTAATTTTACATTAGCTGGACACAAAATATTGTTTTAATCCCCATCATTCATATTGCATATATTTAATTTAAAATACAAATAAAGATGATAATTATAATTATTATAATAAATCAAAACATTTTATTTCAATATCAAAGCAGTATTTCTTATTTGCACACACAAAAAATACAAGATGCTATTTGTGAGATTTACGCCTGACTAACGTAAAAGTACCACAATTTATTTTTTCCCAGCATCGTCACAGCACTCCTGACAACCTATCTAACATTATGAAGCTTCAAAATTTTACTTCATGAGCAATACACTGTTTTAAAATGAAACGCTCCAAGAAAAATACAAATCAGTTTCCTATTTTTAACATAAATTTGAATAATAATCACGAAACTACTTACAAAATAAATAAATAAATGAAATTATCTGCTACAAAAACACATCTTAATAAATGGGGACACATGAAATTTCGTGCTATCATATGATCAAAGCACAAATTGTAAAATTTTTAATACAAGAGTTACCGAAGAAATATACTTTAAATCTGGGACTACATTCGTCCCTTAAATATTTCCATAAATTTATCTTATTAAATAGAGTGGTGATTGGTAAAAAAATTTCGGTTTCAAAGCCAAACAGCATTAACACGGGACAGGACGCCAATGCAAAGAATGAATCATAAATTCTCAGGAGTGAATAATGGACGATTTGCAATTCATTCATTGGTTGAATGATACATTTACACATGGATGTATAATGAAATATCAGTGCGATTTTTGGATTTTCTAGGAGCTATCTGCCATTAAAATTTACAAGAATTGCGGATTCCATGTGAAAATAAATCTTCTGAGGAAAGGAACCTATAAATAATTTTTCAGGTTGTGAAAACAATATGCTCAGCAAGAAAAAATCAATACAGGCATAGAAATACATCTTGAGGGTGGGGGGGAGGGGGGGAATGTCATTTTCACAGCATTACTACCTAACCCCAGCCATTGGCTGATTGTTTGATTGCACATAAAAATAAATTTGTTTTATAATTCAAAACTGTTTTAGCAATTAATTTTGGATGAATCAATTTTAGGTGAAAGAAATGGTTTTAATTCAGGTGTCGACCTCTATTGCATTGTATTTGTTGTAAAAAGGAACAAATCAATCTCTTCATTTTTGATTAAGTTTATCGATTAACTTATTTAAAAGCATTAGAAATCTAAATAAATAATTTCAAAATAATATACGATTATAAGCGAGATTATAAGTATCAACGTATATTGTAGGGAGACATATTTAAAAATTTTTGTTTAATAAAAAGTAATCTTATTGAATGACAAAACCCGTGAATGAATTTTCATTTCGATTCATTATTCATTCCTTAGAGACTATGACTCATTCTCAGCGTTGGCGTCCTGTCTTGTAATCCTGCTCTCGCTGTAATCTTGGATTTGAAATAGAAATTTTTTTACCCCACCTCACCTTTAATAAAATAAGTTAATTGGAATATTTAAGCGCCAAATGTGGTCTCAGATTTAAAATATGTTTCTTCGGCAACTCTTGTATTAAAAATTCGACAATTTGTGATTTGATCATACAATGGCACGAAATTTTATGCATCCCCATTTATTAAAAATGTTTTATGTAGCAGATAATTTTATTTATTTGTGAGTAGTTTGGTGATTATTATTCAGTTTTTATGTGAAAAATAGGAAATTGATTTGTATTTTTTTTGAAGCGTTTCATTTTAAAACATTGTATTGCTCATATACAGGCTGAATTTGGCTGTATGCAGCTCAATTGAAAGTAAGCTAGTACTATTTTATGTTTATAATTGATCGCATACCAATGTACTTATAGAATGTTTATCGAAATTTGCATAAAATATAAATTAATGTTTGATGGGTAGCCAGAAGTGCTGTGATTTGCTAGTTGAAAAAAAAAAAAAAAAAAAAAAGTGTGTACTTTTATGTTAGT
Organism: Maratus speciosus; assembly: GCA_963932465.1. Taxonomy (NCBI): domain Eukaryota; kingdom Metazoa; phylum Arthropoda; class Arachnida; order Araneae; family Salticidae; genus Maratus; species Maratus speciosus. Next base: position 71,335,789 of record OZ010794.1, on the reverse strand, counting down.
CAGACGAAAAACTCACAAATAGAATCTTGTAATTTGTGTGTGTGCAAATTAGAAACACTGCTTTGATATCGAAATAAAATGTTTTCATTTATTATAATTATTATTATCATCATCTTTATTTGTATTTTAAATTAAATATAGGCAATATGAATGTTGGGGATGGAAGCAGTATTTGTGATATTATGTGTCCAGCTAACATAAAAGTACCAAAGCATTTTTTTTTGTTGTTGTACTTATTAAATTTATTTTGGAGAAGTGTACTTTCATATTACCCATGCAAGGGAGATGTGCGATACGGACGATGATGTCACTAATAGAGATTTAAATAACCTTTGTCTTTTTTTTCTTTCTACTTTGTAACTGCATAGTTAATCTATAGTTGACATATGAAAGACTACATTACAGAAGTATTTAGGAACAGATGTATTATAATCCTGCATCCGCCATCTTAGATTTTTTTCTTGCCGTGAATTAAAAATTGCTTTTTAATTAATAGTTATAATTATTATATTCCAGTTTTTTCAATATTATATTAATCTATCCACAATATTTAACCATTGGTGACATTTACTATTTGGCGAAAAAGGAGTCTTCACGCCAAGAAAAAAAAATCCAAAATGGTGTATGCGGGATTATAATACATCTGTTCCATTTATTTAAAAAATGTGTCTTGATTAAAGCCGAATAGCAGCTGTCTCACGTTTGAGTTTTTCAAGGTTATCCATATTTATGAATTGGTTGCCAGAAAACAATAAAAGAAAATTCTAAAATTCAATATTCCAGTTTAAATCAAAATCAATCTTCATGCAGAATGAAAAAGGTATTTCTTACCATCTATTTCCAGGTTTGTGTCTCCAAAAGATGATTTAATTGCTATGTGTAGTTTTTGATCGTATAAAACTTTTTTGATTGATTTCAACATTCAATAGCTCTTAAAATACAATCTTTATATAAAATCTGTCTACTTCAGTGGGTTTATCATACATTTCTGTATAAAAACACCATTTTTCATGTTTTTGTATGTAGGTAATAGTTTTTATCAGTCACGAAAGTCAAGAGGTCAGAATAAATTCAATTACTGTGGCAACAATAGCTGCATTATTTACTTGCTTTTTTATAACGTAACGATAAAGAGATTCAATTTCAATTGAATAAAGCTTGAAATTTTCTTTTTTTCAGTTTTACATATTTTTATAACTTTATACAAATACTAAAAAACAACCCTGAATTCCTTATGTGTTTCGTTCTGTTTAATAATCGTTATTCGTTGCAGATTTTAGTTTCTACTGTGATAAAAATTTAAATGATTCATTATTTATCTAATAAGTATTGTACTCTTTCAGAATGTTATTTTTAATAATCTCAATTTGTTTCATGTGTAATTTATTTAGATTTAATTGGCAGTTAAAAAAAACTAACATTTTGTAATATACATTTTATTTTGAAAATCAATTATTTTATTAAAAATCTCTAAATTAAAACAGATTGTCTGGATTACTAATGAAAATAGAAATAGATTACAAGTGTAAATTTCTTTAATAAGTATTTGAAAACGATTTGTTTTGGTTGTTTATAATAAAAATGATATAAAGTGTAAACTAATGCCTTCTTGTAAACATGTAATTCTTTATAATTCTTTATATCTTGTTATTAGGTACCATGCATAAAGTTTCTTATAAAAAGAACCAGCTGTCGCAATTGTATATGAAAGTTGGATAGTAGTAAGTACAGAACTACATTATAAAAAAAAAAATATTTGGTTGTTCATGGAGTGAGATGCTTTATTTTTTGACTGAGTAGATGGATTCTAATCACAGTTTTTGCCAGGAAAGTTGTTTGTTTTAGTGTGCCTTTACTTCCCTCAAAAATTGTATGTACATCTGACGCTTTGAAATTTCATGTACATGGAATTTCAGTGCACCTTGTTGATGGAGTGAAAGTGAAGTTTTGGAAGTTGTTTTGAGTTTTTTATTCTATGGTAACAGGAAAACTTCATAAATGATCTGTTATTGTACATTGTATGGGAAATAACAATTCACAAAGTAACCAATATTGTCCACCATAGTTTATAGTTCTTTATTTTCGGTCCAGGAGGCATCAATATTTTTTATTTAAGCACCTTGTACAATCTCATCTTGAAATATGCATTAGTTTTAGAAATTCTTGAAATATATATATATATATGTTACGGCAGTTACAAATCAAAACTCTTACTGTATTTTCTGGGTTTAATGGCGCGGCGTTAAACTAGATTTTTCTGGTTTGAAAACAAAAATGCGGCTAATAACTAGGTGCAGCTTGTAAATAGTACCAAATTTACTGCCGATCTTTATTTAAAAATTTAGAAATCTGGTTACAAAAAAAAAAAAAAAAAAAAAAATCCATGATCTTATGTTGTACTTCTGAAAAGAAAAAACAAAGTCTCACATGACGGAAAGGTATCAGCGTGTTTACAAACAAAGCAATTTTTATGAGCAGAAAATTGCACTTTGTTCGAGCATCGCATCCAATCATAATGGTTCTCCTCAAGTTCACCTAGCGCCTTGCATGCTACATAAGGATTAAATCCTCCCATTTTCTCCCTCGTTCATTCTTCGCCAGTGCTGATAAAGCTACAGGAAAACTATTTTATTCTGTGTTCGTAATTATTTTCAGCATTAAAAGATATGTATAGTCATGTTTGGCAACAACTCGATTAATCTTAATCACAATCGAGCATGCAAGCCCAATGCGTAACATCCGAGATCCGATCTGCCGGCTCGCTTTTTTGATAATGACACGAATGATGCAGATGATTTTGTAAAAACCGATCAAAGTTTCTTATCTGAAATTTAAAAATTGTTCCACAGTGATACTGAGGACGAAGATTTTGATGTATTTTCAAATGTATAACATTAATTATTCGGTGCTACTGTATTATTATTTTTTGCCATTTAGTAAAATAAATAACGTTGATAGTGGAATGAATTGCTCAATTAATTAAAAGATAAATTATTTATTTAAGTTCAAAATGCTTAATTTTATGTTCTCTAATTGATATTTTAATTTATTGCACTTGGTATGTTTTTTATAACGTATGTGAAGTTATACACAGTGTGGCGATATACCCGATGGGGCGTTATAATGGGTGCAGCATTAAACTATTTTTTTTTAAGTAACTGCGGCGTTATTACTGGAAAATACGGTAATTTTTTTACACATTTACAAAGTCAATTTTTAGCTTACATATCAAATTGCAGGTGCGCTCGCTAAAAATGTTAGAAATTGAATTGCATTTTTCATTTTTTAATTAATCAAAAAGATCTTTCAAAAAGGGCGTGAACGTTGACATTTTGAAAATTGTCATCATGAGGCAACAATAGCTTATAATCAAAAAAGAGAAAATGCTGCTCATTCTAAACTAACAAAAGCCATACTTTGTTTGGATTTGCAAAGCATTATTTAATAAGATAAATATTTGAAAGTAACAATGTTTTTTTATATTATTTTTGCATCTTTATTAAGCAAAAACTTTATTTTATGTTTAGGCGCAGTTTTTTTTTTTTTTTTTTTTTTTTTGAAATGTAAATTCAGCCAAATAACTAAGAATTTTCTCAGAATTTTTTATTTATAATATAAGGAATTTAACAATTAATTTTATTTATTTACAATTCTTTTGTTGCCACTTCACAAAAAAACCATAATATAATTCTTTTAAAATGCGTAAGTATCGTCTGCGTAAATGATTTCACATAATAAGAATAAATTGTGTATTTGAATTCTTAACACTGAAAAATACTTTTATAATTGAATGTAAATAATTGAAGTTTCACAAATTTTAATTCATTGAAAATATGCATTAAACATTCATAATTAATTAAACATTCATAAATAAAAGTATTTTAAAAATTTCCTAAAAGTACTCGTGAAATTGTTTAATTAATCCTGATTCTATCTATAATTATTTCATGATTTATTTTTTCTTCTTAAAATATGTGTTTTTACACAATTTTTGCAATTTTTTTGCAAATAAAAACAATTTTTTATTTGCAAAAATGCTTCCATAATGGAAAAACTTAAAATAAATTAATTAAAATGTAATAATTTTTTTAAGGTTATTCTGTAAAAAAAAGAAATATTGTACAAATCTACAGATCATAATTTATTTTTATGTTTAATTTTAAATCAAAATACTAAATAGTTTTTTCGTAAAGTGTATGACAGAATGTAATTTGTGTAGCCTAGTAGAGGATTCGCTTTGCTCATCCTAATAATTTCAATAGTCATGCATATTAGTTTCTTATTTCACATTAAAGAAAATATATATGAATGCATCAGAAAGTTTCGCATATAAAAACACTTAAAAAAAAAAATCTGTCTTAAATGTAAGAATTTAATTTTAAATTATTTAGAATTTTAAAAATATATTTTTTACTAGCCTTTTAGGCACTGTTTCTGTATGTGCTACAAAGTAGATTAGATGAGAATCTTTTAAATTTTGACTAATTTCTGCTTTCACTAAAAAAATTATGGATCCCCTTCTTCTCTCGAAAATTTTTCATCTGCCTTTTCATTGCCAGAATGAAAGCTTATTACATATTATTATATTACTTATGCAAACAATTTAACACTTTGATTTTTCTCCTCTGTTTGTTGTTCTAATTTGTAGTAATGATGAATCAATCGTCTGAAATTTCTCTTTAACCTTTGCCCATCTCCTACACCCTGTACAAACAAATGGTACAGCTCTAAATATAGGAAGGGGAGGTAAAGGAAAAAAATTGCCCATTATTTTGCCAGTTTCATTGTTTGTATGCTAGCATTATTGGAGAATAATATTTGCATTGACTAATGAATGTCTATAATTAGAGTTGATGTATCAATATTTAACAAAGGTAAATTGAGAAGTGATGTTTTTAAAATGTATATTTGTTGATATTTCGATATATTGTCTAGTCTTTGTTTAGGGTGTCTACGATTTTAATCAAATGATATAAATTAATGATTAAACGGGATTTTAACCAACTGATTTTTTTTTAAAACAAGCATTGATTAAAATCATAAATTTTCTAAATGTTTAAAATTACATAAAAAATCATTGAAATCTAAGATGAGCGTAATTTGGAAAGTTTCTATGGGTATTTTGCCTTATGAATAAACAAAAAAAAATCTTTAGGGTCACCCGGGGTAATTCCTTGTCACAGTCCTTTTTATGTTTTAAGAACGCTTCACCAAAATGAAAAAAAAACATAGAACGTACTCTGAACTATCCTCATTGGAATTTATTACTTAATTATGAGTTTTTATTATTTATTTATTTTAACAAAAAAAAAATTAAAATGGCTTGTTGAATTTCTGTAAAATGACATTGGCCTTAGTTATGATACATTTTCACAAAGTTCTTTGTCACAACTCAAATTTTAAATTTTTTTTCTTTCTTTTTGGTTCAATTACCAACAACTTTAGCTGTTAAAAAGTAGTCTTGAAATTTTTTATACTATTTTAAATAATTTACAGAAGTTGGTCAGATATTGCCCCATGTATCTAGGGTAAATCTTGGTCACTGGGGTATTCCTGATCAATGTTTTTATCATCATTTAATTCTTTTTTATTGTCATATTTAGTGATTTTAATTGTCACAAACCCTTTGAAAATTAACTGCAACCACACTGTTCACAACATTTTAGTTAATTGTAGTTCTTAATAAAGTAGAGTTACCCATGGTAATTCCTGGTCACTGAGTTTCTGAGGTAATTCTTGATCATTTTCGCTTTTGTTATAAAAATAACAATTTATGAAACTGTAAAAAATCTCAAATGTACTTTGAATCCTTTGCTTTGAAATATATGCATTAATTATTCATTTAGTTGAAATTAAATGTTCTAAAAAAATTATATTCAAAACTGCTACTTAAATTTCTGCAAAACATCGATCGTGATTTTTACACATTTTACAACAGATCATTGTCATTCTTGCAGTTGTAATTATTTTATTTCAACTAATGACATATCACAGTCTTTAAAAAAGACTATAACATTTTCCTCTACTATATTAAACACTTTTAAAAGAAGAAAACAGTAAGTGGTCAGAGAATAAGACACACTCTGTGACTGAACAATTTAAGTAGAAATACTGTCTCATTGCAAAATGATGCATAAAATTATACATAATGCAATAGAGGAACCTAATTCTCTTATGCTGTGTATTATATTAAAGGTCTGAATTGAAAGTTTCTTGAAACGGGAGCCGAAAACTTCAGATGGCATGAGCAAAATAAAATTTGTAACAAACATTCAGTTATATTTTTTATGGACCAATAAATTCGAAAGTTAGTAATAAATCCATTCACAACGGATACTAATGAAGTAATAAATACTGCTTATAAATGTTATAAAAATGCATAAAAATTCTTTGGCTAATTAATGTTTTGTAAAATGTACAAGAGTCTTTTGCATATCAAATAACTTTGTATTTATGCCCAAAACAAAGTTTGTGCTTTATTATTTTACAATTATGAGATGAACAAGCTTTTGAACTTTTAGAAGATTGATTCTACTTATTTTATTACTCAGTCATAAAAAAATTAACTGAACTACATGTTCATTTACATGAAAAATGATTCTGACCGGTAATTACCTCAGAAGTGACCAAGAATTACCCCATTTCTGGGGTAATTCTTGGTCATTTAAAAATTATAATTATTTTAATTATAAGTGCATATATATTTAAGTAAGCATTTTATAATCTAGCCAGCAGAGGGATCTTTTTCCACAAAAAAATTGGGAACAATTCCTGTAATAGTTTTTATAATAATTAGATGTTGATGCTTTTTGACCAGGAATTACCCCGGGTGACCCTAAATATTTTTACTGAGCTTAGACTATTTCCTTAGACTTGTAAAAAATTAAATACAAAGTTTGTAAAAAGCAAGTTTTTTTTTCTATCACAAAAAGCGTTTTTAAAAATGATACTTAAATCTAATATGATTTGAAATATCATAATTTCCTTTAACTAATCCAATTATTCTTTCTTTTATATAAAATAAGCATAGCAAACATATTAAGCAAATGAATAAGTAGCCAGCATGTTATTTTCTCATTCTACTTTTTCAATAATAAATTTATAGAAAATTGGAGCTAAAGAAGAATGAAAAAAAAAAATGACATTCTCAAAAACTGTTATAAAATTATGGATAAGAGAAAACAAAATGGTGTAAAAATGTTAAACTCAGAAAGAGCTTCTTCGGTAGAGGTTGAATAAATGTTTTTATTTTTTTGCTTTTTAACTCATAAACACCAAATAAAGAGATTAGTTTGGGGTTGAAAAGGTTGCAAAACTTTACTTTTTTTAATTTGAAATGGTAATACCACTGACTGATAATGCTGCTATTTAATATTTTGAGGATTTTAAATATAGTTCTATTCTTATATTTACTGTGCATGTGTGTATGATTGATGAAACTGATTTCCATAATTTTTATGTGGGTAAGTTTGGATTTAGATAATTAACAGTAATTTATGCAAATTATATTTCCTTGTTTTGTTAATTGTGCTACTAACTAGCGAAATTATACTTATTTGCAGTTTTTGTTATTTCTGTAATTTCTTACTGTTCCATCTAGGCCCTTTTTAAGGTCACAGAACCCTGCCTTGCCTTTTAAAATTAACAAAATGTACCCTGCTTTTAAAAAAAGAAAAGAAAGAAATCACCTTTAGTTTTTCACAGAGATTTCTTGTAAAAAAACCTCCTCATACCACAGAATTTCTAAATCCATGTGCCCAATACATTGCAAAAATTATAGAACTTTATTTCTTAAGAGAAAAATGGGATATTATTAAATCATGTCATTATTTAATTGTATTTTTGAATTTGTAATTCATAAGATCCTTAAAAATTGTCACTTTATTTATTATATTAACAAATTATACATATTTTTTTTCATATTGTTACTACATTACTGATATATATATAAAGTAATGCTCTTTTATTACTGAAATAGTGCCTTTTTGGGAACTAGCACCTTGCCCCTTTTTCTTTATAGAATGAATATTAAATTATTAATTATCATTTTAGGCATTAAAGCATAAAAATATATTATTTTTCTAATTAGAGAGTTATAGTTAATTGTTTATTTAATAATTATTAATTTTAAGCAGTGTTAACATTTAATAATAAATCAGTTATTAATAATTTTCATAACTGTAAATATCAGTAATATTTAATATAGTTTTAATAATTCTTAGAAAATATTATGTATATAATGTTATTGTATACTACTAATGAAAATAAATGCAGTTTTTATAATTATTCTGTTTATTAAGCAATAACTAAAATTAATTAAGGCTTAAAAACTTAGATTATGTTAGAAATTATAGGTTTAATTGTTTTGGAAACCTAAAATTATTGGTAGCTACTCCCTATTTAACGCAGGGTGAAAAAAAATCATAAAAATCCGATTTAAATAAAAAAATCTGATTTAAATTTAAAAAAAAAACTTATTATTATTATTTTTTTAAATCATGATTTTTTACACCCTACCTTTGTTGTGATAGCTGATGGCTGCTTTTGGTTGAATAAATAAAATCAATTGCATGCCTCCTATCTTTCACTACAAATAAGAATTTTATAACTACTCCAAATTTTTTCGAACAACTGCACACTTGCTATGAGTCATGTGGTCTTGCGAGAGCCCATTGCAGTTAAATTTGTTGTGATTGCACATTAGGGTGGAACTAAAAAACGAAGTTTCGAATTTCATATTCTAATAGTGATTATTTTTTTCCTTTTTAACTCCATAAAAAGAAAATATTTTTCTTTTAATTTTAAAATGATATTTTCCGGTTCCTCAAAGCGCCTGATTTTCCATAAAAAACGAAAAAAAGCCAATAATTGCATGAAAAGTTTTTTAAGCTTATTGTTAAATTTATATTTTGCAAAATTAAATTAATTAAGTGTTAATGTCCTGCAATAAAGAGATTAATTTAGTTTGAGTGCCTTAGAAAAGTTAGCCCCACTTTATTTGACTTTTGTAGAAGCCAGCGTCGTGGGCGTCGGCTTTCATTGTCTCTGATATATTTGGCTGCGACACATAACAAGTTATTCCGATTTAACGGGTGTTAACAGTTTCTTTAATTATTTTTCGATAAACATTCGGTGTCAAAAGTGACAATGTCTGTTAACGTACCTAAATCTAGATAATTGTTGAAGTGTCCTGTATTTCGTGAACCAAAACAATTAACATTAGACTGTCATCTTTGACGAACATATGAAGAAGTTATGAAACATTATTTTTGGGTTCAATTTAACTTAAAATCTGACAGCTGGAATCTGGTACACACTATTTCTAAAATATCTAAAGCTGTTGATGATACAATTAAAAGTGTATTGCTGAGACTAGCGCGAGAAATGTCAAAATTTGAAGAAAAATATTAAGATTAGAAAGAATAATCCCACATCCAATATAAAATTGCAAAATGTTAGGTAATCCTGTAAAAAACATTTCTTTGTGCAAAAGCACTAAATATTATCGTGTATCAGAACAAGAACGTCACTTTCTCAAAGACCAAAGAGAGATGGGGTGATGACAATAGGATCAATAGATATAAAAACTACAAAAAATGTGTAGCAAGACTGGAAATGGAAATATCAAGGAAAAAAATTATTTTAAAACAAAAAAATGATGTTTTGATTATAGGTGAAAACTGGGAAATTGAGTTAGTAGCCAGTGGCCGGTAGACTCAGTTTCATTAGTGGCCACTTTTTAAAGTTAGTGGCCACTATAATGTTTCAAACTTTCTTGACATCTAGATAAACTATAATTGTTGTACATATATGCATTTTTCTATAAATCAGAGTTTTATACCAACCAGCTATTCGTGATAAGAATAGGGAAGCAGTCAAAATTCAAGAAAATTACACTTTAGAAACACAAAATCTATTATCATATTGATTTTCTTTAGAATATATTTTTAGATTATTTGTATATGTTCATAAACACTATTATCAATCAAATTACTATTACTTTCTGTATATAAAAAATAACTAAATCAAAATTACAACAGTTAGGTGTATACAATAAAAAAATAATCAAATAAAACACAATAAAATGTTATTTGTATTTTATTTAATAAGTAAATGTGTTATTAACATACTACACACATAACATACAGCTGAAATCTAAGCTGGTGAGGGTATTTCGCAGGATTAAACAATATCTCTTGAAGAAAAATAATCTAACTGGTAAGCATGTGGCAGGAGTCGAAATATTGAAAATACTGCAATGTTCTTAAAACACGCTTGCATCTGGTTAAAAAAAAAAAAAAAAAAAAAAAAAAAGGAATAAATTATTTGAAATGCATGTGGAATCAAAGCTGATGAATATATTTTGCAGAATAAAACTGTATTTCTTGAAAAAATAATCCAACTGAAGGACAATGGCAAAAAGCCGAAATATTGAAAATACAGCTAAATCATTGTAATCTGCTTGCATCCGGTAGAAAAAAGAATTAACCAGTTTGCTAATTAGATGTAATCAAAGTAGAAACGCATATTTCTATGAAAAAAGCTATATTTCACTTGGCAATCGATAACAGATTTTTTATCGCCACTTGGCAAGTGGCGACTAGGGTGGCGATCGATGGCCGATTTTTTAATCGCCACTTTTACAACTTTAATCGCCACGTGGCGAGTGGCGACCGCCAATTTTCACCTATAGTTTTGATTGAATGATCGTGAAGTGTAAAAAACAGTTCAGAAGGAAATAGTTCAATCGGTTGTTTTTCTAAACCTGAATTTGATAATCAACACGGTGAAAGAACCGGAGTATTAGACAGAACTGCAAATATTATTGCAAATGGCACCTTAGAAGATATGGGTATTTCTGATAATAATGAAGAAAAGGTAACTGAAAGAAGGACTTGAAGACGACAAAGATAAAAGAAAAGGAAGAATTTGAAAGAACAGGAAAGACGAAATGAGTTAATTTTAGAAGGTTAGTATTTTTATGGCAGAAAGGATAACGCTATGATAACTGAAGCAGAGGGAAAAAAGTATAAAGAATCATTAAAGACGAACATCTGGTCTCAGTTCAAAAACCAGGATAAAAATATATTGGTCATATTTCATTGACATCTTCTTCTTATATTAATATAGCCACTGCAATTTTGGTGTATTTTCAAAATAATAATACAGACATTTCAAGTTTGAGAGTTATTAGGTGAAACAGAAACGCCTTTAATGCAGGATGGAAATCTGGAGTTGTTAAAGCATCGGAAGCAATACCCTAAAAACTTTATAATAGATAATTTGATTATTACATGCAAATGAACTTTTTTCTTAGATACTTATTTCAACATCTTGCTGAAAAACTACGGGTACAAAAGGATTTTCTGGACCAGTAGGAAAGCGACTTGAAAAAATGCGAACATATTGAAATTATAGACTATAAAAACATTGATCCTATCCTGACGGTCTGATCGGATGAAGAACTTAAAAAAAGTACAAACAGGGGATACACCTGAATTTTAGATTTTCCTTGTCATACTCAAACAGTGGAAACGTGTGTCAAAATTGTCCCGCGAGCTGCGTCAACTGTCTTTAAAAATTAAGCAAAAGACGGCTTAATCTTGGGAAAGTTGAATTCCCACAATGCAATGACAAAGTTTGCCTAAAAAGACAGTAGGTTGAATATCCAATTTAATTAATTCATAACAAAGGAAGGTAATGAGGGTGGAAGTCGATATTTAACCACCTCCTCGTGGTGACTTCTGGATAGTATTTGCTAAATAAAAGTAGATATGAGCTAACAGCTACGTTGTTTACTTTCAGTTACTTTATACTAAAATTTCAAAACTTTGACCTCCTTGAGGAACCGGAAAACAACTTAATTTAAAAAAACCTTTTCATCCAAAAGTTTAGACATCCAAAAAGGAAAAAAGTTTTCACTATTACACATTAAAATAAAAAAGTTTTTTTTTACCCTATACTTAAGTTCCACCCTAATATGCATGTGTGCTGTTTCCTAAAGAGGTCACTGTATTTTTTCTACGACTCTTTGATAAAATTCGCATTTCTTCCGAGACTCTTTGACGAAATTCGCGTTTCTTCCGTAACTTTTTGAAGAATTTCGCATGTTTTCCCAGCGCTTTGATAAAATTAGCGTTTTTCCGTAGCCGTTTGTTGAAATTAACATTTCTTCCATTATTCTTTGAAAAAAGTTACGCTTCTTCCGCAACCCTTTGACGAAATTAGTGTAATTTTGCAGCCTTTTGATATAATTCGCGTTTTTCCCCCTCGACCCTTTGACTAAATCTGCGTTTTTCCGCGATCCTTTGACGAAAATTGCATTTTTTCAGAGATTCTTTGATGAAATTCGCGCTTTTTAAGCGTTTCTTTGACGAAATTCGCTTTTCTCCGCAATCCTTTGACGAAATTTGAGTTTTTTCGTGACCCTTTGAGGAAATTCGCGTTTCATTCACGATTCTTTGAAAAAATTAGCATTTTTTCGCGCTCCTTTGACGAAATTTGCGTCTTCCGTGATCATTTGAAGTATTTCGCGTTTTTCCGTGGCCCTTTGACGAATTTCGCATGTTTTCCCAGCGCTTTGATAAAATTAGCGTTTTTCCGTAGCCGTTTGTTGAAATTAACATTTCTTCCATTATTCTTTGACAAAAGTTACGCTTCTTCCGCAACCCTTTGACGAAATTAGTGTAATTTTGCAGCCTTTTGATATAATTCGCGTTTTTCCCCCTCGACCCTTTGACAAAATCTGCGTTTTTCCGCGATCCTTTGACGAAAATTGCATTTTTTCAGAGATTCTTTGATGAAATTCGCGCTTTTTAAGCGTTTCTTTGACGAAATTCGCTTTTCTCCGCAATCCTTTGACGAAATTTGAGTTTTTTCGTGACCCTTTGAGGAAATTCGCGTTTCATTCACGATTCTTTGAAAAAATTAGCATTTTTTCGCGCTCCTTTGACGAAATTTGCGTCTTCCGTGATCATTTGAAGTATTTCGCGTTTTTCCGTGGCCCTTTGACCAAATTCGCGCTTTTTCCGCTGCTCTTTGACCAAATTTGCGTTTTTTCCGCGATTCTTTGGCGAAATTGAAGTTATTTTCTGCGAACGATTGACGAAATAGATTTTTGTGGCGACCATTTGTCAAAATTCGCAGTTATTTTCGGATTGATGATTTTTTTTAATTTTCGGAACCGAATGCCTTAACTCTCTCGCTGCGAAGATATATATATTATGAAAATAGGATAAAAAATTGCGTCTTTATTTTATTACATATTTCAAATCTGCATATATTGTAGAGTTCAAATATTTCCAAAATCTTTGTGAAAGAGTTTCTTTTTTTAAATAGAATTAGGTCATAAAAAAATAATTTGCTGCGGAAATTGCGGGTTGCGCAAATTTTGCCACTTTTACGTTGGACGTGGAAATCGCGGGATGCGCAGTGAGAGCATTAAATTTTTGGAAAATTTGAAGCAGAATCACCCCTGCTCCTGAGATCTTACAATAGCCCCCCTTCAAGTATTTTTTAATACCTGTCACCATTTGCAAGTTATTGAATTGTATTTAAAATTTGTCAGTCCGTTTTAGGACACCAAGTATTTTCAGTAGCTATGGGATGATGGCTGCAAGAAGCATATTTAAAAAAATTAAAGCTGGCTTCGATATGTCAGTTAGAGGTTTACCAGGGCTGAAATGTCCAGGTGCAATCCACAAAAAAAATTATTGGTACGGTATAAAAGCTAAAAAAATCAACTCCAGCCCAGCCTGCATTTTGCAATTAAAATTATTCATTAAAGCACACTTACAGGGTGTAAATTATTTAACTTCATGAAATAAAACGTAAATTATTCAAAAACTACTGAGTGCAGAAACTTTATTCAACATGTAAACGTCACTACAGATATTCGAATTTAGGTTATGACATGTTCGATATGGCTGCCATCATTGGCTATGATGTGGCGCAGACGAATAGCAAAATTCTGCATGACCCGCTGAAGTGTTGGAACATCGATGCTGTCGATGACCTTCCGAATGGCAGTTTTCAGCTCAGCAATGTCTTTGGGGTTATTTCTGTACACATTGTCTTTAATGTAGCCCACAAAAATGAGTCACATGCGTTAAGATCCGGAGAATATGGCGGCCAAGCGAGTCCTATTCCAGTGGCCTCTGGGCAGCCCAGAGCCAGAATGCGATCCCCAAAGTGCTCCTCCAGGATATCAAAAACTTTCTTTGTCCGATGGGGTCGAGCTCCGTCTTGCATGAACCACATCTTGTCGAAATCAGGGTCACTTTGGAGAAGGGGGATGAAACCATTTTCCAAAACATTCACGTATCGTTCAGTAGTCACCGTGCCGTCAACGAATATCGGACCAATTATTCCGTGACTGGACATTGCACACCACACTGTCACCCGTTGAGGGTGGAGAGACTTCTCGATTGCGAAATGCGGATTCTCGGTCCCCCTAATGCCCCAAATGCGCCAAAATGGCCGACAACAGTAAGTTGCGTGCGCATGCGCATACTAATTCCCATCATGCCCTGCGGCCAACCACGAAGTTTGAACTTCATTGCGCAAACCGCTGAGAAGTTATGACGGTTTAATTTCGTATAGTTGAAAATTGTCACCCTGTACTTATGCTCATATTTTATTTTACATTATGTTCGAAAATCATGAATACAGAAAAACATTAATATTAATGACTATTTAGGCAATTGTGTCTACATAAACACTACGTAAAAGTCATTACTTAGACAAATACATTCAAATGTAAATCCAGTAAGAAAATCAGTTTAGAATGAAAGAAACGGACTATGAAAGAAACTCACAATTTTAAAGCTCTACAAAGAAAAAAAAGTAGATTTTTAAATATGCATCTCCGTAATAAAGATTTCGCTAAACAAATGTACAACATAAATATAAATTTTACGGACAACAAATAAGTAAGATGCCAGACCAACTTGGGCTCGGGGAGAAAAATTTAGAGAAGTACACGGGTCGCGGTCGAGCCAATACTGTTTATCATACGGTCTGACACGGACCGAACCTTTAGCTTTTATTCCAGGACGAGCCCCGAGCTGGAAATTTTGGCCAGTGCTGACCTCTAGGAAGATTGAAGTCCAGGCTAGGCTCGACCTGGAAGAAAAAGAAGTTTGGCCCGACCCGAATTGGCAGAAAAATTTAAGATCAGGGCACGACCCGGCTCTAAATGAGAGAAGACCTGACCCAGTCCGAGTCTCGTGGATTTAAACTGACCCAGGCGCGACCCGAGTTGGGTCGCGCCGGGCTCGAGCTTCACCCCAAATCATTTCCAGTAAGGATGCATAATGCCGTTTTGCAAACCCTTTTTGCCCAAGGGGGGTGATCGCCCCCTCGCCCCTCCCCCTTAGATCCGCCATTGCAGTGGCCCCAAGTGTGTACGTTATTTTTGTGATTTTTTATTGTTTTCCTCATTTTTTTTTCTTTTTGAATTCCTATTAATATAAAATGAATAAATTGTAAAAAAAAAAAAATAAACTCTTTTTTTCTTTAAAATAAAAATTTGTCCCCGAAGAGGTTAAACTAAAAAACAAAGTTCATGTTTTGATTTTTTTTTATCTATTAACATTTTGACTTTAGTATCCTGTATTACGGACTCCAATCAGATGCCTATTCTTTAAGTGTGATGTTATACAACACTTGTCTCTCATTAATAAAAAGTAAGTATAATATATGAGGGACTCATGACCATAGTAGACCACCAAGTCCATTAAAAAAATGAGATAGTCCATTTCGAAGGTGCATAAAGTCCGTTTTATTCACACCTACAGTCAACCAAGCCTGTGAATTGATGCCATATATGTGTGAAAGTATGGGAAAAACAGGCTTGGTTCACTGTGGGAGTAGATAAAACATATTTTATCATCTGCTGAGTGAATCATCTCATTTTTTTCACAATGGACTTGGTCTACTGTGGTTGTACCCTCATATCCAGTGTAAGATTTTTTTTATTGGATACAATAAATTTAATAAATTTATTTTTAAAGTATTAATTGGTAGAAAAATTAAGTTTAACTTTTTAATTTTTTATATGATTCCTATTTAAATCGCTTTTTTGTGGAATTGTTTTTCATATCCACTTTAATTAAATAATAAATGTGCATCAGAGTCTAAGGAAATCTATGAAAATTGTAATTATTATAATGCTCACCGGGAAAAACGAAGAAATTTTAACATAAGATATTTGAGACCAACCTGTCTCTTGTAGTCAAAGTAGTAGTCTCTTGTAGTCTTGCTTCGAAGTGAGCACAATCAATTAGTTATTCCATATCTAATATTGCTGCACTTTTATAGTGAATTCTACAATGTTGCACTTAGACAGGCATTTTTAGAGGCTGTTTGTAGATGGTGCATTAAAAGCGTAACTGCCTTTGTTAAATATTGCTGTTTTGGTAAGTTTTATTTAATATGTCTAAAGTTTTATTGATAAATTTCTTTTTGAATAAATTATTGCTATTTATGTGTTTTTATCCTCCCATCTAGTGTTCTATTCTATCTATTCTCTCTGCAGACTATAATATAAGATGTTCTATTATAACTCTGTTCAAGGACACTCTTCAAACATTTCATCATCCAATTCGCATGGACAGGTCTAAGAATTTTTGTAGTGTTGTATTCCTAAATTGCACTAGAAAATGCATATTTTTATGCTTGCAAACAATTATATGGGGCTTTAAACATGCTAAAAATGCTAATAAATGATTAAAATATTTTTATATTATTTATTTACAGTGTAAATTATATTAAATAATGCAGAATGTTTTAGCAATAATCATTAATATTAGATAAAAAAAATTCAGAGATCTCGAGAATTTCTGACTAAACACATCAATATTAGAATTTCATTTTCACAAAAATAATTTATTTTCTCTCCCTTCCATATAAAATGTATCATTGTTTTAGATGATATCAAATTATAGTAATGTCTAATTAAATTTGCTTTATTCTTTTATTTTTAATATATTTTTTAAATTGTTGCTATTTATTTTATTGGTAATTTAATCTTTATATTTAGGAAAGGAATCTGGCACACTTTCGGTTCAACTACCATCAGGTAGTTGAGAGTCTACTGTAGTTTTAAATACTGTCATAGAAATCTTATTTCAGTTTATTTCTACATTGATTTAAATTTTTCATGTAAGTTTATTTACTTGATAATTGCTTTTTTGATGAATCATAAAAGTGATTGATTAATTTTATTTTACTGCAGATGCATAAAGCCATTGATGTAGATACACATCACATCACTCAAAATAATCTTTAAAGTGTTAAACATGCAAAAGAATATTTCTTTACAACAAGAAAAATCGTTTACTTGTGAGTTATGCAAGAAAAATTTCTCTCAAAAGGGTAACTTATACTCTCATCTATTAATGCATACGGGTGAAAAACCTTTTATATGTGAGATATGCAAAAAGAAATTCTCACAAAAGAGTAATTTGAAATCACATCTTTTAGTTCATACTGGTGAAAAACCTTTTGTTTGTGAGATATGCAATAAGAAATTCTCACGTAAGAACATTTTAACCCGGCATCTGGTAATTCATACTGGTGAAAAACCTTTTGTATGTGAGATATGCTTTAAGACATTCTCACGTAAGAACCATTTAAGCCAGCATCTGGTAATTCATACTGGTGAGAAACCTTTTGTTTGTGAGATATGCAGCAAGAAATTTCCACATAACAGTGAATTAAGCCAGCATATGTTAATTCATACTGGTGAGAAATCTTTTGTGTGTGATATGTGCAGCAAGAAATTCTTACGTAAGGGTGATTTAAGCAGGCATCTGTTAATTCATACTGGTGATAAACCTTTTGCTTGTGAGGTATGCAAAAAGAAATTCTCACGAAAGGGCGATTTAAACAAACATCTTTTAATTCATACTGGTGAGAAACCTTTTGCTTGTGAGATATGCAACGAGAAATTCTCACGAAAAGTTTATTTAAACAACCACGTGTTATGTCATACTAGTGAGAAATATTTTGTGTGTGAGAAGTGCAATAAGAAATTTTCTCAAAAGATTGCTTTGAGCAAACATTTGTTAATTCATACTGATGAGAAATCTTTTGTATGTGAGGTATGCAACAAAAAATTCTCACGTAAGAGCGGTTTAAGCAAACATATGTTTATTCATACTGGTGAGAAACCTTTTGTGTGTGAGGTATGCAACAAGAAATTTTCTCAGGATAGTAATTTAAACAGTCATCTCTTAATTCATACTGATGAAAAGTCTTTTTTGTGTGAGATATGCAACAAGAAATTCTCACGAAAGGATTATTTAAATAGCCATCTGTTAGGTCATATTGGTGAGAAACCTTTTGTATGTGAGATATGCAACAAGAAATTCTCACGTAAGAAATCTTTAGAGCAGCATTTTTTAATTCATACTGGTGAGAAACCATTTGTATGTGAGGTATGCAACAAAAAATTCTCACGTAAGAGCAGTTTAAGCAAACATATGTTTATTCATACTGGTGAGAAACCTTTTGTGTGTGAGGTATGCAACACGAAATTCTCATGCAAGAACCATTTAAGCCGCCATCTGTTAATTCATACTGGTGAGAAACCATTTGTATGTGAGGTATGCAATAAGAAATTCTCACATAACAGTTATTTAAGCCAGCATCTGTTAATTCATAATGTTGAGAAACCTTTTGTATGTGAGGTTTGCAACAAGAAATTTTCACAAAAGAGCCATTTAAGCAAACATATGTTTATTCATACTGGTGAGACACCTTTTGTGTGTGAAATATGCAACCTGAAATTCTCATGTAAGAACAATTTAAGCCGCCATCTGTTAATTCATACTGGTGAGAAACCTTTTGTGTGTGGGGTGTGCAACAAGAAATTCTCACGAAAGAGCAATTTAAGCAAACATATGTTAATTCATACTGGTATGAAACCATTTGTGTGTGAAATATGAAACAAGAGATTTTTCTCGAAACATTGATTTGAGCAGGTATCTGTTAATTCATACTAGTGAAGAACCTTTTGTGTGCGATAAATAAAAATTTTTCTTTTCAAAATTATAATCTAAGGTATATACATAAATAACGTTATCAAATTTCGGTTTTTTAACACCCCCCCCCCCCCCAACAATATCATACATTATCATTCCTTGAACCTTCCCCCTCTCTTGATGATATCGTTATCAATGTGCGGCGATTCCATTTATTTTTTATTTCTAAGTTTGCTGTTATATAGGTATATTGTTATATTTTTATTATTTGCATACTCAGATCATTCAAGTGAAGAAAAGAAGTTAATCAAATTTTACTATAATATAAGAATTTTAATCCAACAATGGATTATATGCGCTCATAGAATTATAATTGGATTGCCAATTTGGGGATATTCTATATTTTGGAATGAAATAATTTTATAGCCATTTATTGGTAATAACTGTAATTTAATAAGAACTTTGTATTTTTATGAAAATAGATAACAGAATAAAAAAATAACAATATTTTGATGTAAAGAAAAGGAAGAAAAAAGTTTGATAGGATTAAAAATGATAACGATATCAAATGACAAACCCACCATCCCCCTAAAGCTATCTTACGATATCAAGTGCCAGACACTCCCTCCCCCCTACAATGATAATGCTATATATGCACAGCCCTAAATTTTATTGTGCTATTTGCTGTTAACTCATATTTTTAATTCTAGCCACTTCATATTCTAGTATTATGAAGGTGGTATTTCATGTCAAATATTCCAGTCACTGAAACAAAACACTGACCAAACAAAATATTTGAAATTTAAAGTAATAAATCTGAAAATTAGGAGTGTCAACATCAGCTATGTCAAACACATTTTTATTTTGATCTTGCTTTATAGTTTTTGAAAAATTTTACAGTTCTCTTTTTATCTTTTACATAATATAGATTTAAAGGTTTATTATATTCTCTTATGATTGAGAATATTTTTAGTTAGACTCGTGTTAAACAGGATTTCACATATTGAATACTTTAACCGTAAAACTGACTTTCTTACAAACTGAAAAATATTTTTCTTTGAAGGGTTGCTACCCCGACTCCTCTGAAATATTAAGAATAAAACATAATTAAGTATAAAGAAACTGCTTGTGTGTTTGATACACTCAATTTTATTTCATAAAGGGAATAAGTATTAAAAAATGTTTTAAAATGTCAATAAATGCTGGTAAAATGAGTTGAAAATTTTGCTTCTTCGAATTCCATCTCTTCTTAAAACTTCCTGACATACTTTAAAAGTATTTAAGACAGATTTAATTGTCTCCCACATGTCTGTGCTCTGACTCTTGTGAAGTACTGGGAGTTCCATGTGATTGGTATATGCAGTGATGGAACAGCTGCGCCAAATGGATAATGCTGCGCATTTCTGCGACAAAACGATCATTTTTCAACAAAATTGCGCCCAACTGCGCCAATTCGATAATAATTCTTGAGCCAAATCGATCATTTTCACCCGAATTTCGCCAAAAGATTGTGTAAAACATGCAAATTTGGACAAAAGATCGAGAAAAACACGCGATGTTTGTGAAATGATTACGAAAAAACCGTGAATTTTAACAAACGATCGCTAATTTCATGAAAAAACGAACAAAACGCGGTCAAATAATCGCCAAAAACGTGATTTCGTTAAAAGATCGCGAATAAAATGAAAATTACGTCAGAAGATCACGAAAAACACGTACATTTTGTCGAAAGATCGAAAAAACATGCGAATTTTGTCAAAACATCAGGGAAAACCCGTCAATATCGTCAAAAAATGGCGAGAAAAACATGAGTTTTGTCAAAGGATCGCTAATTTCGTCAAAAAACTAACAAAACACGGTCAAAAGATCGTGAAAAAACACTGATTTATTTAAAAGATAGAGAAAAACCCCGTAAATTTCATCAAAAGGTCTCAAATTTCGTCAAAGGATCGCGAAAAACACGATATTTTCGTCAAAAGATCGCGAATTTCGTCAATATATCACGAAAATCGTGAAAGGATCGCGAAAAAAACGTGAGTTTTGACAAAAGAGCGCTAACCTCGATAAAAAGCGACCAAATCGCGGTGCGAATAAAACGCAAATTTTGTCAAAGGATCGCAAAAAACACGCGAATTTCGTCAAAGGATCACGAAAAGAAACATGAATTTTGCCAAAGGATAGCTAACTTCCTCAAAAAACGAACAAAACACAGTCAAAAGATCGTGAAAAAACGCTATTTTCGTTAAAATATCGCGAAAAAAACCGCAAACTTCATCAAAAGTCACAAAAAACACACGAATTTTGTTAAAAGATCACGAAAACTCGTGATTGTCAAATCGTCGCGAAGAAAACGTGAATTTTATCACAGGATCGCTAATTTCGTCATAAAACGGGGTCAAAAGATGGTGAAAAAACGTGAATTTCGTTAAAAGATCGATGAAAACCCCGAAAATTTCATCAAAAGGTCGCAAAAAACACGCGAATTTTAACGGAAGATCGCAAAAACTTGCGAATTTTGTCAAAAGATCAGGAAAAACACGCGAATTTTGTCAAAGGAACGCTAATTTCGTCAAAAAAAGAACAAAACACGGTCAAAAGATCATGAAAAAAGGCTAATTTATTTAAAAAAAATAGAGAAAAAAACCTCAAGTTTCATCCAAAGGTCTATAAACATAAACAACTATGAATAAAAAAATAAATAAATATTCTACTTTAATAACATTGAGAAAAACAATACTTCGGTATTTTGTTAAATGTATTTGCGTTTTTAAACTTGTCTTACTCTAAAAGTTCAAAAGTTTCATTATAATCAGTGCAAGATTTAAGATATCAGCTTTGCGAAAATTTCATACAAAATCCGCCCCCCACCGTCCCCGAAAAAAAATGAAAGTCCTTATCATTTAAAAATTAGATTTTCTAAAAATTTATATCGCCACATGGGCAAGTTTTTATGTAGATCAGATGGTAATGACAAAAGCTATTCAAATATCAATAAAAATAAATACATATTCTATATTAATAATATGACGAAAAATAACTTATATTTTCCAGACTTCTTTCGTCTTAAATATATATAGTAACGTGTAACTATCATTTTTGTATTTTTCGTATAAGTGCATATAAATAAAGTTATAAAAACCACAACTTTATATGCAAAATCTAGTTATAGCTATTTACTTTTTCCCATTATAAATTTCAAGTTACTTTTTTTATTAAAAGTAATCAAAAAATAGATTTTTGATATATATTATGATATATATTAATATATATCATATACATCATTATATGATATTATTTTGATATATATTAGATTACTTGCCCATTTATATATCAAGTCTGATTGCAAATCAAATACATATGAAAGGATTTTCGGCTTCAGGGTTGGTTCTCTGTCGCGGGTCCAGTGGTGGCAGGGCGCGAACCGGAGACGGTCATCGCATACATCGGATCGCTCCCTCTGAGCTCATAGCATTTTCTGGTAGTCGCTGGCCGTGAGTGATGTACATGATCCAATGAAAGTCTGAGAGAAAGTGCGTGTCTGATTGAAGGAAGACACCGACTTTTACGGGACCTGGTTTATTTCTTTTTGACTACATGAGTCCTTTTTAACCAGGCCCAGATGGCATGATAAGTGAGAATTTAATCCTTTACGGACATCAGGCGTTAATTTTATCGCAAGGCAACTCCTGGAAAGCAGAGTAACGTGAATATTAGGGCATGATTCAGATGTTAAATTCTACTCTCCTGAGACTCGTGCAGCGGTATAAATATGAGCTATTTTGCATTATTTCTGCCAGAGGTCGTCACTATCAAAAGAGGCGTATTTTAACTATAATAGGCCGTGAGGTGAATGATTGACTGCCTGGGGCAAGACGATGGCTCAAATTCTGCCCACGGGAAGCCGACAGAATTTAATGCTGCACTAACTTCAGCAAAAAGTATTCTTATGAAATACGACAAAACGATCTTTTAAAGTTATAAGATGCGATGCGGGAAAACTAGCTTAATAGGGGCAAAGGAAGTTTTAACCGTTGAGACATAATTACTAAAGCATTTAAAAAGTTTTAATTTTAATTTCTAAATTTAAATTTCTATTTTTTAAAACGGGAATTTCAAATTTAAAAAGGGGCAAAAGGGGGATTTAAAAATTTAAAAAAGGGCTTAGCTTTTATCGTTTCATATCCCCCCCACACTTAATTAAAAGCCACAGCTCTCGCCTGCAAGACCTGTGGGTCTTATCTCGTGAATTTAACTCAGGGAGGGTTTTTTCTCTGTTTTAGATTCTTATTTTCTTCAGTTCTCATGCAAATTGGACCTATTTTTACATTTATATATCAAGTTTACATAAAAATATTGTTTATATTAAGACATTGTGATTATTTCAATGGTGCTATAGCAAAACAAAAATTGGCCAGTCTCGAGACATATCTTGATTACAAAAATTTTTCGTAAAACAACTGTGTTTTTAATGTTTCCTTTTCTTTCTAGTCTCTGTTTTAATGTCCCTTTTAACAGTCTGTTGGGAAACATTCCTTTTCTCTATAGTTGCAAATTGCAATAATGAAATATATAGTATACTAAAATATTCAAGGGTAAACATACTGAAAATTATACAAGATATTCAAATGCAAAAAATATTCACAAATACAAAATGTTCAAAAATAGAAAATATTCAATAATACTATCAACAAAATATACCGTATAACAAATGCAATTCGAAAAGTATTGCATTTCTAAAAATACTGAATTTTCACACTGGGATAACAAAGTTAAAATATACTATAATAATAATAACAACAACAAACACATTAGATTTCTTCCTATTCTGTCTTTCTGTTTTGGTAGGGACTTAGCTAATTCTCTGATGCAGCCTTAGGGTTATATTCATGATAAAATAAAATTAAGTTGTATAAAAGGGAAAACCATAGCTAAAAAAATACAAATATATACTTGCTATAATTTTCACCATGGCCTGGGTCAGTGCGTCATGGGTTTTAATACTCCGAGGTGAATATCATCCCAAAAATGTGCCACTTGCATGACAGAAAAATGAAGGTAAGAAATCGATATTCATCTGCAGAGGGGAAGCGAAGCAATTTTGCCAGATTCTCCATTCTACCTGGAAAGAGAATCTGAGAAAACAGTCCGGCTAACGATGGGTGGCCACGGAGCGGAGGATCCCTTCATATGTCACAAAATCATCCAATCACAAAATTTCCAGGTTGAACGGAGAATCTGGCAAAATTGCTTCGCTTCCCCTCTGCAGGTGAATATCGATTACCTATCTTCCTTTTTCTGTCGTGCAAGCGGCACATTTTTTGCGATAATATTCACCTTGGGGTATTAAAACCCCAGGTAAAAAAGTCAGCAAAAAACCTTTAAAAAAAACATTCAGGAAACCTGAAGGTATTTCGGACAAAAAAATCTGCGGGTTTCCTTTAGGTAAAAAACCTGAATTAACCCCCCACTTTTTTTCTCCGAAATACCTTCAGCTTTCCTTTAGGTAAACAAACCTGCGCATTCTCTTACCATGTTGTCTGAAATACCTGAAGTTTTCCTTTAAGTAAAAAATCTGTGTATTCTCTTTACATAAAATCATGCAGTATCACTGTACGGCCTGCTTTTGTCTTAAATATCAGTGGTTTTCCTGAAAGATAAGCCAGTGAAGTGGTAGAAGGAACACTGGAGGTGCATAAAATAAATAAGTGATCACAGGCCGTTCCAAAAATATGTCACAAGGTGTGCCAGCAAAATTGATAAAAGTGCCTCCTCAGGGGGGGATGCAAAGAGGGGTCAGGGACATCAGATGTGTATAACATGAACAATTAGTTATAGGCCATTCCAATACTATGTCATATGAGGGGTTTCGGCAAAATTTAGAAAACAGCCTCCTCAGGGGGAGCAAAGTGGGCGGAGGGGCATCAGATGTGCATAACATGAAAAAGTGCTCACAGGCCTCTCCTACAATATGTCACATGAGGGGTGTCAGCAAAATTTAGAAAAGAGCCCCCTCAGGGGGAGCAAAGTGGGGGCAGGGACATCGGATGTGTATAACATGAATAAGTAGTCACAGGCCGTTCCGACAATATGTCACATGAGGGGTTTCGGCAAAATTTAGAAAACTGCCCTCTCAGGGGGGGAGCAAAGTAGGCGGAGGGGCAACAGATGTGCATAACATGAATAAGTAGTCCCAGGCCTTTCCGACAATATGTCACATGAGGGGTTTCGGCAAAATTTAGAAAACTGCGCCCTGAGGGGGGAGCAAAGTGGTCGGGGGGGGCATTAGATGTGCAAAACATGAATAAGTGGTCACAGGCCTTTCCTACAATATGTCACATGAGGCGTGTTAGCTAAATTTAGAAAAGTGCCCCCTCAGGGGGAGCAAAGTGGGGGCAGGGACATCGGATGTGCATAACATGAATAAGTAGTCACAGCCCGTTCCGACAATATGTTACATGAGGGGTTTCGGCAAAATTTAGAAAACTGCCCCCTCAGGGGGGGGGAGCAAAGTAGGCGAAGGGGCAACAGATGTGCATAACATGAATAAGTAGTCCCAGGACTTTCCGACAGTATGTCACATGAGGGGTTTCGGCAAAATTTAGAAAACTGCCTTCTGAGGGGGGAGCAAAGTGGGCGGGGGGGCATCAGATGTGCATAACATGAATAAGTGGTCACAGGCCTTTCCTACAATATGTCATATGAGGGGTGTTAGCAAAATTTAGAAAAGTGCCCCCTCAAGGGGAGCAAAGTGGGGGCAGGGACATCGGATGTGTATAACATGAATAAGTAGTCACAGGCTGTTCCGACAATATGTCACATGAAGGGTTTCGGCAAAATTTAGAAAACTGCCCCCGGAGGGGGGAGCAAAGTGGGCAGGGGGGCATCATATGTGCATAACATGAATAAGTGATCACAGGCTTTTCCGACAATATGTCACATGAGGGGATTCGGCAAAATTTAGAAAACTGCCCCCTCAGGGGAGCAAAGTAGGCAGAGGGGCATCAGATGTGCATAACATGAATAAGAGGTCACACGTCTTTCCAACAGTATGTTATATGACAGGGGTCGGTAAAAGTTATAAAAGTGCCCCTCTTTGGGACTAGTATTGTGCCCCCCCCCCCCCTTTGAAATTTTTATATATTACAAATAATATTTATCGGAAGGCTCCGTAAAAAAATTCAATCTAAAATGATGAAAATACTGCAATAAAAAAAAAATCTGAAAAGTAAGACATAATAAAATTCCCCAAAGCAGAATATGATTATAAATGCGCCATACATTGACTTCACTACAGAACATTTCAAATTTTCATTTTCAAGAAAAAAAAAAAAAAAAAAAAAAAAAAAAAAAAAACCGCAAACTTTTTAATCGTTCATTTAAAAAGATTGCGAAATTCATCAATTGGTCGCAAGAAAACTCGTGTAATTCGTCAGTCATGGAGAACAATTCATGAAATCCTTTAGCTTGCAGTGGGAAAGCATACAAAATTCAACGAACAGTTGCGAGAAAAAAATCCATGATTTTCGCCAATCGGTTGCAGATAAAAAAAACGCAAAATTTGTCAGTGCACCTCTAGAAGGAACAGCGAAAAAAAAAACTACAATCTTCTCTAATCGTTCGCAAAAAAAAGTCTCAAAATTTGCTATGTTACAAGGAAAAAATCGTGAAAATTGCAAATCGGTTGCGGTTAAAAAAAAATCGTGAAGATTGTCAGAAGAATCTGCGAAATTCGTAGATCAGTAGCGGAAAAAAACTCACAACTTTCTCCAATCTGTGTCAAGACTTGCTTACTGGTTCAAGAGAAATATCGCAAAATTTTAAAATCGGTCACAGGAAAAAAAAAAGTGAAATTCGTCGGTGTATTATCGAAAAAAATAGAATTAGTCGATCAGTCGTGCAAAAAAAAAAAAACCATGAAGATTTGGCCAATCAGTCGCAGAAAAGCGACAAAGTTCACCAGTCAACCGTGAGAAAATAATAACGATATTCACCGATCTGTCGCAGTAGAATGCGAAATTCGTCGATCGGTTGCAGAAAAAAAGGGTTTTTTACCAATCGTTTACACGAAAAAGAGAAAAAATTTGCCAATCAGTAAAAAGAAAATATAATGAAATTCGCTTATCAGTCGCATGTAAAAAAACTCTGAAGTTGTCAGAAAATTCACGAAATTCTTCGATCAGTCGTGGAAAAAACCAACGATTGTTTCCAATCTGTCGCAAGAAAAAATTGGAACATTTGCCAATCAGTCTTCGGTAAAAAAGCATGAAATTCATGGATCGGTCGTGTGAAAAAAAAAACTGATTTTCGCCAGAAGGTCAATGAAAAATATCACAAAGTTCACCCACCAGTCATGGTTAAAAAATGCGAAATTCATCAATGAATTGTGGAAAATATATCAAAATTCTTCACCTAATCCCGCAGGAGAAAAATTGTGAAATTCATCGATTTGGTCAGAGAAAAAAGGCCAAATTCGCCAGTTGACAGAGGGAAAAATCTGAAATAATTCGAAAATCATCAATCGATTGTTGGAAAAAAAACCCCGCTAAATTATCATCTGATTAGGGGGGGGGGGAAGAGAGAAATCACAAAATTCACCAATAATTTCATTCGCGTGAGTATGTCAGGGTTTTATGAAATGGCTTTTGCATTTCTATAAAAGATGCAATTGCACTTCTTCATATATAAAGAAAATTTTCCTGTGACTTTTTTTTTTTTAATTCACACAGAACATTTGATTAGCTGAAGTACATTGCAGAACATTGCAAAGTATTCAGCTTTGGGAATGAAATTCTTTGATCAGCCGCAGAGAAAATCTGTGAAATTCAGTCAACGACCATATGAAAAAAAAATTCAACAACTGTTTATGGGAAAAAATGAAGTTTGTTGATTAGCTGGGAAGAAAATCGGCAAAATTCATAAACAGGATATGTGAAAAAAATCACACGAGTTTTGCCAATCAGCCGCAAGGAAAAATGCAATATACGCCAATCGGAATGAAATAATTTTATAGCCATTTATTGGTAATAACTGTAATTTAATAAGAACTTTGTATTTTTATGAAAATAGATAACAGAATAAAAAAATAACAATATTTTGATGTAAAGAAAAGGAAGAAAAAAGTTTGATAGGATTAAAAATGATAACGATATCAAATGACAAACCCACCATCCCCCTAAAGCTATCTTACGATATCAAGTGCCAGACACTCCCTCCCCCCTACAATGATAATGCTATATATGCACAGCCCTAAATTTTATTGTGCTATTTGCTGTTAACTCATATTTTTAATTCTAGCCACTTCATATTCTAGTATTATGAAGGTGGTATTTCATGTCAAATATTCCAGTCACTGAAACAAAACACTGACCAAACAAAATATTTGAAATTTAAAGTAATAAATCTGAAAATTAGGAGTGTCAACATCAGCTATGTCAAACACATTTTTATTTTGATCTTGCTTTATAGTTTTTGAAAAATTTTACAGTTCTCTTTTTATCTTTTACATAATATAGATTTAAAGGTTTCTTATATTCTCTTATGATTGAGAATATTTTTAGTTAGACTCGTGTTAAACAGGATTTCACATATTGAATACTTTAACCGTAAAACTGACTTTCTTACAAACTGAAAAATATTTTTCTTTGAAGGGTTGCTACCCCGACTCCTCTGAAATATTAAGAATAAAACATAATTAAGTATAAAGAAACTGCTTGTGTGTTTGATACACTCAATTTTATTTCATAAAGGGAATAAGTATTAAAAAATGTTTTAAAATGTCAATAAATGCTGGTAAAATGAGTTGAAAATTTTGCTTCTTCGAATTCCATCTCTTCTTAAAACTTCCTGACATACTTTAAAAGTATTTAAGACAGATTTAATTGTCTCCCACATGTCTGTGCTCTGACTCTTGTGAAGTACTGGGAGTTCCATGTGATTGGTATATGCAGTGATGGAACAGCTGCGCCAAATGGATAATGCTGCGCATTTCTGCGACAAAACGATCATTTTTCAACAAAATTGCGCCCAACTGCGCCAATTCGATAATAATTCTTGAGCCAAATCGATCATTTTCACCCGAATTTCGCCAAAAGATTGTGTAAAACATGCAAATTTGGACAAAAGATCGAGAAAAACACGCGATGTTTGTGAAATGATTACGAAAAAACCGTGAATTTTAACAAACGATCGCTAATTTCATGAAAAAACGAACAAAACGCGGTCAAATAATCGCCAAAAACGTGATTTCGTTAAAAGATCGCGAATAAAATGAAAATTACGTCAGAAGATCACGAAAAACACGTACATTTTGTCGAAAGATCGAAAAAACATGCGAATTTTGTCAAAACATCAGGGAAAACCCGTCAATATCGTCAAAAAATGGCGAGAAAAACATGAGTTTTGTCAAAGGATCGCTAATTTCGTCAAAAAACTAACAAAACACGGTCAAAAGATCGTGAAAAAACACTGATTTATTTAAAAGATAGAGAAAAACCCCGTAAATTTCATCAAAAGGTCTCAAATTTCGTCAAAGGATCGCGAAAAACACGATATTTTCGTCAAAAGATCGCGAATTTCGTCAATATATCACGAAAATCGTGAAAGGATCGCGAAAAAAACGTGAGTTTTGACAAAAGAGCGCTAACCTCGATAAAAAGCGACCAAATCGCGGTGCGAATAAAACGCAAATTTTGTCAAAGGATCGCAAAAAACACGCGAATTTCGTCAAAGGATCACGAAAAGAAACATGAATTTTGCCAAAGGATAGCTAACTTCCTCAAAAAACGAACAAAACACAGTCAAAAGATCGTGAAAAAACGCTATTTTCGTTAAAATATCGCGAAAAAAACCGCAAACTTCATCAAAAGTCACAAAAAACACACGAATTTTGTTAAAAGATCACGAAAACTCGTGATTGTCAAATCGTCGCGAAGAAAACGTGAATTTTATCACAGGATCGCTAATTTCGTCATAAAACGGGGTCAAAAGATGGTGAAAAAACGTGAATTTCGTTAAAAGATCGATGAAAACCCCGAAAATTTCATCAAAAGGTCGCAAAAAACACGCGAATTTTAACGGAAGATCGCAAAAACTTGCGAATTTTGTCAAAAGATCAGGAAAAACACGCGAATTTTGTCAAAGGAACGCTAATTTCGTCAAAAAAAGAACAAAACACGGTCAAAAGATCATGAAAAAAGGCTAATTTATTTAAAAAAAATAGAGAAAAAAACCTCAAGTTTCATCCAAAGGTCTATAAACATAAACAACTATGAATAAAAAAATAAATAAATATTCTACTTTAATAACATTGAGAAAAACAATACTTCGGTATTTTGTTAAATGTATTTGCGTTTTTAAACTTGTCTTACTCTAAAAGTTCAAAAGTTTCATTATAATCAGTGCAAGATTTAAGATATCAGCTTTGCGAAAATTTCATACAAAATCCGCCCCCCACCGTCCCCGAAAAAAAATGAAAGTCCTTATCATTTAAAAATTAGATTTTCTAAAAATTTATATCGCCACATGGGCAAGTTTTTATGTAGATCAGATGGTAATGACAAAAGCTATTCAAATATCAATAAAAATAAATACATATTCTATATTAATAATATGACGAAAAATAACTTATATTTTCCAGACTTCTTTCGTCTTAAATATATATAGTAACGTGTAACTATCATTTTTGTATTTTTCGTATAAGTGCATATAAATAAAGTTATAAAAACCACAACTTTATATGCAAAATCTAGTTATAGCTATTTACTTTTTCCCATTATAAATTTCAAGTTACTTTTTTTATTAAAAGTAATCAAAAAATAGATTTTTGATATATATTATGATATATATTAATATATATCATATACATCATTATATGATATTATTTTGATATATATTAGATTACTTGCCCATTTATATATCAAGTCTGATTGCAAATCAAATACATATGAAAGGATTTTCGGCTTCAGGGTTGGTTCTCTGTCGCGGGTCCAGTGGTGGCAGGGCGCGAACCGGAGACGGTCATCGCATACATCGGATCGCTCCCTCTGAGCTCATAGCATTTTCTGGTAGTCGCTGGCCGTGAGTGATGTACATGATCCAATGAAAGTCTGAGAGAAAGTGCGTGTCTGATTGAAGGAAGACACCGACTTTTACGGGACCTGGTTTATTTCTTTTTGACTACATGAGTCCTTTTTAACCAGGCCCAGATGGCATGATAAGTGAGAATTTAATCCTTTACGGACATCAGGCGTTAATTTTATCGCAAGGCAACTCCTGGAAAGCAGAGTAACGTGAATATTAGGGCATGATTCAGATGTTAAATTCTACTCTCCTGAGACTCGTGCAGCGGTATAAATATGAGCTATTTTGCATTATTTCTGCCAGAGGTCGTCACTATCAAAAGAGGCGTATTTTAACTATAATAGGCCGTGAGGTGAATGATTGACTGCCTGGGGCAAGACGATGGCTCAAATTCTGCCCACGGGAAGCCGACAGAATTTAATGCTGCACTAACTTCAGCAAAAAGTATTCTTATGAAATACGACAAAACGATCTTTTAAAGTTATAAGATGCGATGCGGGAAAACTAGCTTAATAGGGGCAAAGGAAGTTTTAACCGTTGAGACATAATTACTAAAGCATTTAAAAAGTTTTAATTTTAATTTCTAAATTTAAATTTCTATTTTTTAAAACGGGAATTTCAAATTTAAAAAGGGGCAAAAGGGGGATTTAAAAATTTAAAAAAGGGCTTAGCTTTTATCGTTTCATATCCCCCCCACACTTAATTAAAAGCCACAGCTCTCGCCTGCAAGACCTGTGGGTCTTATCTCGTGAATTTAACTCAGGGAGGGTTTTTTCTCTGTTTTAGATTCTTATTTTCTTCAGTTCTCATGCAAATTGGACCTATTTTTACATTTATATATCAAGTTTACATAAAAATATTGTTTATATTAAGACATTGTGATTATTTCAATGGTGCTATAGCAAAACAAAAATTGGCCAGTCTCGAGACATATCTTGATTACAAAAATTTTTCGTAAAACAACTGTGTTTTTAATGTTTCCTTTTCTTTCTAGTCTCTGTTTTAATGTCCCTTTTAACAGTCTGTTGGGAAACATTCCTTTTCTCTATAGTTGCAAATTGCAATAATGAAATATATAGTATACTAAAATATTCAAGGGTAAACATACTGAAAATTATACAAGATATTCAAATGCAAAAAATATTCACAAATACAAAATGTTCAAAAATAGAAAATATTCAATAATACTATCAACAAAATATACCGTATAACAAATGCAATTCGAAAAGTATTGCATTTCTAAAAATACTGAATTTTCACACTGGGATAACAAAGTTAAAATATACTATAATAATAATAACAACAACAAACACATTAGATTTCTTCCTATTCTGTCTTTCTGTTTTGGTAGGGACTTAGCTAATTCTCTGATGCAGCCTTAGGGTTATATTCATGATAAAATAAAATTAAGTTGTATAAAAGGGAAAACCATAGCTAAAAAAATACAAATATATACTTGCTATAATTTTCACCATGGCCTGGGTCAGTGCGTCATGGGTTTTAATACTCCGAGGTGAATATCATCCCAAAAATGTGCCACTTGCATGACAGAAAAATGAAGGTAAGAAATCGATATTCATCTGCAGAGGGGAAGCGAAGCAATTTTGCCAGATTCTCCATTCTACCTGGAAAGAGAATCTGAGAAAACAGTCCGGCTAACGATGGGTGGCCACGGAGCGGAGGATCCCTTCATATGTCACAAAATCATCCAATCACAAAATTTCCAGGTTGAACGGAGAATCTGGCAAAATTGCTTCGCTTCCCCTCTGCAGGTGAATATCGATTACCTATCTTCCTTTTTCTGTCGTGCAAGCGGCACATTTTTTGCGATAATATTCACCTTGGGGTATTAAAACCCCAGGTAAAAAAGTCAGCAAAAAACCTTTAAAAAAAACATTCAGGAAACCTGAAGGTATTTCGGACAAAAAAATCTGCGGGTTTCCTTTAGGTAAAAAACCTGAATTAACCCCCCACTTTTTTTCTCCGAAATACCTTCAGCTTTCCTTTAGGTAAACAAACCTGCGCATTCTCTTACCATGTTGTCTGAAATACCTGAAGTTTTCCTTTAAGTAAAAAATCTGTGTATTCTCTTTACATAAAATCATGCAGTATCACTGTACGGCCTGCTTTTGTCTTAAATATCAGTGGTTTTCCTGAAAGATAAGCCAGTGAAGTGGTAGAAGGAACACTGGAGGTGCATAAAATAAATAAGTGATCACAGGCCGTTCCAAAAATATGTCACAAGGTGTGCCAGCAAAATTGATAAAAGTGCCTCCTCAGGGGGGGATGCAAAGAGGGGTCAGGGACATCAGATGTGTATAACATGAACAATTAGTTATAGGCCATTCCAATACTATGTCATATGAGGGGTTTCGGCAAAATTTAGAAAACAGCCTCCTCAGGGGGAGCAAAGTGGGCGGAGGGGCATCAGATGTGCATAACATGAAAAAGTGCTCACAGGCCTCTCCTACAATATGTCACATGAGGGGTGTCAGCAAAATTTAGAAAAGAGCCCCCTCAGGGGGAGCAAAGTGGGGGCAGGGACATCGGATGTGTATAACATGAATAAGTAGTCACAGGCCGTTCCGACAATATGTCACATGAGGGGTTTCGGCAAAATTTAGAAAACTGCCCTCTCAGGGGGGGAGCAAAGTAGGCGGAGGGGCAACAGATGTGCATAACATGAATAAGTAGTCCCAGGCCTTTCCGACAATATGTCACATGAGGGGTTTCGGCAAAATTTAGAAAACTGCGCCCTGAGGGGGGAGCAAAGTGGTCGGGGGGGGCATTAGATGTGCAAAACATGAATAAGTGGTCACAGGCCTTTCCTACAATATGTCACATGAGGCGTGTTAGCTAAATTTAGAAAAGTGCCCCCTCAGGGGGAGCAAAGTGGGGGCAGGGACATCGGATGTGCATAACATGAATAAGTAGTCACAGCCCGTTCCGACAATATGTTACATGAGGGGTTTCGGCAAAATTTAGAAAACTGCCCCCTCAGGGGGGGGGAGCAAAGTAGGCGAAGGGGCAACAGATGTGCATAACATGAATAAGTAGTCCCAGGACTTTCCGACAGTATGTCACATGAGGGGTTTCGGCAAAATTTAGAAAACTGCCTTCTGAGGGGGGAGCAAAGTGGGCGGGGGGGCATCAGATGTGCATAACATGAATAAGTGGTCACAGGCCTTTCCTACAATATGTCATATGAGGGGTGTTAGCAAAATTTAGAAAAGTGCCCCCTCAAGGGGAGCAAAGTGGGGGCAGGGACATCGGATGTGTATAACATGAATAAGTAGTCACAGGCTGTTCCGACAATATGTCACATGAAGGGTTTCGGCAAAATTTAGAAAACTGCCCCCGGAGGGGGGAGCAAAGTGGGCAGGGGGGCATCATATGTGCATAACATGAATAAGTGATCACAGGCTTTTCCGACAATATGTCACATGAGGGGATTCGGCAAAATTTAGAAAACTGCCCCCTCAGGGGAGCAAAGTAGGCAGAGGGGCATCAGATGTGCATAACATGAATAAGAGGTCACACGTCTTTCCAACAGTATGTTATATGACAGGGGTCGGTAAAAGTTATAAAAGTGCCCCTCTTTGGGACTAGTATTGTGCCCCCCCCCCCTTTGAAATTTTTATATATTACAAATAATATTTATCGGAAGGCTCCGTAAAAAAATTCAATCTAAAATGATGAAAATACTGCAATAAAAAAAAAATCTGAAAAGTAAGACATAATAAAATTCCCCAAAGCAGAATATGATTATAAATGCGCCATACATTGACTTCACTACAGAACATTTCAAATTTTCATTTTCAAGAAAAAAAAAAAAAAAAAAAAAAAAAAAAAAAAACCGCAAACTTTTTAATCGTTCATTTAAAAAGATTGCGAAATTCATCAATTGGTCGCAAGAAAACTCGTGTAATTCGTCAGTCATGGAGAACAATTCATGAAATCCTTTAGCTTGCAGTGGGAAAGCATACAAAATTCAACGAACAGTTGCGAGAAAAAAATCCATGATTTTCGCCAATCGGTTGCAGATAAAAAAAACGCAAAATTTGTCAGTGCACCTCTAGAAGGAACAGCGAAAAAAAAAACTACAATCTTCTCTAATCGTTCGCAAAAAAAAGTCTCAAAATTTGCTATGTTACAAGGAAAAAATCGTGAAAATTGCAAATCGGTTGCGGTTAAAAAAAAATCGTGAAGATTGTCAGAAGAATCTGCGAAATTCGTAGATCAGTAGCGGAAAAAAACTCACAACTTTCTCCAATCTGTGTCAAGACTTGCTTACTGGTTCAAGAGAAATATCGCAAAATTTTAAAATCGGTCACAGGAAAAAAAAAAGTGAAATTCGTCGGTGTATTATCGAAAAAAATAGAATTAGTCGATCAGTCGTGCAAAAAAAAAAAACCATGAAGATTTGGCCAATCAGTCGCAGAAAAGCGACAAAGTTCACCAGTCAACCGTGAGAAAATAATAACGATATTCACCGATCTGTCGCAGTAGAATGCGAAATTCGTCGATCGGTTGCAGAAAAAAAGGGTTTTTTACCAATCGTTTACACGAAAAAGAGAAAAAATTTGCCAATCAGTAAAAAGAAAATATAATGAAATTCGCTTATCAGTCGCATGTAAAAAAACTCTGAAGTTGTCAGAAAATTCACGAAATTCTTCGATCAGTCGTGGAAAAAACCAACGATTGTTTCCAATCTGTCGCAAGAAAAAATTGGAACATTTGCCAATCAGTCTTCGGTAAAAAAGCATGAAATTCATGGATCGGTCGTGTGAAAAAAAAAACTGATTTTCGCCAGAAGGTCAATGAAAAATATCACAAAGTTCACCCACCAGTCATGGTTAAAAAATGCGAAATTCATCAATGAATTGTGGAAAATATATCAAAATTCTTCACCTAATCCCGCAGGAGAAAAATTGTGAAATTCATCGATTTGGTCAGAGAAAAAAGGCCAAATTCGCCAGTTGACAGAGGGAAAAATCTGAAATAATTCGAAAATCATCAATCGATTGTTGGAAAAAAAACCCCGCTAAATTATCATCTGATTAGGGGGGGGGGGGAAGAGAGAAATCACAAAATTCACCAATAATTTCATTCGCGTGAGTATGTCAGGGTTTTATGAAATGGCTTTTGCATTTCTATAAAAGATGCAATTGCACTTCTTCATATATAAAGAAAATTTTCCTGTGACTTTTTTTTTTTTAATTCACACAGAACATTTGATTAGCTGAAGTACATTGCAGAACATTGCAAAGTATTCAGCTTTGGGAATGAAATTCTTTGATCAGCCGCAGAGAAAATCTGTGAAATTCAGTCAACGACCATATGAAAAAAAAATTCAACAACTGTTTATGGGAAAAAATGAAGTTTGTTGATTAGCTGGGAAGAAAATCGGCAAAATTCATAAACAGGATATGTGAAAAAAATCACACGAGTTTTGCCAATCAGCCGCAAGGAAAAATGCAATATACGCCAATCGGTATGGTTTAGATGTATTATAATCCCGCATTTGCCATCTTTGATTTTTTTCTTGCATGAAAACTACTTTTCCGCCAAGTAGTAAATGTCGCCAATGGTTAAATATTGTTGACAGATTAATATAACATTGAAAAAACTGGAATATAATCATTATAACTATTAATTAAAAAACATTTTTAATTCACGCCAAGAAAAAAATCCAAGATGGCAGATGTGGGATTATAAAACATTTGCTCTGAAATAAAATATCACAAAATGTATCAGTTGGTTGCGGGGAAAAAATTGCAAAAATTCTCATTCAGTCACCTGAAAAAAAACTGAGAAATTCAACCGTCAATTAATGAGAAAAAAAAAAATCTAGAAACCCTTCAGTCGATTGCTTTAAAATATTGTGAAATTCGTCAATTGGTCACAGGAAAACAACATGAAATTCAGCAGGCAATCATGAGAAACAATCGTGAAATTTTACAGTTGGCTGCAGAAAAAAAACGTGAAATTCGTCAAACAGTTACAGGAGAAAAACATAATTCGTCAGTCAACAGGGAGGAAAATCAAGAAATTTCATCAGTTGCAGGAAAATATCACAAAATTAAAAAGGTCAAAATAAAAAAGGACTAAATGCAAAATATTTTCAGTAAACAAGGTTCTTGAGTGTTTTTTTTTTTTTAAGTGTCCAGCTGGCAGTAATTTTTTTCTAGAGTCCACACTGTTGAAGGCATTTTTAATATAATTGTAGAATAAAATGAAATAAGTGATTACTACTCTATTGTTATTCATACTGCTTAATATGTTTCTGAATAATTAATTTGTTAAGACAGTGTTGTCATTGTGAATTTGTATTTTTTTTTTTTTTAAATTTACATTTGCTTGTGGATATTTCTTTTAAAGGTGATTTCAATATAAAAAAGAATGCAGGCGTGCATTTTTATTATCTGCCTCTTAAATAGGGGAAAAAAATGAATGAAATCTTGTTTTTCACCCTTTTATGATATGAATCCATGTATATTAGCATTGAGCTTTAGCAGGGCGCAGCGCCGGCAGCCTTTTTTTTTTCTTTTTTGTGCATGGCAAAGCTCTTTTAAACCCTTCTGCTCTTTTTAACACTTCCTAAGCTCCCTGTGGCAATTCAACTGATCGCTTGAAAATATCGCAAACTCTAGGGACTCTAAACAAACCAGTTCAAAATATTTTTGTGAATAATGTACAAGTGTGCCCTTTTTTAGAATAGTGTTTCCTTTTTGAAAAATTCCCGCCCGGCAGTCCTTTTTTCTAGAGTCAACACTGCATATATGTAATGTAATATTAATGTTAAAAAAAGGAAGGAGGCACATAATAAAAATGCACACATGCATACTTTATACACGATTAAATCAAGTTGACTAAAAGATCTAAAAACAAATATAAAAAACACCAACTGACCAGTAGTAGAATTGACATAAAAAAGCCACTGGTCCCAAGGAACAGCAAGCATGAGAATTTCTTTGTGCGCAGTCATCATCACTGGTCTGCTACATAAAATTCTATTTCATCCCTTTAACCCTTTGAGTGACAATTAATTACTTCATATGATTACTTCATAATTACTTCATGTTTTTTCGTGAAAAAATTACTTTATTTAAAATAATTATACACATGTAAAAATTTTAAAATTATTTTTCCCATATTTAATATTCTGTATTATAAATTATTTTACAATATATAATTTTTTTTAAATTAATTTTATGAGTCGAATATTGCAGCTAGAGACATTAAACCCCGCTAAAAGATTTGCCAGAGATATTACACCTCCACTGAGTATTAATCAAGCATCTATGTTCCTAAAAAGATTATAGCTGCTTGATTTTTAAAGAAACCAAATTACTTACTCATAAAGTGATATTCCAATACAGTGATCTGCTTAGAAAGAACTTAGGTCCTTTAAAGGACCCTTCACAAACTTTTCCCCCTCAAAAAAGAGCCCTTCACAAAACGTTTCCACCTCCAAACTGAGCTTTTTACAAGTTTAATTATCAAGAAGTAATTTAATCCTTCTATCACTTTTATGCATAATAGAAATATATGCATATATCTCCTTAAAAGTATAAACAAGAAACTGAACATAACGATTCTTTGAAATTCAGAAAATTATGACTAGATTTTTCACAAAAATAAAAAGACGTATTAATGAAAATATCAAAAAATAAAATAGTTCTCTTTGGATGTATTTGAAAAGTGAAGTGTCACGCCGTTTTTAAAACTGGGAGATTTTTATCGCTATTATTTTAAAAAATAGTAAAAATTCATCTTTAGTCATAAACGAAGATTTCTTGTAAAACATTATCTCCATACCACAGTATTTCTATACGTGGCGATCTGATTTACCGAAGGTGGTTAGTATCGCATGAATGGCGGAATACAAATGGCCAAACAAATATCAAGCTATAATATTAAAAATAAGTATAATACAAGGCTCACTTATACCCCTCTTACGGCTATATATATATCCATTTAAAAATTAATTAAAATGTGACTAATATACAGATAAAAAGAGCCTGCAAAAAGGAAAAATAGAATAGCAAAACGACAGCGTAACGACTCCTCCCGCTTATTTTCCGAGTGGCGGAAAAGTAAACATGCTTTCTGTGTGTTGAGTTGATAACTTCCTTCTCATTCTCCCATGACATGGAGTCAGAAATACAGCTACATGAGGGCTGCTGTCATCTCGAGGGCCCGGGTTCGAGTCCTTGGGTAAGACATTTATGTAATTGTGTATGTCCCATTGTAGTTATATAATATATGTAATGGAAAATAAAAATTGTAGTGACTTGTTGTTGTTTCTATGTATAATAAGGATCATTCGAGGCGACAGCCATTGTAGCTATAGGCCCCAAAGCATTCTCCACCTCGGTGGACTTCAAATGTCAAATGACAGTTACATGATCAAAAATCAAATGTTGCAACGAAAACTTTGTTTTTGAAGAAGTAACTTTTATAAAACCTGGAATTCACGCCTGATAGAGGATAAGGGCAAATTATGCATGTAATAACCCCACCTATATTTTTCAGCTTTAATCGTGGATGCTACCAAAATGAGGGAAGGGGGGGGAGGGACCCTGCCCCTCCTTAGATTTTAAAATTTAAGTAACTAGATATTTCTTTTTGTTATGTTTTCAAAAACAATATAAAATGTATTATTTTCGAGTAACTAAATTAAAAGAGCCTCTTTTCTTTAATGTTAGTATGTGCAAAGTTCTTAGTTCCTCTTTTTTAAAGAGGTGCTGTTTGTGTTGTTTTATGATGGCCAATTGTCTACACTTGGGATATTGGGCCGAAGGGTGGGGGGGGTGCCTGGGGTCTTTTAAAGGGAAGCTAATCCGTATTTAAGCAAAGAAATCCAAGGTTCGAAGAAAACCACGAAAAAAACTCCGAACGACTAGGCCGACGGGCGCGATTGGGTTCGAACCTAGCATCTCCCGTCTACCAGCTTTGAGAGCAGAACCTCTCGGCCACTGGTGAGGTGGTTTTGAAGAGGAATTAAGGATTTTGAGCTAGGACGACAGGAGTGGCATGGTGGAAGAAGGGGGGAGCGGAGTGCATTGTATCCCTTCCTGCATTTTGAAATTTAATTAACTAAAATTTCTTTTTTTTGTCAGATTTAGAAGAGCACAGTAAAATATATTCTTTTCGGAAAACTTAAAATGAAAAACTAAATAAGACATTTTTAGAAAAGGTAGAAGGGAAATTGAGGGCCCTCGTTAGATTTTGAAATTTAACTAAAATATTTTTTGTGCGTGTTTGAATACGATTTTAAATATTAATGAAAGGGACTTTGAAATAATTTGGAGATTTTTTTTTTTTTTTTTTTTTTTTTAGGGTGCAATTTTTGTACGTGCTAGACTTCGAAGGGTTATTTTTACTGGTGGTAATTTAAGAGAAATTTATGACAAATTTTAGGATAAAAAGGGGACTTTGAAATACTTTCGTGATTATTTTTTTTCGTTTTAGAGGGAATATTTTGAGATTGAAAATTTTGAGCTTGTTAGAGTTAGAGGTGAAATTGTTACTGGTTATAATATTAGGAAAAATTGTGACAAATTTAAGGTCAAAAAGTGCTTCGAAAAAATTTCGTGATTTGTTTTTCTTTTTAGGGGGAATTTTCGGAGATTGAAATTTTTGAGCGTGTTAGAAGTGAAATTGTTGCTCGTAATAACTTCATAAATGGGGTAATTAAAAATTTTAACTAGTAGTCACTAGTGGGAACTTAAGAGAAATTTATGAAAAATTTTAGGATAAAAAGGAGACTTTGAAATAATTTCGTGATTATTATTTTATTTATAGAGGGGGATATTCTGAGATTGAAATTTTTGAGCGTGTTAGAGTTGAGGTGATATTGTTCCTGGTTATAATTTTAGAAAAAATTGTGACAAATTTAAGGTCAAAAAGGGCTTCGAAATAACTTTGTGATTTGTTTTTCTTTTTAGGGGGAATTTTCTGAGATTAAAATTTTTGAGCGTGTTAGAGGTAATGTTACTTGTAATAATTTCAGAAGTTAAAAATTTTTTATTGTACGGATGGAAGACTTGTCATTGACTTAATGATTGGACTTAATGATTTCCGTGTATTATCTAAAATATTAATTTAGAAATTTATTAAAATTATTAACGAGGAAACACAGGCATATCAAAATCTTAGATACCATAATGTGCAATAATAAAACTTTCAAGTAAAACCTTCATATTACCTGCATGAGAAACAGTTTTCATTTTCCCTGAAAATATCTCAAGCGATTTCACGAAAATTTTCTAAGTCATTGAAGATAATTTGGAGGTGATAACTTACAGAAATAAACCTGTATGTAATCTTTTAAAAAGCGGTATACTTCTCTTAAGAGAACCTTTAGTTTTCATTTTCCTTAAAGATACCCGCTGAAACCTTCAAAATGGCTGCAACATCTCAAAAATTTTAAAGGTTTGTGTCTG
Source organism: Maratus speciosus (assembly GCA_963932465.1). NCBI lineage: Eukaryota > Metazoa > Arthropoda > Arachnida > Araneae > Salticidae > Maratus > Maratus speciosus. Next base: position 71,294,274 of record OZ010794.1, on the reverse strand, counting down.
ATTTTTTTACCTGGGACCCATGTCGCACTGACCCTGGGCATGGTGAAAATTACAGCAAGTGTATATTTGTTTTTTTTTAGCTGTAGTTTTCCTTTTTAGACAACTTTGTTTTATTTTATCATGAATATAACCCTAAGGCTGCATCAGAGAAGTAGCTGATATATAAATATAAGATAAGCCCTTTTTTAAAATTTAAAATCCCCTTTTTGCCCCTTTTAAAATTTGAAATCCCCGTTTTAAAAAATAGAAATTTAAATTTAGAAATTAAAATTAAATCTTTTAAAATGCTTTAGTAATTGTGTCTCAATGATTAAAACTTTCTTTGCCCCTGTTAAGTTAGTTTTCCTGTTCGTTTCCGGGTGATGGCTGCTCGTCAATCTGTGTTTTACATTGTAAGTACGAAGAAATCTTTTAAACCTGGAAGTGGTGAATGCTCCATTTCTCTCAGTTAACAGTCTTTCTGGTACTTGTATTTGAAATAATTATTTCAAAATGTTTGTATAAGTTTCGGTAGTTACATTTTTTGAAGGAAAACCTCACACATAGCGAGTTGCATGGTCAACGAGTAAATGCAAATATTTTTTTTAGAATTGTAATAATTAAATCCGCCAACAGAGTCTACTGCCAAACATTCAAAAGGTATATCTGTTGGGGGCATTAATTGCAATAAGCCAAATCTTTTTTCTCTACATTTTTTGTTGATCTGACAAGTGCGACAGTTTTTTACAAAATTTTCAATGTCCTGACATGTTAAGCCAATAATATTGCGGAGAAATTAAATTTATCATTTTATAAATTCTACGGTGGCCGTATTGTGTGTGGGTTTTTTCTAAGAGGGGTAAACGTAAAGACGTGGGGACCACAATCTTATACAAACTTTTCCTTTTAATTACAACAACATTATTTATCTCAGTGTACTTTTTACCATCAACGGTTATTTTTTATTTTTTCAAATTGTTTCTTACTTCATTCAAGTCAAGGAGATGTATAATATGGGGTAAAGTTTTTGAAAGAGGCTGTTTAGGTAGCATATCAGCTTCAACATTAGTGGAGCTTTTCTGGTATTTAATTTCATAGTCAAGCATACTAAGTTTTAGGGACCAGCGGGAAGGACGTTCACTTAAATTTTTAACGTTTTTGAGCCAGGTAAGTGCCGCATGGTCTGTATGTGTGACAAATTTTTGACCGTGTAAATAATGATAAAATTTATCTAAAGCATTCACAATCGTCAAACATTCTAATTCAGTAATTGCATAATTTTTTTCATTATCGCGAAGATTTCTAGAGTGATATCCTATGCAAAGTCCCTTTTCATCAAGTTGTTTCACAACGCATCCTACTTCATGACTTGAGGCATCTACAAACAAATGACAAGGTGTTTTGGGATAAAACAACTTTAAGATTGGTTTTTCAATTAAAGCATTTTTTAACTTTTCAAAAGAATTTAGGCAATTTTGGTCCCACACATAAGGGACATTTTTCTTCAACAAATTGTTGAGAGAATATCGAATGTTAGCATATTTTGGAATAAATTTGTGATAAACATTTATAGTTCCCCAAAAACGTTGCAATTCTTTTACATTAGTTGGTGGTGTTAATTTCTTAATTGTCTCTATATTAGGGTTGTCAGGCGCGATACAACCATTCGAGACTTCATATCCTAGAAAATTAATTTTGGATTTAACAAAATTACACTTTGACAACTTGAGTTTAAGGTTTTCTTGGACACAGATATTAATGTCTTTAAATGACAGAAATGTTCCTTTTCATTTTGGGAGAATACAATTACATCATCAAAGTAACTACAGGCAAAGTCAATTTTGTACTTATTAAGGATTCTTCTGAGGGTTCGGTTAAAACATGCAGAAGCGTTTTTCCATCCAAAAGGTAAACAATTCCACCCATATAATCCAAAGGTGGTTGCAAATTCCAGTTTCTCGCGTCTCGAGGGTGGATAGGGATGTGCCAATATCCACTGGCCAAGTCGAGAGAGGAAAACACTTTAGCTTGCGCCTATTTGTCTAACAAAGGATGTCTGTTCGAGGTAAGCATCTGTTTTTGTAATGACATTTAATTTTCTGAAGTCAATACATAACCGGGTTTTCTTCCCTTCTTCACACTTATACAATAAAGTTACGGGTGATGAATAAGGGAAATAGCTTTCTTTAATGATACCGCCTTGCAGAAAATTTTGAATTTGTTCTTTAATTTCCTGTTCTTCCTTAATAGAAGTGCGATAAGCTTTTAATGAAATGGGAGGTCTGATGTTAAATGTATTCTTCGGGGTTCAATGTTTACACAGCCTACATCATATTTACCTTTGGCAAAAATACAGACATATTTGGCTTGAAGTGCAGGTAATTGTTCTTTGACAGACTGAACATTTTGCATATGGTCAGTGGTCTCGAACAACTGCGGCTAAAAATTTTCTTCGAATATCTCTGCATTTTCGATTTCTGGCTAGCTGGTATTCTTCTGATAAATGTAAAGAATGGTGAGATGAATTTGTTGAAATATTGTCCGTGAGAAGTACTTTCTTATTATCTTAAGTGATTTACATTTTAACATACTTAATATTTAATTTAAATAGTTTACCATGGGGTAGCCCAATCAAAGCATAAGGTAACTGATTATTAATTATAAAAAGTTCAATATTCTGGGATACGTCCTAATTGCAAACTAACAAGCCATTTTTCTTTCAAAGCAAGAACACCTTGTGTTTATGTGACCGATATACTCTGTTGAACTTTACATATTTTTAGGTTAAGTTTATGGGCTAAATGACAAGAAATAACACTGACTGAACTCCCTGTATCGATCAAACAAGGTAGTGAGGCTTCATTTTTTATATAAGTAACTTTTTACAATTTCTATTTGATTTTTTATAGTTAGCTTTTTCTTTTTGTATATCTCCGGACATAAGAAATCGTCATTGATTACTAGATGTATTTTGGAATGACTCATTAGCTACATGATCTTGGATGGGGTTTGGCAAAGTCATATTGAGATTAGGGGTTGGAACTACTAAAACTTGTTGTCGAAAAGGTCAGTCTCCCACCCAATGATACGCATTTGGTATTCCTATATTAAGATAGAATTTGCAAGGGAGGGCGTCAAAGTGGTCTGGTGGTGTACATTCGATCGTGGTTGAACATTCGAAGTTGTCTAAACGTATTTTGGGGATTTTGTGTTTGATTTGATGGAAAAGGTCAAATTGGGAGTGTTTGATAGGGAACTTTGTAGTTCCACTGTCTGTTAAAATTCTGTCCAGTCACATATGGGGGTCGGAAAGGTCGCCATTGTCGATACTGATTGGGTTTTTGCGGACTTGCTTCAACTTTGCTCTCGTTTGCTTTTCTGTCCAGTTGCAGTTTGCAAATTCTGACACTAATTCATGGCATGAATGTGTAGTTGAGGGGTTGCTTGCAATAACTAACTTCTGCATTTCTAATGGCAAGCCCTCCGTTAACACTTCCAAGATGAGTTTCTGTTCTAAACCTAAGGTTCGCCCTACTTCAGTCTTTTTTTGATAATATTCGTTCAAGTCCTCTCCAACTTTGTATCTAATACGTGAAAAATCGGTTACAGAAAGAGTGTCAGGAATTTCGTAGTGTTCGTTGAACAAACTGACAAATTCGGACCAATGAAGTACATTTAGACAATTATTAATGTACAAAGTAAGTGCACTGTCCTTTGAGTACTTCTGTATATGCCTAATTTTTCAGCAATCGTCTTTTTCCTGTTCTATAGAGACACTCTCGAAATAGGCTAACCATGTTATCCAAGACATTCCAGCTTGTGCGAAAATGCAACGATATCGGGTCTATTGACATTTTTAGGCCGGCGGTTACTGAAGTGTGACCAGACCCAGCTTGAGCTGACGGGGTCTGTTCACCTAACATTGTTATACCATGTGTATGTGGTGCACCGCCGGATTCCTGACTAGACTTCTGACTATCTTTCTCTTCTGGATTATGAACTGGATTACCATCGTTACTCGGAACTTGATTTTTTCCTTTTTCAGGGTCACCTGATTTGTCTCCTAAGTCATTTACTTCTTCGGGAGTGGTTGGGGTACTCATGATGGATATAAATACAAAATATCACAGAATTACACAGAAATATAATGCACAATTAAAACACATAAGAACAAAAATGGAAAATCTTTCAAAAACACTTAAAAACTGTAACACTGTATTTGTAAAAATCGGCTAAAATCCTCTCTTCAAATTTAATATCTAATTGTTTTTTTTTAAGCTTTAAAATTAAAAAAGTTGACATAATGTCCAATTTTTTAGCAAACTATCCTTTTTTCTAACTCAAATAGAAAATAAGCCTTAAATAACACATTTTCTTATTCTATTTTTACTATTACATCAACCCAACAAATAAAAATAATATTCAATTTTTAAAACTCAAGAAAAGCTCTTCTTTTCTATAACTAAAAATAAAATAAGCCGTAACTCTCTAAGCTATGAAAAATGCAGCAAAAAAAAATTCTTTTACATCATAATTTTCACATAAATTAAAATGTAAATTGTTTTAAGTTGTTACCTCTGTAGATTCTTTTCCAAAAACAACTTATAAAAAATTAAAAAAAGAATCTAATTACGTATAAAATCGGCTCCTTTTCACTTGTTTTCTTTCTTTAATTAATAAAAAGAAAGCGCTTACCTGTTTTACAAGTCTGTCATTTTACACATTAAAAAAAACTATAATTGCACAATAAAAACGTCATACATGTAACACTTGTTTATAAAATCCGATGAAGTCCGTGTCGTAAATTCTGATGGAACGCAAACACCGTTTCACTATGTTGGTTTTTCCTTTTTACTCTTTCTAATCGTTCACAAACCGAAAATGATTTCTTCAACACAGCTGTCCCTTTGACCTGGAGAAGAAAGTCTCTTCTCGATGAATCACTCCTGATCTTGACCCAATTTCTGCTGATAGTAATTCCTGTTAACGGACGACGCAGAGAGAGAGGGGAAACAATTTCGTTGGATTTCAACGGTAGGTGACGCACTAGGCTTGGGACTTTTCAAAGCAGATGAGCGGGATCTGTCCGGTCCGAATTCAGCATTCGCTGGGTTTGCGTAATTTCATTGAGATTTTGTGACTCGTTCTGAAAGGATTTTTCACGGAGGCATTCGTTGGGTTCATGACCAGGCGTGGAGATTACGTAAATGCTGGGCTTTTTGGATTTTTCACGCGTAGATGAACCGTCCTAAACAGTGTTGGGTATCAGCGCGTTCATTGAACGAAAACTCAGGAACTTAGTTCCATTGCTGTGAAATTTGAGTTGAACTTAACTCACTTTTTGATAAACGAACGTGAACTGAACGAAAGTTCAAAAATTCCGTGAGTTTGAACGAAATTTACAAATCAGACTCAATTTTTTCATAACTTATTTTAAAATTTTTCCAACCGTTAAGAACACGTTTTTCCCCTTCATATGCCATTTAGAGGCCTAAACGGATTCGAGACGGGTCGAGTCTGATCATCAGTTTTTCTGGGTCATGCCCGGCTGTTGTTTTCTCTGGAGGCTCGGGTTGGGCCGAACCGGACTTATTTCTGGTCCTGTGCTTTATTCATCCTAAAAGTCTGCACCGACAGAAATTTTCTGGCCCGGTCGCCTTTGCTTGTATGAAAATTATTACCCCGTCCCAGTCTGACTTGTGCAAAAATCTGTTTAAGGAACAACAAGCCTTCAGTCAACAATTTTTTCAGAAAATATATATTTTTTAAATTACCATTATTCTACAATAAAAATTCTCTTTAAAGAATAGTAGTACATATACATTTCTAAGGGGGCGGAGATACAGTACTGTAAAACCTGTTATAAGAATTTGTGCATGACAAGATCCTGTTTTAAAAGGAAAAATTTCTTGATCGGTGGATCTGAACTTCAAAATGGATATAATAATCCGTTCTACAATAAATAATACATTTGCAAGAGACGACAGACCTGGTAAAAAAGGAACTTAGCTACAATGATTTTTTTCTCTCTCCTATGTGATTCGGTCTTAGAAGGTTTTTCGATGTAGAATTTTTCAGATTTTTAAGTCTTCAAGCCGTGTAAATGGATTAATGGTATTAATAATGATTCGGATATTTACATATAAATAGATGTCCATTAAAAAACAATATAGCTTGCAATAGGATATATAGAAAGAAATGTAGTACAAACAGAATTCTGGAGCTGAGAAAAAATTATTGGTTCAACACGGCCAGATATAACAGTTAAAATTCGGCCCGAAATCGGGCCGGTCCGAATGAATTTCTACAAATCATTGGTTATTACGTCGATTTAGTTAAAAATTTGTCTCGTACGAGGAGTTCTGACCAAAAAATACTTATATTTTCTTTTTATTGTCATGTTTATAGATTTCATTTTTATAGAAGTTATTGCGATATTTATTTTTTGATTGAATCGCTATTTCTTGTATGTAAATTTTTCAGTTATAATTAATATAGTTAATCCATATTCCATGTATTTCACACTTAAAAATCTGAAAAATGCTATACAGTAAAATATTATAAGACAAAATTGCATAGGAAAAAAATGCCAAGTTTTTTAGCTTTTGATAATTGATTCTTATGTATTCTGTACCGCTGAATCCGAAATTGACCTTTATTTTTAATTATCATATCAGGATTTTTCGCAAATTGCAAATTTCAAAGTTAAAAAGTTCTAATGTAAAATTGAATCTCGTCCCCCATCTCATCGGACCACTCAGCTGTTCAGCTGTAGGAATCCCAGGATAAGCAAAAATATCGAATAAATTATTGAATAAAATAAAATAAAATAAAAAATGTTTTACATATGTTTTATAGTATGAGATTTTCGATATATTTTAGCTTATACATTTACGATTTGCAAAAAAATTCTAACGTGATGGTTAAAAATGAAGGTCATTTTCAGATTCAGTGCTAAAAAGTACCTAACAATCAATTATCAAAAGTTAGAAAACACAACCATCTCCTCTACTTTATAGTATCCGATTTTTGTTATTCTTTAAATTTGACAATTTATGATTTGCGAAATATCGTAACATGATGGTTAACAATTAAGGTAATTTTCGGATTCAGTGCTAAAAAATACATAAAAGTTAAAAAACCCAATAATCGCAGTCTTGTATTATCTAATCTAAAACTTTTTCTTAAACTTCTTGGCGGTAATCTATCCGAAATTTTTTGTGTTATCAAGTAAAATAAGTATAAATGGTAACCACCGAAAATCATAATAATATTAGATTGTTATCGGATTTGCGCCAGTATTTAAAATGTAATCTCGATCGGATATTTGAAAGTGAGGTAAAGTTCGAGTACAAAATTTGAACTTGAAAAACATAGATACGATTGTTGAAGTAACACAAAAACTTACAAAAATAACATAATTTTTGTAAAAGAAATCATAAAAGAAACAGTCTCAAATCCTGACAAAATAAAACATATGTTGTTTTAGCCAATCTGAAACTTAATAAATGTTAACTTAATCGTAATACTTGTACAATTTTTTTCAAAGCGCAGATACACATGAAATAAGATCTTCGAATACTTTCAGCACTTGGTTTGTGACCCCTCAAAGCCAAGCCGAACTATTTTGTTTTCAAAGCAGAAAAGTGGCATAAGTCATGCATTTTTAAAGTGTCATAACTCGCTCAGATTTAGTGTTATATGAAGGGGATTTTTTTTGTCTTACTTGTCAGTGTAATAGGAAAATTTCACTGAATATAACTTATAGGACCCGGGGATCGCATAAAAATTTAAATTTCGTAATTTTTTAAGAAATGTTTTTATTGACCCAAATCGCTTTTAAAATATTTCTTTACCTGATTTAAAACATTTTTGTAATTGGAACTATATGTCTATGACTAACGGAATTAGCCATTGGACACCGTTGAGACCAGACACCCTGTATATTTGTATTGTGCTGCTCTTACCGCTGAATACTGGATATCTTACAATCTATACAAACGTAACATGTCTACCTGTTCATAAACTATCATAAACACTATATGTGTTTTGTGCGTCTCAGAAACGAATTGTAGATAATATTTTCCGTATTACGGGAGAAGAAAAAAAATGTTGTTAACTGTACCGTAAAGGAAGAATAATCTATGATTACATTTTATTTTTCAAGCAGTAAATTGAAAATATTCATACGCATGCATTTTCATCTGGAACATAATTCTGCTCAAACTTTTTGTGAAAATCCCAATAACCCGATAAGCAAAAAACTTCAATATGACCCATAAGATTTTTTCTAGAGTGAATGCAACCCACAGAACGAAAATAAAATAACCCCGTCCCGAATTTAAAAAAAAAGGTACAACCCGATCCGATGCAGGACTCTATTTAACGATCCCGAGTTGTTTGCTCGTCAAAGGTTTTACTATATTTGAATATTAAATAATGTAATAGAAGTGTACATTTCTTTCTATAAAAGATAAAATTAGTATTAAACATATAATTATAGATTATTTTCAATTATTACATTAAAAATGATTTATTTTTCTTTCATTTCGGGTTCGATTCGGTCGGTATGCGGGTTGAAGAATTTAGAGTTCGGAACAGGTGCAGGTGGAAATATGTGGGGTTGCAATCGTCAATTTTTTTTCGTGTTGCAAGTCAAGAAACTTTTTTGGTGGATTCGAATGGGGTTGATGATTTACTTGACTTCAACTGAAATTTTTGGGTTCTGGTTGGGTACAAGCCGGCTTGCCCAGAACTCTACTTGGCCTCCTGAAGTGTCTGTTTAAGATAAACATAACATAAACGGATAAACATAAAAAGAAAAACATAATTTAAAAATTGTTTCCCGCAGGGTGTTGAGGGCGCAAACATCTGATTCTTGTTTTTCTTAGTGTTTATTTTTTTGCGTCACCTACGACGAGTAAGTTTTACTATTATTTTTTAGTTCACTAGAGATACAGTCCTGCGCGGGTCGAGTGTACCTCGACCCGAACCCGGCAAAAAGAATAAGTTTGGTCTGCATCCCGACCTGAATGCGCCAAAATAATTTTCGGCGGCCAGCAAACCGAATCGAACCCGAAATGAGAGGAAAATAAATTATGTTTTAATGCAATTATGAAAAGTAACATACAATTATATCTCCACCACCAATCTTATCTTTTTTTATAGAAAAAAGTACAAATGTTTAATATTCAAATATTCATAAATTTCATTCTGTAATTTTCAAATACATTAAAACCTCCGTATAGTAGAGACGGCGGGATCATTAAACAGAGCCCTGCATCGGGCTGTTGTGTCGTACCTAAAACATTTCTAAGTAGACACAAATACGTGGTAGATAAATTTCTACCTAAAAAAAAAGTTTAGATCGTATAGAATTTCATTAAATTATGTCAAAAACCTAAAAGGAAAAATAATGCTGCTTTGGGAAAGAAATAAAAATAATTACAGAGATATTATGCTGAATTAAATTAACGTTTATTTAATAAAAATAGAATAAGCTTCTAAAATTAAACTTAGATACACTTTCTAAAGTAAATTTACAATATTATTACGCTCATCATTTTCTTATTCTTTTTATTATTAACAAAGATAAATTGAAGGTTACTTGTGCATGAAAAAATTAAGTTACTCCGGAGTATTAAATTAAAGAGTTACCTCTAAAAAAATTAAGACTAATTTTAGGAAACATTCCGCTACATTTCCAGGAAAGTCGACGGGGCTTTTCTTCCGTTGGCCGAAGTCATACCGTACGCTTGTCTCCCAAATCCATCGATCTTTACGGCTTCTCCATCTTCCAACCTCCGGGTGTTCGACGTTTCCCGCTCCGTAACCTTTCCAAACATCTCAGCGTCTCACCACGAGAAGAAGACCTGTTTCGACGAAAACCCGCTTCTTTTATCACTTCGCTTCGTCACCTCTTTCCACCGACCAAAGGTAAAAAGTCCGATTGCGCGCCATGAATTACTGTGTTATACTTTACTATTTATTCACAGTCTTTTAAAAAATGAATTAATCGATGCTTAAATTACATTTAGTATATATTTTTTACAGTATTTTTTCAATTTAAAAAGGAGTACTAAATGGCTGTAAAACGTGGTCCGATCACCGCAGATGAATACCAAAAACATCGCCGTTTCGGAACCACGTGTTTCGTAAAAATGAAATAATAAATTAAGCTTATATATTTTCAAACAGAATACTCTAAAAACTTTTTAAATAATAATATTTTGACATTTAAGTACATATTTTCAAGATTAAATTACGAATTAGCTGTAACTTTAATTATTTTTTTCAGACGTTTTGAAACATTATAAACTTATATTTTACACATAAAATATTCATAAATTTCCGAGGAAAAAGCCTTTACATTGGCGAGCGCCAAGCCAATATAAAAAAAAACTTCCTCAAAATATTATTAGACATTACAATAATCTATTTTAGATATAATATGGAGTAATTTGTAACTACTGACCGACAAAAAGGGGAGTTATTCTAAAGTGAAAAAAAAAACAACTATTATTTATTTAAAAGATAACATTTCTTTTCTTTTTCTTTTTTTCATATTTAATTACTTATTTAAGAAAACCCTAATTATCAACATAACACATTACATCTCCGTCTCCTCAAAAAAAATTTTATTGAAAATTTCTTTTTGTAAGCAAAAGAAAAAGAATTAGGTCCTCGAAAAAAAAATACATGTTGCACGTGAATACCCTTCTAACTACCCTAATTGAAATTCAAGAAATTGGCTAATCACCCAACACCTAGTCACCAAAACCGACCAAATCAGGATTCAGACAACCTTACAAAACATTATTAATGATATCTGAACATCACCAATTTTTGTAACATGTATTCATAACTACAATGCATAATTATACATGAAAAACAATACAAGGTTTTTTCTACTGGCTGATTTGTGTGTTAGGATTTTATACATATTTTATTACATATTCATACAATAAATAGTAAGTTTGTTCAAAGATTTAAGACAAAATTTGTTCCTGTTTATACTAAATATTACATAAATTATGCAATACAATACAATAATAAAAAAATATATACAACGCTATGCAATGGTGAGAATTTATTCACCACAAATAAAATTTTTTTATTTTTTCACAACAAAACCATGTATGTCTCTGGTACGCAAATTATAATCGCTAACAACTGCAGGTCTTATGCTGTCTGCAATTTTGCCCAGACCCTGAATGTGACTGACCAGGTAAGCCTATATTTATGTCAACATTATCCGTGTTAATTTTATTATTGTGTGCATGAGCTTGATTGTTACTACTATCACTATAACTTATCACATCGAAAACTGGATACCGGTCAACAATCTCTTCTACCTGAGAATCCCTAGTATCCATATCAACTCGGGTGTCTTGATCTGTATCCTGTTCCCTGTTTCTACTTTCTTCCTCAAAAACTGCAGGTAAAATTATTCTTTCAGTGATGTTAGTCAATCTATCAACACGTGCTAATTGCTCGTCTTTGGGGTTTTGTATGTGGGCAATTTTAAAATTTACGGTATTAGTTTGTTGAGTGATACGGTAAGGTCCTTTATTGAATTGTATAAGTTTTTTACTAGCCCCCGGCTTAACTACTGGTGTGTACAATAGCACTAAGTCCCCCACTTGTAAATTTTTGTCTGTGGCAAACTTTAACCTATACTCTTCCAGTTTTTCTGCAGCTGTAGTTAAATTTTGTTTAACCATGCGAAAAATTTTGCTCAACCTTAAATGTAAATCTTCACTTAACTCACGGGTATCTGCGTAAGATCTTTGAATAGGTTTGGTTATGATGTCAACAGGTAACAGTAGGCCCCTACCGTAAACTAAATGCGCTGGGGTATCTCCTATAGCAGCTTGATAAGCTGTTCTGTAAGCCAATAAAGCAAAATGTAAAACTTTGTCCCAATTTTCATTTGAAGAGTCCACTAAATGTTACTTTTCTAGTATAGGGACATTGATGAGATATAGAAAATGCGTTTGGCGAGAGAAGAAAATTTTTCATGTATATTTTCTAACAGACTAATCACGGCTCTAACAAAATGTCGAACTTTTCCACTATTTATACAATTTATTTTATATAAACATCCTTCAAAGTTCCTAAATTAGTTGTTTGAATGACTTTTCATTCGGTATATTAAGATATTTGCCAAAACAGTCAAATTTAATGACAAAATTAGGTGTTTGTATTGAAAAATTCTCAGTGTGGTACATTTTCTGCATTAGAACAACCTTCTAAGCCTTCTTTTTAACATAAAAACAAAGGCGACTTAATTTGTAGTTGAATAGCTACTTCAGTTTCTTTTCAATTCATTCAAATGATGGTTTCGGTTCATTAAAATGATGAGGTGAGCTTTTATTTATTTATTTATTTATTTTTTTTGGTTGACTGTTTCGAGGTTCACTCCACATTTGAAGTCAATAGCCTTTGATAATTAAACATGCTACAGGACATATTTTATCTATTGTACTATAATATAAAAGTTTTCATGTGCTATAATGCAAGTACTTACATTATTTATATTAGTTAAAGAAAATATTTTTTTTTACAGTTGTTTTATAGAAAAAGTTTCTTTAAAATCCATCACCTATATAGAGTTACCACAGTTATTATAAAGTGCTTAGGAATATTTATTTTTACTTTGGATTTCTAGGTTCTCTTATAAGTACAATGGGTGATCGGTTAACAAACTTAATCCGTTCCAAAACAGTGTTCGCTAACCGAATAGTTCGTTACCTGACCACAGATTTTGTATTGATTTGTATGGGAATTCAATTAATTCGTTCTTAAAAGTTAAATAATATATAAAAAATAATATAACTGTTCCCTTTGTAATATGGTTAATGTACGTCCTTATTTAATATGGACAGATTATATTTTGATGGCTTTTTCCATGTCGTGGCATATTTAAAAAAATAATAATAAATGACATGCTTTTTGTAAAAACTTTTAGGAATGCTTTCATAAACTATAGCCCGAAATATCAATTTATCACTTTGACCTTTCAAAAACTGCTTAGTTCTTTAAAAGACGGTGTTTACTGCATGCTGCAAGGCCTGATAAAGCTCAAGTGGATGCTAGAGCCTATTAATAGTTTGTGGCTTAAATTTCAATTAAAATAATTAATTTGCAATTAAAAATATTTTTTAAAAAGCGATATAAAATATAAAAAAATTGTTTCTAATCTGTTCATTCTAATTTGGGGTCCATAAAATGTAGATCCCGAACCCCCGGTCGCCCTTGAATTAATCAGGCCATACGTATGCAACTGTTAAAATGTTCTCTAAGTCGGAAATAGATGCAATTAAATACAACTCAGCATTGCTTCTTCTTGGCTTTGCTTTGTGTCAAGTGTTCGTTAACCGAACATATACTTGTTATACGAACAAAAACATCTCTCGCGAAAGTGTTCGTTAACCGATCACCCACTGTACTTTTTCCTTCAGTGGTAGTCCTTAAGCAGTCCGTATTTTTATTTTAGGACTGAATGCAATTTTAAAGTGATGAAATTCCTATATTTTTCCACTTATCAGTAGTAAGAAATATGTTTACTGGAATGGGATTGGCATTAATTCCGAATTGTACTCCTCTGAATTAAAACCTTTAATATGCCAAATGAAAAAAAGAGAGAGAGAGAATAATTGGTCTAGTGTAGTAGTTCTTCATTGTTTCATTATTTTGTTTCATACAACTCCTTAAAAAGTGCTTAGAAAGTGATCATTTTTCATTAGAAGGTTGGGAACTCTGTATATAAGTATAAATACACGTATATGTCCCTGACATAATCATGGATGATCAAATTTTGTTGTAATATCTAGTGTGTATTAAAAGAACAATGCAATAACTGTTGTATTTTTATTTCCAGAAATAAATTTGGTTATCAAAGAATTAATTACTAATATTCCCACAATAACCACCAGATTTAAAAAAAAATCCGTTTTGAGAAAACACATTTCAGATGTTTTGTAGAACGGTTTGGCAGACCGCACAAACAATAGCCTGTAAATGCATCTTTTCTCAGTTGGGCGCTGTGCAAAGCAGCATTGGAAAAGGAAAAAAAAAACGTAGAATTTTTTAGAAGTAGCATGTGGTTTTAGTTTTATTATAGTTTTTTTATGACCATCCCCATTTTTTAAGTTGTTTTGTCTGAAAAATTTGGGCACTCATATATTATCCGGGCAAGAACATATTAACTGCGCAGAAAATATAAATTATCGTATCCCTTTAATTAATTTATTTTTGCTATCTTCATCTTAAGTTCATAGTGTATATTATATAGTTGTCATATTAAAGGCAGTTGCAGACGTATTTATAGGACTGTGCTATGTCTAGAATTAAATATCATGATAAATCGGCATCATTATATCATGATATTCCGATATATCGATATTGCGACATATGAACAAAAAAGTAAAATATCAAGAAACGTATGAAACGCAATAATAAAATGATTGATATTAAAAATATAGGTACGTTCATAATATATGCATAAATTCAATATACATTATATACTTTATTAAAGATTAATATATATATATATATATATCATTGTCAAATAGATTAATAAATAAAAAAGAAAAGTGCCCAGCTAAACTGATGGCATTGAGCTCACAGACTATTCACACTAATTGTATATTATACTCTTATTTTAAAGGATAATGCCCCTCAAAAAAAATAAGTGAAGGGGAATTAGCCCCCGTTTTCCCCTTTATACTTAACCAGTGAACCTCCAAATCTAATAAGGGAAGCTCCTTATCATAATAAACCGCTATACCAAACTTGGAGCAAATCGAATAATCTTGCAAAAAAAAAAAAAAAAAACATTTATCTAAATTAAGGGGTGGACTAACCCCCCTTTATCCTTAACCAATTAATCGCCAAAACGAATCAGGGAAGCTCCTTAACATAATAAACAGGTATACCAACTTCGGAGCAAATCGAATCATTCTGCATGAAAAACCCATTCATCTAAATTAAGAGGGGCGGGCTAACCTCCCTTTTCCCCCTTTACCCTTAACCAATGAACCCCAAAACTAATCAGGGGAGTTCCTTAACATAATAAACCGGTATACCAAATTCAGAGCAAATCGAATGATTCTAAATGAAAAACCCATTTATCTGAATTAAGGGGGTGGACTAACCCCCCTTTTCCCCTTTTATCCTTAACCAATGAACCCCCAAAACTAATCAGGGAAGTTCCTTAACATAATAAACCGGTATAATAAATTCGGAGCAAATCGAATGATTCTGCAGGAAAAACCCATTTATCTGAATTAAGGGGGATGGACTAACCCCGTTTTTCCCCCTTTACCCTTAACCAATGAACCCCCAAAACTAATCAGGGAAGTTCCTTAACATAATAAACCGCTATACCAAATTCGGAGCAAATCGAATCATTCTGCATGAAAAACACATTTATCTGAATTAAGGGGGGTGGACTAACCCGGTTTTTCCCCCTTTATCCTTAACCAATGAACTCCCAAAACTAATCAGGGAAGTTCCTTAACATAATAAACCGGTATACCAAATTGGGAGCAATTTGAATGATTCTGCATGAAAAACCCATTTATCTGAATTAAGGGGGGTGGACTAACCCCGTTTTTCCCCCTTTGCCCTTAACCAATGAACCCCAAAACTAATCAGGGAAGTTCCTTAACATAATAAACCGCTATACCAAATTCGGAGCAAATCGAATCATTCTGCATGAAAAACACATTTATCTGAATTAAGGGGGGTGGATTAACCCCGTTTTTCCCCCTTTATCCTTAACCAATGAACCCCCAAAACTAATCAGGGAAGTTCCTTAACATAATAAACCGCTATACCAAATTCGGAGCAAATCGAATCATTCTGCATGAAAAACACATTTATCTGAATTAAGGGGGGTAGACTAACCCCGTTTTTCCCCCTTTATCCTTAACCAATGAACTCCCAAAACTAATCAGGGAAGTTCCTTAACATAATAAACCGGTATACCAAATTCGGAGCAAATTGAATGATTCTGCATGAAAAACCCATTTATCTAAATTAAGGGGGGTGGACTAACCCCGTTTTTCCCCCTTTACCCTTAACCAATGAAACCCCAAAACTAATCAAAGATGTTCCTTAACATAATAAACCGGTATATCAAATTCGCAGCAAATCGAATCATTCTGCATGAAAAACCCATTTATCTGAATTAAGGGGGTGGGATGTGGACTAACCCCGTTTTTCCCCCTTTATCCTTAACCAATGAACTCCAAAAACTAATCAGGGAAGCGCCTTATCACGGTGAACCTAGGAAAAAATTTTGAAGCAAATCGGATGTTTCTACCAAGAGTTATCGCGTTACGTACATACGTACATACATACATACATACATACATACAGAACGGGCGGGCACATTAGCTCTCAGGCTTTGATAGCCTGTGAGCTAAAAACTATATATAAATAAGCAAATGTAAATAAATAAATACCAAAAGAAACTATTCGGATGTGCCAATGGCAAACAGTTCTTCTATCTCTACATGCTAATATTTCAAAATTCCATGTCACTGTGCAAAAATTAAATGACAATCTATGCCCATCATGAATATTCTAAAGATATAGGTTCACTAAATTGTATGCATTTAAATGAAGATATAAGCATTGCATCTTTCAAACAAATCATTGAATTTCAGCGCCAACTTTATTAGATGTTTGTAACCAAAATTCCTAATCCAAAAATCATAAAAGCAACACCTGATGGACAGTATGCACCCAAGCCTAAAAAGGATCTACTTATGTGAAAACGTAACAGAATATGGTGTTTGATTAAAATTCGTGCGCTAGTTTTTAAGACACAGCTATCGCTAAAATCATGGAAAATGCAGCATAGCAGCGCCACCTATTGGGCGATTAACACTAACTATTAATCAGCAACAAGTTATGTCAACGTCTGACTGAATTTGAAATGTTATGAAAATACATGCGATAAATCTTGAGAAAAAGCTATAGTGGAAATTATGAAAAATGCAGCATAACAGCGCCACTTATTTGTTATAAACACCAAACCCTAATCGGTAAAATTTATGTCAACGTCTAACTGAACCTGAAGTTTGATAAATATCAGTGCATTAGTTCTTCAGCAGAGCTATTGCGAAAATCGTGAAAACTCAGCATAGCAGCGCCACCTGTTGGACCATTTGCACCAAGAACTAATCAGCACCAATTTACAAGATATAACTGAATTTGAAATTTGACAAAAATCCGTGCATTAGTTTTTGACATAGAGTTTTTGCGGATATCGTAAAAAATGCAGCATAGCAGCACTACCTGTCAAGTAATTTACACTAATTTATAACGATACATAAAAGAATCTAAAACATTGTTAAATTCCATGCATTAGTTCTTGAGATAGAGCGCCTACAAAATTTGTATCACAAACCGACAGACAAACATTTTCTGAAGATAGTCAAATCGTGTTCAAGACTTTCTAAACATATAAATCCGTCGAAACCCGGATGGCAAAATTTTCATGAATCCAATACTTTCTTCCTGTAAAGATAGTAGAAAGTAAAAGAACTAAAAAAATTTCGTTAACAGAGAGAGAAAAATAATAATTTGGTTAAAGTCAATTTTTGAACTGTTTATATTTTATAATTGTTAAATAATATTTTTATTGCTGTTGTGCTCTTATGTTTAAAATTGTCTTACTATACGTCCGCGTCTCCGACAAAAAACTGTTAGTTTATTTTATTTCATTTTTATATTCTCCATTTTTTTTAAGAAAGAAAAAATAAAACTCTACGTATTCTGCGAATCATAATCAAATGTGTTTCAAAATTTACCTTCCCCTTGATTTCGTTCTTCCGTCGTCCATGTATGCTGTGTACATGATGCGCAATAATTAATAACCCTTTGGGCTCCGGCGTCCCTTACACAAATTTTATTCGGTCGGCATCACTTTTTTAAAAGAAGTTTCTTTCAAGTGCACAATTTAAAAAATGCTCCGATTAAATAAGGAAAATTGTATTATCCTTTATTATAGGTGTCAAAAACAAATTTTGAAAGGAAATATGGTATCGCCGCAGTGGCGACAACGGAGTGCAAGGGGTTAAATATTTTTATGCAATAGCGGATAAGGATTTTAATGAGTTACTGTCCCTTTCAACTAATATCTTGCTGTTACATTTAAAAAATTCGTGAATGTGCCAGAAATTTTTGCATGAAATAAAACTTTTTTGGGAACAGCCCTAAGAATTTAAATTCTAAAAGTTCTGAATTAAAAAAATATATTTTCCTAACCTTTAAGACTATTTCTTATGCTTGTCATATAGGAGAACTAGGACGATAATCTCCTGCGTTTCGAACAATGTCCGCTAAATGAAGAAAAAAAACTACCCCACACACACGCGCGAACCGAACAATTTACGTCTCTCTTTTGATTGTCTGTGCAAAAATTTTAACTACTTAATTTTTCTGCCCTGTTTGTTATTTTGAATTCTAGTGACATTAAATAAATAGTGACTTCTAAATAATCTCTCCCACTCCCCACAAACAAACGATGACAGAGGCAGTAAATACCAAATACTCATATATGTCACACAAATGTCAATTTAAAAAAGAAACTGCCAGGAGAAAAAAAGGAGTTTCACAGAAGTAAAAATATCTGCATTAAAAAAAAAGAGAATTTGGAATAAACATTAATAAATATTGCTATGGAAGTATTATTTCATTTGTCCAATTAAATGAACTGTTGCAGTTAAAATATAATATTTCATTTCTTTGCCTCCCTGATTCACATATTGTTCAATAACAAATATTCATCAACACCGCTGAAATCTAAATACCAGTTTGAAATAAAAACAATATCATTTGCTGTCGGCAACTGAATGAGAAAAACCAGCTGAATGATATTTATTGCCCGTCATCTGAACACCGAAACTGTCCCTTTTTTCCCTTTTTAAAAACCGTTAGGCTGAGAGAAATCATACCGTTAGTACTATGCTAATCGGAAACTGAGGATTCGGTATTTAAAATCACAGATGAAGCTGGGAGAATCTTGAGGAGTCATCATGGTTTAGGGTGAGAGAAATCATACCGTTCGTATCATGATGATCGAAACCGATTATTCTGTATTTAATATTATGGTTGATGCTGGGAGAGTCTTGAGGAATCATCATGGTTTAGGCAGGAAAAAATTACTCCGTTAGTATTATGATTATCGAAATTCCCTGCGGTTTAGAATGGTAGAATCTTGAGTACTCGAAGTAGAAGAAGCGTCGATTGCAGTTTAATGAAAAAGTATGATAATCGCGGTTTACATCACGATTATGTTAATCGCGGTATACATCACGATTTTGATAATCACGGTTTACATCACGATTATGATATTCGTTATGTACCGTTGTATAAGATTTTTTGATATCGTTATCACGATTTATACTTTATATCGATATATCGACCAGCCCTACCGGCCGCCGCTTCCAGGACATTGAAAATCAGTATGATCTGAATGGAGTGAGCCAATCAATGGCTCTGAAGTACGCTAGAACAGAAGTCTAGTGGAAATAGAAATGTCGCAATATTTTTTTGCATTGATAAAAACTCTATGTATTCATTGATAAAAGTTGTTGATAAAACACATTTTTTTTAAATCTTTAGAATTTCGTTATTGTGCATTTTATACTTATTAAGTAGTTAACACTAATTTTTTTTTAACTTTGTTATACTATTTTTGTTATTTTACTATTTTGATGACCCTTTTTCATACAAGTATAGCATATTGGGCGAGGGGGGGGGGAGGTATGACGGACTTATAGTGTCACACTTAACAATTCAGTTGAATAATAATCTATAAGTGAAAAACTGCAGCCTATTTTAAACTACTTTAAACATAATGAAATTTATATGCATTATTGAGGTTCAGCACAAGATGATTGTTGTACATTAGGACATGTATAGCGTTTATTATTCATTTACAAAACAATATATCTATTATCGTTCATTAATTATACAGAAAAGATTTGAGCTACAGCAAGCACTAAGAGCAATCATTGCTGGAGATGTGTTTTCAGTTTTGCGATATGTTATGTATTTTTAGTTAAAAATGTTTTTGCATATTACAGTTTGTCTATAAATTCTACAGATTCTATTGGTAACACAAAAAAAATTCCTAAGCATTACTGTGTATGATTGTGAATTGCTTAATGTCTGTTTTTAATTGACTTAATCATTTTTTAGCTGAATATATTTTGTATACTAGGAGATGTTTTTAGAACATAAATAAAATCATACACATGGCTATGCATAGAACTAGATACAATGCAATCTTTGGATGGCTATTTTTAGAAGTGTGTTTAAAATGACGTAAGCATGTTTTGTATGAATTAAATTTTAGCTTAATAAGTGCTGCATCTAAAAGTCTGTAGCTAATATACAGGGCTGTACAAAAGAGTTCATTTACATGTCTGTCTATTTACAGAAATTGCTAAAAAGGAATTTATAAATGTGTCATGCATTTTTTGACTAAGCTGAATTTTAGCATACTGTGTAGAATACATAAAAATCTTTAATAATATACAGGGCTGCACAAAAGATTTCAAGTAACTTTCTGGCTATGTACGGAATCTGTGTTTTAAATATGTTATGCATGTTATTAATTATTTACTTGCATACCCTCTTTCATTTTAATAAACTGTTGAAGTGTCATTAAATTGTCCTGGAAGTGTTGGAAAGGGATTCTTATTCTATGGGTGATGTATGGATTTTCATTCTTCTTTTTCCATTTCATCATGGCTTTTATAAGAAGAAAGTTCCCAGATATTAATATGATGTCCCTACTAGTATGTGTGTAGTTATGTTTTGTGTTTTCTTATTTCCAAGCTGTGGTAACATTTATATTACAGAAATTATGCTAATGTTGAGGTATAAAAATCATATGCGATGCAATTATTATAGTTATCCTGCAGAAATCTTTAGAATTAAGGAAATATTTCATGTACAAGAATTAAAAAAATAGTAAACAGAACGCCCCCACACTAATTATACTGTAAATCATACTATATAATTGGGACTTAAACCACTCGACTACTAAAAAGTCTACTATTTAAGACTTTTCTATTTAAAATTTGTGTAACAAATCGTTTATATATAGAAATTATAGAAAATTTTAAAGTTTTCAATGCTAACACAAATTTTGAAATATTTCTTTGGATTTTTTAATAAATACAGTAGACTTCCTCAAATCTTCACAGCTTGGGACCAGAGGTTGTGTGGATTTTAGAATTTTCCAGATTTCTTGTCATTGATTTGTTTACATTTTTTAAACTGTAATTTTAATGTAATAATGCAATGAAAATTATAAGGATTGCTTAAAATACGGTAAAATATTAAAATAATTAAGTAAAGTATTGAAATAAAATAATAAAAAGTAAGATAATTTTAAAAAGGATAAATGTTTAAAAGTAAAGGTCAAGTAAATAATAATGCTCAACTGGCTATGCATATTTAGATGAGATACGTTTTCCTTGAATTATTCAATGAAACATTTCTCATGATGGTACCCTAATAATTCGCATCAAAATCTTAAAGTAAAGAAGATTTATTGTAGGTTTAGCCAGTCTTAATATCCAAAAATGTTTGATTAACACATAAATATATTTGGAAAAAGGTTTGGATTACCAGTGATATCAGCAATACCTTGATATTTTTTGAGAAATAAGTTTATATTGCCTTTATGAAAAACCACAAGTTCAGTCATATTATCGAGAATTACATAATAGAATACATATGAAATGATATAAAACTAGAAAATTCTGGAATTTTGCTCCTGCATCTGAACTGAAAGTTTAATTGTTTACATCTGCGATGATGTGCAGATTCAGGGAGTCCACTTTATTAGCTTAGGATACCAAATAGAAAGTCATTTGATCTAGTAGTTAAATAATTATGCAGGGTCAAAGTTTGGAACTCCTGTCGTTAAATTTATTTCTATTAATTTCAAGACAGATTGCTATGCAGATAGCTTTTTAAGCATAACTCAAAACTACTTGATGGAATGATCTGCCATTTCAGATATGCACATATAAAACTTCTAGATGTCAATCTCTCTTAAAAAATCTACAGATTATAATTCCTTTTCTTTTAAATAAATTAAATTTCTGAACTATGTATATTTTTAATTAATTAAAAACAAATGTATACGAATTGTAATCTATGCATTAAAAAATCAATTTCTAGAAGCTTCAAATATGGAATTCTAAAATTATTAGATTTCCATGTCTGTTTTTTTTTCATTGTTAGATTAAAATGTCTAATAGTCTTTGAGCTAAGTTTTAAAAAACTACCCATGTTATAAGCTGCTTTGTAATGTTTAAAATTGAATTTAATGTTAAGATTCCAAACCTTAATTTACAAAATTCCTATGCTACTTGACTGAATGACTTCCCGTTTCCTATCTTAAAGTAAAATTTACTGAATAATTCAAAATATGGGAAAATTAGGTGTTAATATTTAAAATTTTAAATTGTGCATAATTTCTATACATAAACAGATTTATATAATTTGTGTTTAAATCCTAGTTTAAATTATCTGATTTAGAAAATAATCATTTATTAACATGATAAATTCTTATGTGTGTAGTTTTTATATTGAAACATTTCATTTGAATTTTCTTATTTAATGAAATTCCTGGCGAAATCAAATGTCCTTCATGACTCTCTTTTTGAATCTACTTTTGTAAATAAGTTTTCTTCATCTGATTTGTGGAAAACACATTTCAATATGAAAAATGATATTGTCAATAAAGAAACTGAAAGCTCAATATCTCACATTTTTACGAACACTGCTTTTTTGTTGGAAGAATACTTTCCACATTTGGGTTCGTTCAACCACCACTTAGAAATGAAAAAGCATCTATACTTCAGTTTTTTATTAAAAAGACAAAAGAAGATCGAAGAATAACATTTGAATACACAGTTGAAATGTTTTCATTGCTATCAGTATTCGAATATAATTTCTTTAGAAATCGTTGCTTGAAACTCCTAGACATTCATTTGTGTCAAATTTTTATAGGCTGCAATACATATCTTTTTCGAATATTAATTTGATTTATATGTTTCTTAAATATATTTAAAAAACGTGTGTTGCAACTTATAAAAAAGTAAATAGATATCGATCTCTAGAATCTTCAAATGTATGGATCTAAAATATCACCTCATTCTGTCAGATAGTTTTAAGCTATGCTTAAAAAACTTAACACATTGAAATTTGTTTGCTATTAAGGATAAAGAATATAACAATTAAGGATAAATTTAATAATAATAAATCAAAACTTTAAATTTGAATAATTTCTAAACTTCTTCACCAAATGTCTCCTCCTTTTGGAAAAGTTTCCAATAAATAAAAATAGGATGTCAAAATTGTAAGTTTGTATTGAAAATTTAAGAATTTGTTACAATTTTAGACAATCTTAATATCTTTGTTTTTAAAAATATTTAAAGTCATTTTGGGGTTCATTTGGTATTGAAGCTCACAAAACCTACCACCACCCTAGACCCAAGGACCCTAGAAAAATTTGAAAACATTAAGAAAAGGCAACGATGATGTTTCAGACCATGCTTTTTTGTATTCCTATGTTTTCTGAGCATGATTGTAAAATATATCTCCATTGCGGTAACATTCTGAAACTCATGTATGATTTCATTTCATGGTTTTTTGGACAAAAACTTTTTTAAGTATAATTCCATAGACTTGAAACAATTTTAATGCAACTTCCTCATCAACTGGTAACTGCCAATTTGTAAAATTTTAGAAAAAATGAAAATTTTAACTCAATAAAGTAGTTTCGATTTGAAAAATACCAAATAAAGATGTTTTTCAAGATTACAGTAAAAAATAATTCATGTTCAATAAATAGTGAGTCTCAATATTTGGCACAGTTTTCAATTAAAATTCTTTGCAAAGTCAGTCAACAAAATCTAGGTTACTTTAGCTTCGATTGATCTGTGATTTGTCTTAAGTAGTCTAAATTAAACTGTTATAATGTACCATTGAAACTGGGGCATTCTGTTATGGACATCCTGTATATCTCTAAAAAAGAATTACTGTAAAGGCTGATCTAATCGATCAGGGTTCAAATAAATGGCGCATTAGCAGGGTTTGATTTAGTAGCCTTAGTTGGTTTCGGCATGGTGTTGGTATAACGGCAAGTATAAAAAATCGCAATCATCAGTAAAACATTTATCCCACGCCCGTAATTGATTTTTATAAACCACAAACATATTTTATTAATTACCTGAGAAAAAATAACAAGCATAGTTTAAAATTATTAGTTACATGGTTTAGAAAACATAATTTAGGAAGCTAATATTTACTAAGTTTTCAGATGAAACTTATCACAATTATACAGGGTGTCCGTAACAGAATGTCCCAGTTATAAATTTTTATAGTATCAACTGTAAACGTTGTAAAGTGTTGGTTGTAGGTCACAAATAAAGAGTAACTCAAACAGCTTTAGACAAACGCGTGCACGTGTGCTGATTTATTATTTACTCACTTGCAGTGCCACATACAAAATTGCGACTCCTGAGCTTAAAGCGTTATTGCTGAACTGAAGATTTAAAAGCCGTTAAGAGCTATGTGATTTTTTTCCTTTGAGCTTTATAAAAGATCGTGTCTACATTCTGCCGCTACCTAATGATTTGCCAGGGTTGAGACTCGGAATTGGGTATTACTTCCATGACTTCGGACTTGTTAATCGAAGTGTGGGAAGAATTGGATTTTATGTTGAATGCGTTCGGTATAACTAAAGGTGCACATATTGAATACTTGTAAACAAAAACTAGGTTACTTTAGCTTCGATTGATGTGTGATTTGTCTTAAGTAGTCTAAATTAAACTGTTATAATGTACCCTTGAAACTGGGCATTCTTTTATGGACACCCTGTATATCTCTAAAAAAGAATTACTGTAAAGGCTGATCGAATCGATTCGCTTGGAAAATGCTGACTGCCCAACGGCCTCAAATGCCCGGACAGTTGATTACCACAAAATCGATGTCTGCTGGAGGAGCCATCGATAAAATACTAAAACAGGTAAAGAAAATACTCCCTATTTTCCTGTTGAAGTCAGTCAAATTATTCTATTATTATAATTTTTAAATTTGCATTAGATGAACTTATTTTTGCCAAATTAAAAATTAAAGTAACAAATATTTTATGTTTGGCTTTAATTTCTATGTTTGCATCTTAATAGTTTATAATTTTGCTATAAGGATAACTTTAATTTAACATTATTATTAAGTTAGTAAGCAGACGCTGCTTTGAGGATAAATACCTCTCCCCCCCCCCCAAAAAAAAAAATCAGCTTTGTGAAGTGCAATGAATTATCTTTATTTTCATTTAGTATAGGTGAAAATCTAAACACTTCTAATTATAAAATAGTCTTGTGTATGCAATATAATAAAATTAGTTCACTAAAATTCATGGATAAAACCTGGGTTGCATAATTTATCAAATGACGATTTCTCATTCTTAAAGAGTCAATGCTCACTTCTTCCTGGATAACTGAACGTTTACCGTACACTAGGGGATCGTACCCGGGAATAACGTGTTAAAGAATATAGGTGAAAACATTTTTTTAAATTGAAAACTAATAATTTCTTTTATATGCAATAATTTTTTTAGATTGGCCACTTACATTAAAAAAGAATTTTCAAATGGGAAATACGAATTATACAATCAACTAAATTTCTGAAAATTATCAAAAGCGATATTTTCTTATTAGCCGCATGCTAAGAGTTGTTTGACCAAGATTTTGTTACTTACGGCATCCTTTTATATCCTGATAATTTCAGAACTTATACATGTCTGTTAAATTTGTGTTTTATTTATTTATTCATAGGGAAGTTTTTTTAATGGATATTAGCCTTAAGAAAATAATGAGCTTTTTATTTTGTGTTAAGGGCAAACGGATTAATTTTTCCTAATCGAGCTCCGCGTGATATAGATAAATTAAAAAATATTTCATGCTTTAAAATTGTTTTTAAAACCATAGACAATCAGTGAACTGAGATGAACTTTGAAGCAAATTCCATTTGAAAAACAATTCTATATGATGATTTAAAAATTTAAATTGTATGATTACAAATAAGATTTGTGTTTTTTCAATATTATTCTTTTATCTGTTGATAAAAGAAGTATTAGTTTCGTTAATTTGTCTTTCACAAATATGTTAGATTGGTGGGTACTTTAATATAATTCTTTTATTTGTTTATAAAGGAAGTATTAATTTCATTATGCAAAAATAGTCAGAAACAAATGCTGAAAAATGTTTGATACTTTATGTGTAAAATGTTTATTATTATTATGTATTCAAACGGGCACGTGGTAAGATAAAATTAAAAAAATCATGCTTAAAAATTATTTTAGAAAATATAATACATCAGTCAATTAAGATACTGTTTAAACCAATTGCATTTGAGAGTAATTTTGTTTCCCTATGCGACGAAAATTAAAAATGCACGATGGTCAGAAGATTAAAAAATTGTAGTAGCGAAAATTTCAAGACCGAAATTTGATCGTGAAGTGTTGCCATTCGCAAAATGACGTCAGCGTTACGCACAGATACGTTTGTTCTTTATAATATAGATACTTAATGACTAAAATATAATAAAGATCAGTTACTAGAATGTGGTTATCAATTGAGGCTCTTATGCTCTGTATTCCGGAATGATAAATAGCAATTTTCACCTTCTCAAAATTTGCATACGCACTTCTCGGATCCATATTTATCATTTTTTTAAAAATTGTATTTTGTGTGATCATTTAAAAATCGTTTTAACTCAAAACATGAAGTCACGACTGTCAGCAACATTTTTTATGTGAACAGACGCACTCTTTACTTGAGATTCTAATCTCAATTCCGGAGAGTAAAAATTTCCGTAATTTATGTTTTTTAGACGCATTTGTGTTAAAATATTTAGTTTTATCTAAGAAAATGATCGTTTTCTTTTATATCTGACTTCGTTTTCACTTAAATAAGTATTTCGCCTAGTGTCTGAAACTTAATATCAGTACACATGCAGAAGGAAAAGCAATACAGAAAATTTATGAGAAAAAAATGCGCGTTTTCAAAAGTAGTATGTCATTTTCCGTTATTATGCCCCTAATTTAATATTCAGCTCCTAATGGGATTTTGCGAGCGACACTAAACCCTATACAACAATTTTTATAAAAAATTTTGAATTTTTATCAGAAAATAGTATGAATAAACATACAAAATACCTCATTATTTCTCTCTAATCTGCAATAATGAAAGCTATCTAATTTTCACCATTTTGAAGAAATTTCATAAAATACTTTTAAAATTAAAATATAAAAAGTGGGGATATATATATATAAAAAAAACAGATAGTGCGATCACATCTAGAAATGAAGAGCTTTCAGTTTAAAAAAAAATATTAGTAAAATTGGTTCAGGACAGATGACTAAAAAACACACTTCTGTTTTAAATGTATAGATAATATAAAATTAGGAAAAATTAAATTAAGCAAAGTATGTTATTCTGATAAAATTATAGTAGAATGTCCTGAAGAATAGCATTAAAATTTTATTATTCGAGAGAATTTTGGACAAAAACTTCAGGAACATGATATTATTTTAAACCACGAATTATTTATTTGCTTGTCTAACTCGGCGAAGCAAATCCCTCCAGGCGAGAATCACTAATTTCTGTTATATAAATCGCTATTATTTGCATGTCAACTGTCTTTTATAAAGATACTCTAAATTTTGTAAAATACTGCGTTTTATCACTGTGTTATTTCGATTATATTATTTTCAAAAGTGAAGCATTTTCACCTGTGAAGAATTTCAAAGCAGCTGGGCTATGAAAATGAGGCAGTTCTACAAAACATAATTCAGGTTTAAGAATTAAAATACACGCTTTTTTATAAATGACGTCATTTGCATCCGCTAAAGCAATCCACTTTCACAATCCAATCTTAAACTTCGTCTATAGGAAAGTATGCATATGACGTCATTGTCACGGAATAACAGACAATATTCTTGATATACCCCATATTTTACTTTCACCTTTTTTCTTCAAGTTTTATGAGAAAATGGCAACAAAAGATACAGTATTTCCTACTTTCGACTACTTTTCATTTACTTTCAATGACTTTCAATTGAAATGGGGTATTTTTGTTGCCACGATAAGAAAAATAGTATTAAAAACTACAAAAAAATTAATGTCTCAAAAGTAAATTGAGATACAGCTTTCAAACAAATTGAATTTAAAAGAGCATTCTTTTCCTTATACGACGGTGTAAAAATTAAAAATGTGCGATGTTTAGAAGTTTAAAAATTTGCAGTAGAGAAAATTGCAAAACCAAAATTTTATTTCAAATACAAAGTGTTGCCATTCGCAAAATGAAGTATGCGTTACGCACAGATATGTTTGTCCTTTATAATATAGATATTGCGAAGTCTAAATGAATAAATGTAACAATTAGGGTACCCTGGGGTAATTTTCAGACAAAAACAAAACTTTTACAATTGCTCCGGAATCGGTGGCTATTTTTTACTTGGTAAAATCATCACATGCCTGATGACTCTTTTTCAGCCTTTTAAAATAATTATCATTAATGAAAACAATAAAATTTAATAATATCCTGCCTGAAAATTACCCCGTGCTTTGGGGTAAATTTCAGACACCCAAGGGAAAATTTCCAGCTAGCTATTTGCGGGAGTATTTAAGGAGCTGATCTGAACACCAACTACGGTAATTAAAAGACACCATTATAAAATGTTAGGACAAAAAATGGGGTAATTATTAGACCATTCTGAAAGCAGAAAAAGACATGAAAACCCAATTGTAACCGTACACCCGAAATCCATTTATATTTTCACAAATAAAAGTATTTTTTATAGTACGTTTTCATACAAATAGTTTAGCTACAGTAGCTATATCCATTTCACATAAATGTATGTAAATCAGTAAAGAATTCCAGGCTTTTTAAACAGTTCTGAAGGCTGAAGAAAACAATGTCAAATAAGAACATGAAACCGACACTAATTTCATAAAAAACAGTTGTCTAACCTGCTTTTTATCAATACACTAACATTTTTGAACAGCAGTAATTTCGAAATGACTAACCATTTTATTTTTCTTTGATAGTAAAGATATCTTTGTAATTTTTTTTCACTTTAATGTGCAATTCT
Organism: Maratus speciosus; assembly: GCA_963932465.1. Classification (NCBI taxonomy): domain Eukaryota; kingdom Metazoa; phylum Arthropoda; class Arachnida; order Araneae; family Salticidae; genus Maratus; species Maratus speciosus. Next base: position 71,265,095 of record OZ010794.1, on the reverse strand, counting down.
TTCACATGTTCAATTGCTTTAACATAGAAAGGATGAACAGATTGAGTCTCAATAGGTCCAAAAGACTAAACGGACCTGAGAACAAATTGAACTTTATCTTTGTTTGGCCACCAATGTCGAACATCTCCAAATCAGTTTAAAAATTCCAGTTTAACTTCCAATAGATTTTTCTCATGATTATATTTGTGAACTTAACTTTCTATCCTGTCCCAGATAAATTGTTCGGCTATAATATATGGCATGTATAATTGATTATGAAATGGATTTAAAATAAGACCTTATTCATACACAATTTCAACAATAAGATTTTGAAAAAAGGAACATTTTAACCTAAACTCCACCCTGTATTTACATTTTAACTTACAGATGACGTTTGGAAGTTATATTTTAATATGGAATACCCCATGTAACTGGAAAATAACCAATTTATCATGTAGGATTACTCAAAAGATATTTTGTACCACATACTAGCGTCTGGAAATTACCCCGACGGCTGTCTGATAATTACTCCGGTGTTTCTGAAAAGCTGTACATTTTAACTTAAAAATGTGGTCCACATGAAACCTGAAAAGATCTCTAAAAAATTAACTATACAAGGGTTAAAATTTCTATTTTCTGCCAGATGAACATCCAAAAAATGTTACTTCTTTGTTTTCAGAAAGATAACATACCCTAGTAACCAAACAAGAAGCAGCACTTGTGCTAGTGTTGCTACACCCATGAAATAGAAATTTGAAATCAGTGAAGCAAAAAGTTAAATAGTAATTTTTTTATAGCATTTAGAAAATTAATTTTGTAAAAGACAGAAAAAGCTGTTTGTTACTAAAAAAATACTAATTTAAATTGAAATATATTCGATTTAATTAAAAAATAAACTGTTCAGGCCAGACTCCAATTACTGTGCGAGTATTACTGTTGCCTGTTAATTATCCCAGTCTACCCTATTCTTTACTAAATGAATATCGAATAAATTTTGAAAAGTATATTTTTATGTCATTTCATCTTGGATAAAAGTTTACACACTGTTTTTCTGATTTGACTCTTCAGACACATCTTTTTAATCTAATTTTTGCTTTTTAGTTACTGAAGTATATCCTTGTGGAAGAATGGATTTTTTTTTTAATCTAAAGAACCATTTATCGATAGCTTTCTGTGGTGTAAACTTCTTCAGTGAAGTGCCGTTCAAATGTATCATATTCATATGAGATTAACCAATGTTGATGCTTCCAATAACTGCTCTGTTGTCTGTTTTTATTAAATTTATGTGGCTGAAGTCTCTTTCACATGATGCTGTAATTGTTGCAAGTATTGCAACTATTTCTAGTAATTGGCTTAGCAATGGAGATCTCTCGTTTACAAAGAGGTCATTTTCCAGCAAATCTGCTGTTCTAAAACTTTGAACACTTACTTTTCACTTCTCAGGGACTTCAAGTTAATTTCCCACGAAATCCTGTTATAGGAGAAAAATCGTCTTAATTAAAATTATAAAAGTGTTTAGAAAGAACTACAATTTCATTTATACTAAAACTTTTTAGATTTTCTTTGGATCATGTAAAAGTATCAAACACGGAGCAAGCCTTTTTCATTGAAGTGTAGAAATCGTTTCTGAAAGTATTTTATTCTGTAACTGATCATTTTGCCTCTAACAGATGCGTTATCAATGTTAAACGGTCAACTAATTTCCGCTAGTTGTTGTATTTTGAAAGTAGTTTTTATACAGCCATGGAAAAAATTATAAGGACACGCAAAAAGTCGCCAAAATTGGCTAGAAAATTATGGAAATATTTTTATGATAAAAATGCTTGAAACGGAACATTTGTAAACAAACTTTAAATTGAAAATTTGGAAAATCAGTAAAAGGCATGAATTTAAAAGGTTTTAATAGCTTGCTACTCGGAAAAATTTATAAGGACACGCATTTCTTTTGAAATCGCAAACAAAATTTTGCATATTTAGTAGTATCATAGGATTGTTTAAAGTAACCTGAAACTGTTGCGCAGTAACAGTTGTTCAGTTTCTCTCATTCTTCATCATGTCAAAGAGCACACAATTATCTGAATTTGAAAAGGGAAAAATTATTGCTTACAGAAAATGTGGAATGAGTTGAGGTGAAATTGCAAGGAATATAAATAGATCTAAAATAGTAATTTATAATACTTTTGAAGAATCCAAAAGACTATGGCAATAAGAAGCATACAGGTAAACCTGTTTCTCTGACTATGCGTCAGAAACGTGGAATTTTGCTCGAGCTTGCTTAAACAAAAGAGTTCTCGACTGAAATTAAAACAGAAATGAATCTACCATGCACTAACCAAACATTGCGTAATGTTCTTGTAAAGAATCCCAATGTTAGATATGCTCAACTACGATCACGTCCACCACATGCAAAACTTCATAAGACGATTAGATTGGAACTTGCTAAGAAACACGTTAGTTTTCGATGTCGCTGAAAGATGTGGTATTTTCATAAGAAAATACATTAATTTGAACGAACTAGATGTTTTTCGCCATTATTGGTGTGACTTGCGAAAAGATAAACCTGTTTTTTTCCGAATGCCTATTCGGAGCAGGTTCTGTGATGGTGTGGGAAGGTTTTGGAGCCAATAGAACAACACCAATTGTGTCCATTCGAGGTAACATGAATTCAGTTTCATATGTGGATATGCTAGCTGAAAAATTATTGCCTGAAGTGCCCCTTATCACAGGTGCTGATTATTTAATTCAACAAGACAATGCAAGTTTCCATGTGTCTCGTACATCACGTTCATGGTTCAAGGCTAATTCCGTGCAACTTTTGGATTGGCCGCCAGAAGTCCTGATTTAAACCACACAGAGAAACTGTTGGGTATTTTAACTAGAGAAGTATATAAGCACGGCACACAATAGGCAAATACAGACGATTTGACATCGTTCATCTAATTAGCGTGAAAAACGTGACAAACTTTAACTGGACTTTCTGAGTCAATGACAGCCTGATTAATAAGGGTCATTTGAAAAAAAGGTGATTTTGTAAAATATTAATTTATTTCCAGACATATTTCATTATGTCCTTACAATTTTTTCCATATTTCACGTCATATATTTCTATTAATATGTGATTTATAAATTTTATTGTAATTTAATTTCGTATAATAGATTGCTAATGTTTCCTATTTATGAGTAGTAAATTATGTTTGATTTTGTTTTCAGTTGATGATTACTTTAATACATATTACTCCTTTCTCAAAGAGTTCTTATAATTGTTTCCATGGGTGTAGGAGGATAAGTAATCTTTGAATTGGATTGCAGGTCCTTAAATTCTTATAGATTTTTTTTAATACATAGATTAACCAGTTAAACAGTAACTGTTCTTTTGGAAAAAGAAATGATAGTTTTTTTTAATATCAGTAAAACTTCAGATAAGAAGTGCAGCATTCAAACAAATCTTAAGCTTTTGTTTATTTTTGGAATCCCTTTTGGAAGCATTTTTTCACTTTATAAGATTTCTCTCACTTTCTCTTAAATGTGTTATAACTGCATTAAAATGTTTGACTAATGCAGTAAGAGTAACATCTGTAGTGGAAACAAATTTGACCTTACGTAAATTCTGAAATTTTAGAAGTTTTAGCACAATATTGCTTAATTGACCCTTTCGTTTAAGTGAGATCCTGTAAAATTTATAGAGTATTTTGAGAACGGTATTTAATTCATCAAGATATTTCACATTTTTAATAGAGCGTAGAACACTGAAATTCAGCTTATTAGCCACACGATACTGGGAACCGTGAACATACCCAATGAGGGGAGAGAGGCTGTGGGGCTACAGCCTCCCCGCCCCAAAAATTTTTGGAAGTGATATGAAAAAAGTGCTGATTTCTTTTCTTTCTTTTTTGAAAAACATTTTTTTTCTATCATATAGCGGAGTAGCCATTCTCATTTGTCCTATATTAGTCCACATTCACACCCAGGAAGAGAAAGGGGGGTGATGGTGTTACAGCCCCCCCTTCTCCTCCCGAAATAGTCAAAAATTAAATGAAAAAGGTGTTTTTCTTTACTTTTTTAGATAAATCTGTAATTTTTTCCTTCTGTCATACATCGAAATAGCCATTCTCGTGAACCCCACATTAATCTACATTGACATCACAGCCTGCCCAAAGATGTAGAGGGAGATAATGAAATTACAGACCCCTCATCTCAAAATAGCCGACAAGGAAGTTAAAAATAGTGTAATTTTTTTTCTTTCTGTTTGAGATAAATTTGCATTTCTTCCCATATCATTCAACAGACTAGCTGCTCTTCGCTTTAGTTTCATATTAGTGCACAGTGACACCATATTATACCCAAAGAGGTGTAACTGGCTAATGGGGTTACAGACCCCTCCCAAAATAGTCGAAAATTAAATGAAAAAGTGCTTTTTTTTCTTTTTGTTTGAGATAAACTTGTAATTCAGTTTTCTGTTACACAGGGTTGGCCATTCTCGTTAGTCCCATGTTAGTCCACATTGACACTACAGCATACTCAAAGAAGAAGAAGGAGACTGATGGAGACTTTCTCTCTTTTTTTAGATAAATTTGTATTTTTTTTTCTGCAATCCTTACTTTTGTAGATAAATCTCTAATTTTTTCTTCTCTCATGCAGCGAAATATTTATTCTTGTTAGCCCCGTGTTAGTCCACATTGACATCACAGTATAACAAAAGAAGGGGAGGGGCTCATGGGATTCCAAATGGGGAATGATGGGAAATGAAAAAGTGCTGTTATTTTTTTCTGTTCCAGATAAATTTGTAATTTAGTTTTCTTTCATAAAACTGATTAGCCATTCATGTTACTCCCATATTAGTCCAAATTGATTCCGAAGAAGGAGAAGGGGCTGATTTGTTTATAGCTTTCCCTCCTGAAATAATCAAAACTGAAATGGAGAAAATTTTCGGATATTTTTCTTTCTTTTAAGATAAATTTGTATATACTATATAATAATACGTATACATGTATTTGTCATGCATCGCACTTGTCTCTCTTGTTAGTCCTATATTAGTGTACAGTGACAAATTAGTTAATCTTTTCAGAATTTTGGCTAAGTCGGAAGTCAGGCACTATATATGTGCGGTAGAGGAGACTGCGAATGATATTCATTAACTTTCGTTTTTAACACTCGATTACTTCCTCGTATCTGTAAGATTCACATACACAGTGATTTTTTGTCTCACTGCAAAGACATCTTTGGAGTTCAGTAACACTCCCCCCACTTATCTTCCTATTCTGTTCGATTCTCAGCTTGGGATATTTTCGCTCAATTAAAAAATCAATTCATATATTCCAATTAAGTTACAGAAAAGTATCTTTTTTTAAAAGTATATTATAACTCTCAGCTCTCCTTTTCTTGCATCTGGATGTTCACTAAAGTAAAAGTTCTAAAAAGGATATTTTTAGAGACATTTGTTAAGATACAAAATGGTGACTAATTTTTTATCGCATAAACCAAATTATGAGCAATTTGAATAAATAGTTCTAAAACCAACCAAAATCTTCAAAAAAAGCAAACAATGAAGTTGAAGTAAAATAGATTATTATTACATTTTATTACTATTACATGTGCCAGCAGACCCACTGGTCAATTATCATTTCAGACCTTTAGTCCAATAATCAGCCAAACATTGGCTCAGACGCAATTCTTGCCGTTACCGGAACCAACAGCCAAGTGTTGGGCTGACTTTATTTTTGTATGTTTTACAAAAAGAGGCAATTCTTGCCGTTGTCGCAACCAACAGCCAACTGTTAGACGGACTTTAATTTTGTATATCTTACAAAAAGACCTTAAATGAGACTGAATTTTTTTTTCAAATCTTACCGCAAAGTCTTATTATTATGCAGGTTTTCTTATGTATTTTCAGACATTAAGGAAGATTATGATAAAAACAGGGTGTCTATTCCACATCATCAACAAATTTCCCTGACTTTTCCAGGTTCTGGAAAACCATTTCCAGGTATCGAGATTTCGTGATGTTACACACAAAAACTTTTAAAAGATGTCAATTCGAGAGCGGAACTTTCACAACAGATTCTGAAGTAAAAACTATTGAATTGTTAGCCCTTTAATTCTGGCTCCCGTGAATACCACGGGCTGAGGTGTCGTTCGTTACTTCTCGTGCCCGTCATATTTCCGGGCTGGAGATTTATTGCTGGAAAAAACTTCTGAAACCAGAAAAATTTAACTGGCATTTCGGTGTGAAGTCATTGAATATTAGCGTTTGGGTTTGGTTTTTGGCGCTGATTGTAATGTTGGACTTTGTATTGCATGTTTCGAAATATATCACACTCAAAAAATTATTAATAATCAAAATTTAATGTGTATTATATTATTTCAAATATTATTTGAAAAAATTTGTTTGGTGATGATAAATAAAGATCTAAGATGTAAAAAATAATGGTATTATTCTCATTAATTTGTATGGTGTAAAACAAACATTAAAACACAGAATTCTCGCATGATGGCTTTTCCACAAATGTAAATTTGTTCTATAACATCTTTTTTTCGGTTTTAAAAAAACTAATTGCATATTTTATATTGAAACCTTATAATTATTCAATTTCTGTAATAAAAAAATAGGTACTTTTTGATGGTTTTTCCAAATATTAAGCGACCGTTAAGGGGTTAAACAAATTCTTAGACATTAGCATGTAAAATACATGCTAAAATTTTTGAAAATACAGTAGATTCCCTCAAATCTGCACATCATCGCAGATGTAAACAGTGAAAATTTCAGTTGCGATGTAGGCGCAAAATTACTGACTTTTCTGTTTTATATCATTCCGTATCTATTTTAATATGTAATTCTCAATAATATGGCTGAACTCGTGGTTTTTCATGAAGGAAGTATAAATTTATTTCTGAAAAAAAATCAAGATATTGCTGATATCACTGGAAATCACTATCCTCTTACCAAATATATTTATATATTAATCAAGCTTTTTTGGTTATTAAGACTAGCTAAACCTGAAATAAAATTTCCTTTATTTATGATTTTGATGTGAATTAATAGGGTACTTTTATGAGGAAGTTTTCATTGAATAATTGAAATAAAATGTATTTCATCTTTATTATGCATATTTAATTATACATTATTAATTATTTAATTGAACTTTACTTTTAATAATTTAATCATTTTTTAAATTACCGTACTTTTTATCAGTTTAGTTTATTACTTTACTTAATTATTATAAAATTTTACTATATGGCAAGCATTCACTATAATTTTGATTACATTATTACATTCAAATGATTGTTTAAAAAAAGTAAACAAAGCAATGACCAAATAGCCGCAAAATTCTAAAGCCCGCACAATCTCTGGGCCCAAGCTGTGTGGATTTGAGGGAGTCAACTGTACACACTTTTAGCATCAGGTTCTATCCATTTTATACAATCAAGATGAAATTCTGTATCACACCAGTCACAGTTAAGTACAGATTGCTTCGACACAGTTCAATAAAAATTATAAATATCCAATAAATTAAGCTTTTCAATTTCAAAATGAAGACAGACTGAAGCTCCTATTCAATCCCACAACATTCAATACAAAGTTTCAGTGTGTTCAGTATCTTGTGTTACAAAGAAGGATTGAAACAGTGTTGACAAAAATATATGCATGACAGGTTGCAATATACTTTACTTTACTTATAAAGAGCAAAATTTGATTTTTCTGGCGCTGCAATTTCAAATCCCTAGTTTCTTGGGGTTTTTTTGAAAGAAGTTTCAGATTTTTGTAACCCTTTCCCAGAGTTTTCAAATTTCCCTAACTTTTCCACACGGATGGTAAATTTCCCTGACTTTTCCAGCCCATATAAACTTCCCTAACTTTTACAGGTTGGCTAGGTGGCTAGACATCCTGTAAAAAGGCTACTTCACTCATGCAAAAATACCCGCACACTAATATTAATCCTATGGGAGAAATCTTTTAAAATATCTCGTTCGCATTTCAATATTTCTAAATAACTTTTCTTTTTTGCACTGTATATGCTGAAGTCGATCTCTAAAAAGTACATTTTCCACTTTTTCGATTTTGTTTGAAGGTTGTTTTTAAGAGGATACTTGCACATTCAAAACCAGGTTTAGAAAGTAGAAGTATCCTCATAGAAAAAATCTTTTAACAAAATTGAAAAAGTAAAAATCGATCTATGTAGAGATCAACCCCAGCTATCTAGTGAAAAAAATCCTTTAAAAATATTGAAATTCAAGCGAGATATTTAAAAAATTTTCTCCCGTAGGATTAACTTTAGCAACAGGGTGTTTTCGTGCGAAGCAAGTAATTAAGATGAAGCCTTTTCTAGGTTCATAGTTTTAGGCCTAAAAGGTTAAAGCAATCAAACACCTTAGAAAGAAAAAGAAAATATGAGCTTATCAGGCGACAAAAATTCAATGCTATCAACCCACCTCCTCCTCGGAATGAAGGCAAGAAATAAAGTAGCTCATAATTACCCCCATTGTCTCCAATTCAAACAGATATAAGAAAAACTGAAACACACCTTTTCACTTGATCAACAACAAATTTATTTTTTGATTCCAATATAATTTGAATTTAAAACAATTTAAATTTCGTTAAAAAAGAAGATTGAACGTACAAACAAACAATCTACTCAGAAATGTTTAAAAAAAAGAAATACAATTGTAACAAAAAGAATTCATACATCAAATAAAAACACAATTCAGTTCCTAGGATTTGAATTTTTGTTTTAATACGGCAAAATTTTAAAAAGCCATTTTTAATAGAAGAATACAGATCAAACATTACATAACATAATCGGGACTTTCATTTAACATGTGATTAACGTTCTTTTAAAATTCAAAAGCAAATTTAAGAGCTTAGTAACACCTATAATGCAGAACAACAGGATGGAAAGTTCAAAAAGTGAATTATTTTTCTTTACAAAATACAATTCTATGTACATACATTTTCCTAAAACAATATGATTAAATTTAGACAAATGACAAAGTTAACCCTTTATACCCTGACGGTACTTTAAAGTGCCATTAAAATAACTTGTTATAAAATTCATTAAATACATTGATTATTAGTCATACTTTTTAGAATGAATTATAGATACACTACTTTATCGTGTTCCAAAAGCATTATGTGTTGCACAAAATATAAATATTTTTAAAAGGATGATTTCTTTTGTCGTTGCATCTCTTCAGCTTTCTTGACGTTCAAGGATTGGGGGAGGGGAGTTTCAGTTCGGAAATATTTCTATTGTAAGAATATTATATTCCAACATTTCCTAATTCTACAAAATCATAAAAAAATATTTTAAATAAAAGATTTCAGTGGAATTATAAATCTTGTACAAAATCCCTATAAATTTAAATTTAATTAATTAATTTTAATTGGCAAAACCCTCCTAAAATGTATTACTGTGTAAATCTTTTAATTCAGTTTCAAAAATTCAAGAAAAAGGCTTTAGAAGATGAAACTTTCATGAATTTGGGACATAAAGGGTTAAAGTGCATTTTCCACTGCCATAGCATTGAATAACTTTTATAAATGAAAACCCCCCGCTGAGGCATCGATTTTCTGATGATTATAGACGAACGTAGAATGGCAACTGAAAAGGTGCCAACCACCCTCTGTTCAGCTTCACATACAGATCAACTTTTTAAACTGATCGAGATATAATCATAATGCAGTAGACTTCCTTCAAATCCGCACAGGTTGTGCGGTTTTTTGGTCAGTTCTTTGTTTACATTTTAAAACAGTAATATCAATGTAATAATGCAATCAAAATTATAATGAATGCTTACATTATAATAAAATATTAAAATAATAAACTACAATCAAAAAATTAATAATTTTAAAAATTATGGAATTGTCAAAAGAAAAGGTCTAATAAATAATTAATAATGGATAATTAAATATGCATAATAGAGATGAGATACATTTATCTTGAATTATTCAATGAAATTTGCCTTATAAAGGTACACTACTAATTTTAATTTACATCAAAATAAAAAAATGAAGAAATTTTATTTCAAATTTAACCATACTTAAGAACCAAAAAAAGTTGATTAATACATAAATATAGTTGGTAAAAAGATTGTGATTACCAGTGGTCTCAGCAATATCTTGAATTTTTTCAGAAATAAATTTATACTTTAATTTATAAAAAAAGATGTGTTTAGTCATATTAACAAGAATTGTATATTAAAATACATACAGAATAATATAAAAATAAAAAGTCTGTAATTTCGTCCCTACATCTGAACTGAAAGTTTCATTGTTTACATCGGCAATGATGAGCGGATTTTAGGGTTGCGGATTTGCTACTCATCAAACTTTCTCGAACTTTTGGGTCTTCTCATACTCAAAAACGGTAGAATACAAAATTCATTAAAATCATTAGAGTCATTTTTTAGATAAAATTCGTATACATACACACAAACATTTGCTGTCATTATGGCACAACAGCAGGAAGACTGAGCGTAGCTCTGTCAAAGTTAGCCTTGAATTCAACTAAATAAAACAATACATTCTCGGCGGATTAAGAATTATATATTGGTGCCAAATTTGGTGACATCGTTTCATTTGATGCCAAAATGTACATGGTATGATGTAAAGTAATGATGATGAGGTGTACATAAACGTATTGACATTGGTAATCTTGAAATCGATTTTCTTGCCAAATCTGGCGAAATGTTGCAGCTTTGCGACTTCCTTTGCTCCCAACTCTTCAACAACTTAATAACTGTTTGAATCTTCATTCTCATTAAAATACAATGACCCACAGTGACACAAAAATGACCCACTCATAAGTGGGTCATTTTTGAGAATATGAGAAATGATGAATTTTCTCAACCATATAACCTACCCCAATGGTCTTCTCACACCTCAAAATGGTAATTTTAGATAAAATTTCCAAACACACACGATTTGCCCGTATTATAATGCGTGATGATAAGAGACAATATTGCTGTGTCGAAAACATTTCTAAATTCGATTATACAAAACACAAACAAGAAGCAAAAAAATAAATAAATCTTATAAACAAAATGCGCTGGTTATAAGCCTATACAACCGTTATTTATGAATCGAGTTAACATACCGAATAAATATTGAATTTGTCATTTATATATTAAAAAAATACTTAGCTCATGATGGGTGCAAAGATTACTTGATAATGAGATATCCTTCATTTAAATCCTTGGGAAATTCTTTAAGAAGAAAATTTAAGAAATAAGTAAGATTTTTTTTTCGCACAAAAAATATTTTTTAGAATACTTCTCATATTTTTTAAAAAGTGTTACTTCAATAAATCATTTCCTATAAGATAGTGAGGTGCATTTTATACTTTCAGGTCAGATTAAATTTTTATTTCAGGGTAAATTACTCTACAGTTAAATAACAAAAATTAAAAGTAACTATCCAAAAAGTTGTACATAAAGGTTTACCGAAAGATTTAATAAAAACTTTGAAATTCTTAATTTCATCTACCATAAAAGGTGTTGAAAAACAAAAAATACATTTCGGTCTTCCAATGCTAATTTTCAATTTCGCACTGAGCCAGACTTGTTCTCAGTTGGATCTCCCTTCCAATTATTTTTCGCCTTTTTTGCATATGCGGATGGAACATGCATTGGTGGAGCAGGGCTGGTGCGGATTAAGGAGAAACACAATAATGTGAAAAAGACGAAAAATAATCCGAAGCGAGGCCCAACAAGGAACAAGTCTGGCTCAATGCGAAATTGAAAATGGTCCAGGGAGGACTGAAATATATTTTTAACGCCTTTTATGGTAGATGAAACTTGGAATTTCAAAGTTTTTATTAAATGTGACTGAATACTGGTGTTTTATGACTGAATTATAGGTTTACTGAAATCTGATGAATATGTCCGGAATTATTTGCTTATTATCAAATTGACATCTGTGACAATTATGGCAGAATTTTACAATTTTTTATTTTATTACTACATGCTGAAACATAAGAGATGTGTTAATACTAAACGCAACGACATATGCAGAATCATACTCAATTTTGACAATAAAGTACAACAATTTTTCAGGAGGCGTCTATTTGGTATGAGACAAACAATTCTTCTTAGATTACTATTCTGTTTCACAAACAAAAGGTTTTACACCTGCATGAGTCAAGAGATGTCTTCTTAGATTATGATTATGAGAAAATGCCTGGGAACATATTTCTCAAACAAGGGATTTCTCTCCAGTGTGAGTCAAGCGATGGCTTATTAGAGCACTCTTATCAGAAAATCGCTTGGAACATGTTTCACATACAAAGAGTTTTTCACCTTTTATGAGTCAAGAGATGTGTTCTTAGAGTACTCTTATAAGAAAATCTTTTGGAACATGTTTCACAAACAAAAGGTTTTTCATCTGTATGGACAGAGAGATGTATTCTTAAATTACTATTCTGAGAAAATCCTTTAAAACATATTTCACAAACATAGGGTTTCCCCCCAGTGTGAGTCAAGCGATGGCTTCTTAGAGCACTCTTACAAGTAAATCCTTTGGAACATGTTTCACAAACAAACAGTTTTTCACCTGTATGAGACAAGAGATGTGTTCTTAGAGTACTCTTATAAGAAAATCCTTTGGAACATGTTTCACAAACAAAAGGTTTTTCATCTGTATGTACAGAGAGATGTTTTCTTAAATTACTATTCTGAGAAAATCCTTTAGAACATGTTTCACAAACAAAGGGTTTCTCTCCAGTGTGAGTCAAGAGATGGTTTTTTAGCTGTTGATTCCGAGAAAATGCCTTGGAACATATTTCACAAACAAATAGTTTTTCACCTGTATGTACCAAAAAATGTTGTTTTAGATTACTCTCAGCAGAAAATCCTTTGAAACATATTTCACAAACAAAGGGTATTTGTAGTTCACCTGTATGAGTCTTCAGTCTATGAGTCAAGATATGTCTTCTTAGATGATGTTTATGAGAAAATGCTTTAGAACATATTTCACAAACAAAGGGTTTTTCACCAGTATGAATTAAGATGTGACTTCTTAGACTACTATATTTAGAAAATGTTTTGGAGCATACTTCACAAATAAAAGGTTTTTCTTCTTTATCAAAGGAGGTCTTTTCTTTATCATCATTTTGAGGAACAAAGTGCTGCTCACCAGAGGAAGAATTTTCTTCTCTAATCGATAACATTTTTTTAATTGAAAAGTTTTGTTTCGGATTAGAACAGAAACTTCTCTAAAGTATCAGTATGAAGAGATTGTTGCCATTTTCATCCAAGAAAATGACTTATGGAGCTTCAGTAAAAAAGTTTGATCTAATTTTGAATCTAAAAAAAGAAAGAAAATTAATAAACAACACATTTTTCAATAAACTGAATTAAATATAAGATTCGACAAGTTTCATTACTAGTTTAGTGCAAAATTCATACATTATAAGTTGTAGGGGACAGCTCAACTTTCTTGAACTGTATTATATATAATCGTACACTAAGCTTCAAGGATGATTCAATTTAATACCTAATAAACAAATTTATTTACAAGAACAATAGTTTTGTAAGGCGACTCTCAATGGTTGGTTTACTCTGCTTACATCTCAACTGATCTGGTGCAAGAGGTTCCCCGTTCTTTAGCATGCTCTTTTGTGCCCCCTCTCAAAACAATTTTTAAGAATGGGGAAAACACTCTACCGGTGATTAAAATGCAATTTTCAATATAAAATCAATACATAAATTTTCAGAAATTACCACACAAAGAAAAAAATTATAAGATATACACAAGTTACATACAACACTAAATACAGAGTGACACTACATTAAATACTGAAACAATATATTGCAGAGTTCGCATAGGGGAAGAAAGGGAACTCGTTACTCAAAGGGATAACACCAAAGGGACACACCAAATACAGACATCTCTAACATTCCTCTTACCGTCGGGAAAACATAAATTTACCGTTCTTATTATACTATCCTTTCCCTTAAAATTCTTCAACTATTCTGCCAACCAACCACTTGATAGAAGGTAAATTTTCCTGCCTTATCAGTACCCAACTTCCTTTCTGTACATCATTCTTTTTAAATTTCCATTTTTCCCTCTGTTGGAGATTATTCAAATAATGTCACTTCCATTTGGCTCTGGAGTGCTGTATTTATGAGCTCTGTTGAATTTCAACCAATATTTAAATAGTCACTAAAAGGTAAAAAAAAAAGTACAGGAGCAATACACCGATGCAAATTAAGTGTTGGTGCACACCAAATTAGAAACAATTCGGCCTCTTTTAAATCTGCGATCTTTAATGGTCCACTTCTCTTTTCATTCAACAATTAAGTTTGACACTAAATACAAAACTAATTATACAAGTTAACTTCATAAAATTATTTGACAGTGGAAAAAAAAGAGTCCATCACAGAAATGTTTTTGGAAATAGTCAAGTTAGTTGCAATGTTCACAGAGTCTTTTTTAAGTTCCTTTATATAAATATAGATCCTAGTTTGGTATCACTTAGGTTTGGTCGTTGTTACACAGATGCAAGTCCTTCAGAAACGCAGGTCCAGTCCACCATTTAGTATTTGGAATAAGAAATTCGCACTTGAGAGCTCGCGTCAGCAAACCTGAAAAATATTCGGACCCTGCACAGTGAAATAATTTTGATGCAACTGTCAGCGATTGTATTTCCTTTATGCAATTCAATACGAACAATTTCCACTTATTTGCGGAACCTTTGATCTAGTACAGGATAATTTGCGTGTCAGCCCACGTATAAATAGAAGATGGTCCCTTGCGATCTAGCACTTTTCTTCCTTTCACAAGTTAGGCATGAAGTGAGTAACGCCCCCAAGAGTTCCAATCTGGGGCGTGATAGTTTTTTCAGAGGTGTCACCCTGTTTTTCAATGTAATCAATTTAGTGGAAGATTAATTTTTTGAATTAAACTGTAAATATATGGCAGCGCCTTATGCCCTTGGACTGGTATTAGAAAAGGTGCACAGAATCAATTCATAATTGGAGTCATCAGAGAACCGAAAAATTTTCCTTAGAATCTTCAGGTTTGCTAATTGCAGTAGCTCGGAATTTCATGTCTTTGTAATGTCGAGGAGCAATTCTTCATTCCACGTCAAATTTCTACTTCACAGCTCTTGGAATTAGCATTTGATTTGTATTGCAATATGCAGATATGAGACCCAGAGGATATAAAAAAAATCTGCCTGTTAGTGGTAGTACAAAACTGCTAATTGTGGCGCTCTCAGTTTTTTGTCTTGCACAAAAATTTCCTATAAATGATGAATTTCCATCATAAGCATGTCCTGCTTGGGTTGCGACGGTAGCCCTAGTACTTTGTGTGTTTTATTATCGTCAAAAGGCTGAGGTAGAGTACTGAATCCACGTTTCCATTATAAGTTTGTTATTTGATACCCATTTACGGATATTCATATTAGTTTCATTCATAAATTTAAATGGTTGTTGTGAAATATTCACTGCAGTCTGGACACTGTCCATCCCAGTTATCCAATCATCAACGTAAATACAATTGTTGAGTACCTTTGTCGCTACTGGATATTCCCTTTCAAATTTACTAAGATGTAACTTAATAGTAGCAGATCGCAAAAATGGGCTTGAGTTCAAGCCAAATGTTATGCGTAAAAATCTGTAAATGATGACCTTAAATGCATGACCGTTGACAGGATTGTCATCTATAAACAGGAATCTTAAAACATCCCTGTATTTTTCGTTGATGGAAATCTGTAAAAAGGCTTTCACTATGTGGACCAAAACAGCGATTTTATTTAATCTGAAGAAAATCAATAAATGGAAAATGTTAAGATTTAAATTGCTGCATGCATCTAGACAATCATTTAACGATAATTATCTCGTTTCATGGGAACTTGCATCAAATACTATTTAACATTTAGTGCACACATTGTCTTGTTTAATTGCCGCATGGTGGTAAATAAAAAATCGATCTGTTAGAAGATTCTTCTAGATTGGCAACAATTTCAATAATTTTCATTTTGAAATATTCATCGAATATTTTACTATATTTTTCATATATATTTGAATGACGTTTCACTCCTTTTATGAGATTTTGCAAGTCATATTTCAGTCATTTGATAATTGTTATTGAATTGGTTCCGAATTCTTTTTTTTTTTTTTTTTTTTTTTTTTGTAACCTGAATTTATATTTGTCATTTTTTAAATACACTGTTTCACGTAACCTTCCTACATGTAACTTTTCATGTAACCTTTCTTCCTTGTTTTTTGCACTATTTGAACCATCTTTAATTCCTGATTCATCCAATTTCCAAAAAGCTTTGGAAACTAATTCACTTTGATTTTTCAACAAATGGCACTTAAATTTATTGTCCTTAACATTTATTTTCCCACCTGCAATCCATTTTTCTTCTTTTTTAGATAATTTGTTTCATTTGCAACATTTTTCATTTGTTATTTTTGTGATTTGTATTATTTATTTAGTATTTATAGATCAGAAATCTTGATTTTAGAAAAGATTATATGGTTATTAATCTCCTTAATTTCCAACAGATGGCGACACCACATACAATGTTATTATTTTTAGAAAATATTTTAGGACATTTTCAATAGAAATTGCTCAGTGACATTTAATTATTTTAAATTATCAAGTCCCTTTCATTTTTCTATTACCATATTAATGACAGACATTATTTTTATTATTTATTTAAATGCATTCTACTTTGGAAACTTCTGTAATACAAAATTTTCTATAATCTGAAATCACCGTTAATCGCAAAGTTACACTATTTTTCTATTTTGTGTAGTCGTTACTGTAAATAATCCTTTCTTCTTCCCTCCATTTATACAAAAATGCATATTTTGCAACACTGCATAACCCCCCCCGCCACCACCTACCCATACCCTTTTAATCTTGTGTAAGCACCCCCCCCCCCCCCTGATTATTTTATGATTTTTCTTCGCATCTGGGGAGGCAGATTAACATGATTTTATGTTACTGTTAAGGGTACCCCAATGAAGCAATGCAGATTTTCATTTAATATACCACCATTTGGCCAGATGAATAGTACTAACTATTCGGACAAATGCTATCCTATTTCAGGGTTTAAAAGTATTAAATAAACGGTCCAGTGCGAGTACTACTCGTTTAAGAGGGTTCCGTACAATAAATATATAAATTAATAACTGTATTATTACAAAAAATTCGTTGGTAAAAGAATAATCAATACAAAACCCCATATATGGGGTTAAAAGTTTGTGACACAGCAGTTTATGTAATGGCTCTAAGAATTTTAAATACGGATTTTAAAAATAATGATATTAAATTTTGGGTGATGCTATGCTATTAATTAAAAACTATATATTTTTATCATTTATTTCATCATTTTATTTTTGTTGTATTTATAATCACATGTGCAAAAGTTATGTTCAATATGAAAAGAAGTATAAAATTTTATTCACTGATGCCTTTTCATCCACATCTCTCATAAATTCAAAATATGAGTTTTAAAATATATGATATAAAATTTAAGTGACGCCTTGATGTGGCTGTAAAAGGTTTGTTTTAAAATTCAATTTAAATTATTTTTTATTTGGTAAACTATATATTTACACATGTAAACAATACTTTTAATTTTCCAATTCACTGATAAAGATATAATTTTCATTGAATCTATATTATGCATTGAAATGTATTTATTTCAATAAACTGATTTATTATTTGTGTCACGTTATTCAAAATCTTAAGTAAAATTTATGTAAATTGTTTCTTTGCGTCGAATTATCCATTTCCATGCATTTAACTTAATTTGGATACAATGACAAAATATGCAAAAAATTAAACTTAAAAACACATACCGCAACTGGAAATGCACTAGCAGCCATTATTCTTCGTAGGCAGCACTGTAGCCAAATACTTTTGCATGTCCCTGTAAATGAACGATCTATTATAGGCACACAGATTTTACAATAAGCATTTTGTCGTATAGTCCGTCTCAAAAGTTTATGCACTCTTCAAATATGGTTAAAAATAATTGAAGAAGATAATATATGAAGCCAATTTACAATAAACGCTCGATATTTAATCAAAATCAAATAAAATAAGCAGTTTTTGTTTCTTAAAATGAAAATTACATTAGTTTTTATTTAATTTACTTTTTATCTAGAAGAAACACTGTCTCAAAAGTTTAAACACTTCATGCAAATTTGTTTAGAAACACGGGATTGGATGGGTGTAATGATGTTGGTAAAAGATGAAAGGAAAAAGTTCGCTTTAAAAAATATTATTTTAGAGCAGTAATTTTAACTAATCAAAGAAGATTATATGACGTCATTTCCCAATTTTATAAAGATATAAAAGTGAAAAAATGATTTCCACTCGTTTTAGAAGTGTCGAAGGGTAAAGAATCCACAAAAAATGAGATTTTAAAAGTTTTGAAATTAAAATCACAAAATAAAACTGTTTCTTAAATTTCAAACTCATCAAAGCAATGTACCGTATTCCCCCGCATTAGCCGGCATGCAGCAAAATTCAAGAGACCAGATTTTTGGGTATTAGTCCCTCGTTTTTCCCGCCATGCCGGAAAAAGCGAGGATCTTCGCAAACGGAAAGGAATCATGTTCATTAGTTGTATTCAGCTCAGTAGCAGCGATTGGTGATGGGGAGGAAAGGTGCAATATAGAGTTTTTCTCCACTTTTCTAATTGTTTAGTTTATCTTTTTAACATATTCAAGAGAATAAAAATGTGTTTCATGTGTCTCATTCCATTTCACACAAAGCTCTCTCGCTAGCACCCATCTAAATATTTGCAATGCAGAAATCGATTATCTCATAAATTATTTTTGAACAGAAATATTCTTACTATATATAAAAATAAGAAAAATATAATAATTATCTAAATATATAAAGAGAGAAATATATGCTTACCTTATATCAAAAAAGTAATTTTATATGATAATTTAAAAAATTGAAATTTAACTGAAAACCACAGTTTTTTTTTAATAAGAAAGAATTTTAAATACTAAATTTGCTCTATACTTTATCATTCATTATCAGTATACTCGCTTTCTTCGTCTGTTAGACCACAAGTCCCGTCTTTGGCATCAGAATCAGGAATAGCATTCTTTTGAATAAATTCTTTCAAACGATTGTATAAAAAGGTCTATGTTTCTTTTCGTTGTTAAACCACATTCTATAAAAGACTGTTTAAGTCTTCGGAAACTTTTGCCCATGCTGCCTTTACCCAGAGAGCTAATCGACATTTACCAGACTTCGTGAATTCCTGTTTTCCATTTCTTAGCCAATCACTTCATAAACGCAATAATGAAAAATTAGCAGCAGGAAGAAAAAAAGTCAGTTTATTTCGCTTTAAAAAATATTATTTTAGAGCAGTAATTTTAACTAATCAAAGAAAAGCCTATGAATACAACATACTTAACATACTCCCTCTCAACTTTTGTAGTAAAAAATGGTAAAAGGGGACCATTTTTTTTTTTTCAAAAAAAGGGACCAAAAAAGACCATATATTTCCCATAAAAAGGAACCTTTAGGGACCTAAATTCAGCAAATCACAAAATAAAATAAACAAAATCTCCTCAACCATTTCACGAAATTAGAGTATTTTTCGTGATCCTTTGACATAATTCACAGGATTTCACGATCTCTTAGCAAAATTTGAGTGTTTTTTGCGATGTTTTACCGAAATTCGAGTGCCTTTCGCTAAATTTTGAAGAAATTTGCTTATTTTTCGCGATCTTTTGACCAAGTTCACTTATTTTTCGCGATCTTTTGACGAAATTCACGAATTTTTTGCGATTTTTTGACGAAATTCGGGTATTTTTGCGATCTTTTGAAAAAATTGCGTGTTTTTCGCAATCTTTTGACTAAATTCGTATATTTTCAAGATCTTTTAGCGAAATTCGCGTGTTTTTTGCGATCTTTGAACGAAATTCGCTTGTTTTCCGCGATCTTTGGACGAAATTTGCGTTTTTCGCGATCATCTGACAAAACTTTCGATCTTTTGAAGAAATTTACAGGGTTTTTTTTTTTTAATCTTTTGACAGCGTTTTGTTCGTTTTTTCATGAAACTAGCGATCCTTTGAGAAAATTCACTTTTTTTTTTGAAGGAATTCATGTATTTTTGCGGTCTTTCGACGAAATTTGCGTGTTTTTCCCGGTATTTTGACGAAATTTGCTGTTTGTTTCGGGCCGAAATTCGCGTTTTTTCAGCGATCTTTTAACGAAATTAGTGTTTTTTCGCGATCTTTTGACGGAATTCACGCTTTTCTCACGGCTCTTTGACGTAATTCCCGTTTCTTTCGCGATCCTTTGGGAAAATTCTGGCTTTTTCCGCTATGCTTTTACGAAATTCGTTCATTTCCAGCGCTCCTTTAACGAAATTTGCGTTTTTTCTGAGCTTTCTTTGACGAAGTTATCTTTTTTTTTCAGGATCCTTTGAAGAAATTCGTGTTTTTTTTCGCGGTCCTTTGTCGAAATTCGCGTTTTTTCCGCGATGCTTTGACGAAAGGGGTGGTTTTTTTTTCTGCGAATGATTGACGAAATTGTTTTTTTTCGGCGACCATTTGTTGAAATTTGCAATAATTTTTTATGCCTGAATTTTCCGGCTGATGGCCGATTTTTTTTTAATTTTCGGAACCGTATGCCTTAAATTTTCGGAAAATTCGGAACAGAATCATCACTGGCAAACAATAAATAAATCGTACATAAAAGTGGGAATTTTTTTTAATATTTTGGTATTTAAAAAAAAAAAAAAAAAAGTTACAAAAAGAAAAATTATTTTTTTTTTCCAAAAAATTTTTCCGCAAAGTTCCAAATTTTGCGAAAAATTTTCCGCGCGCGGCGTGCGTCTATATTATACAACTCTGGTGATCGGGTCTATTAATGATTAAGGCTTAGTCAATAACAGGATTGTTTAAGAGATAACGTAAACTAGAAACATTTCATTATCATATCTCATTCTATAAACACAAAATAGAAGCTTGCGATATTTAAGGCCCCAAAACCTTTTAATATCATCTTTAGTTTTTAAATATTAATCGCTAGTTGCTATTCTTCACACGAGTAACATACAAGTGCTGGGTTTTTTCCCATGCCAAATCAACCAAAAAAATTTCAATATTCAATCTGACCATTTCAGATTTCAATGAAACTGTCCGGTATCATTCTCCCTGATGATATAAATGAGGATATAGTTTTATAATTATTTTATCTCATTAAATTTTCGTACAATTAATTATTTCAATTTTGAAAAATCATCATTTTTTTTCTTCCATAAACATTTTCAGTTACAATTTTGTCAAATTCTATTGAAAGTTGTTTAACCACTCATTTTAAAGAGAATTTAACAAGGTTTGATTTGATATGAAAGATGACTGTGCTTCATTTAAAATAATAATTTTGAAAAAAATTTAATTAAAAAAATTTAGATAAGTGTTTTTTAAAAATTTTGAAGAAAAAAATGTATGTTTGTTGTAATATTATAAGCTTAAAATGATGAAATATTTAGAGTGGGATCTTAATGGGATTCGGAGTTATGAAACAAAAGCTAAAGATTACAATACAAGTATAATAAATAAATAACAAAATAAGCTAGAGTTAGCTTATTATTTGTATGATGATTTTTAGCTTTTATTTCATAACTAGGAACAGATGTCATAAGTTTCCCCGGCCGCCATCTCGGAATTTTTCTTGGCGTGAAAATCCCTTTTCCGCCAAGTAGAAAACGTCGCCAAGCACCGGTTTATACGCATGTTTGGCTTAACGAAAATAAAATGTAAATAATAAACAAAATTCGCTAAAATGGCAATCAGCAGTGACCCGGAGCCGAACAATTTTTGATGCTCCAGCTCCAGCTCCGCTCCTAGTGAAAATACTGTGACTCCAGCTCCGGCTCCGGCTCCAACTCGGCTCCAACTTCGCGCTTTTGAGTTGCAGATTTTAACCCTAGATCTACCGGGAATTTTATTCAAGTTTTAATAAAACGTTCTACACCAGAATTTTTATTTAAAACTATTTAACTTATTTATTTACCTTATTTTTGTCTGGTTTATATACTTAGTTTATTTTAAAGAAATTTCTGGTTTGAATGAATATTTTGTATGTACCTGTCGGGTCCAATGGACCCGTCTGGTAGACGGAGGGTTAATTTACACGTTTAATTTTTTGCTCACAAATACTTTCTACCTTCATTAAAGATCTGACAAAATGCATTTTTCTTCTCATCAAACTTCAAATGCTTGTTCAGAAAGTATGACATCTTTTAGCTTTTGCTTTTAAAATAGAAAGTTTGGTGGAATTTTAAACACAAAAATCTTAAATTTCTTCTACACTTTTCAAACAGCCAAAATTGTACAACTACACATGCAAACAACAGGCGGCCATATTTGTTTTCGAATAGTGTTGCCACTTAGTTCAAGTAGAAAGTAGAAGTAAAGTAGTGTTACCAAGTTTCGAGAAGGTTTCCTAGGTACTAATAATAATAATAAAAACCTAAAAAATGATATAATTAAAATACTGAATAATGATGTACAGTAGAAGATCTTTATAACGCAAACCTAAAAACGCAATGTTGTGTGCGTTATATAGAATTTTGCATTATATGGATCACATTTCACACATCATTAAATTTACCTTATAAACACGACCATATAAATCTGAAACATACCAAAATACATTAGAGTATCTTTATACTGTACTTCTTGTCACCAGGAATTATCCAAATTATAAATTTTTGCATTATATTATCATTTTATATTGTTTATTTTATAAACATGGTCCAACTATACCTGGACCCAATCATTCATTATATTACTCATTTCCAAAAATATAATATTTATTGTAATAATAGCAATTTTTTTTTCATTAAAAAGTTTTGAATTAAGGAGATAAAGTTGAATTAATGTATCAAATGTAGTTTTCTAGAGAGTAGCAATTTTTACGATGTGGGATTTCAGGTGCTTCTTACTTGCAAAATTCATTGTTTACATCTCAGAAGTTGTGCGTTATACGGAGAATTGCATTATATAGAATCGCGTTATAAAGATCTTCTACTGTAATTAAAATATTTTAAGCCTAGAAATTTAAAAGACTGAAAAAAAAAAAGATTTAAAATAATATTAAAAACTAAAGGAGCCCTGGAGCTGGGGAAAATTTAGAGCTCCAGCTCCGGCTCCAGCTCCAGGGAAAACACAGCTCCGGAGCGCTCCGGCTCCGGGCTCCAGCTCCAGCTCCGGGTCCCTGGCAATCAGTAAACCGAAAAAAACATTACTGCATTCAGCAGTTCTCGAGGTGTAGCATTCTGAAAATTCAACAATTCTTGCTTTCTAGCAATCTCAAAATATAAAAAACTCCCAAAGCAGCAAAATACACATACAAAACAAAATTCGCTAAAATGGCAACAAGTAATCGTTGTATGTGCGCTTCGCGCACATTAACCAAAAAAGAAACATCACTGCATTCAGCATTTCTCGAGGTGTAGCATTCTCAAAGTACAGCAGTTCTCGCTTTCTAGCAATCTCAAAATGTAAAAAACTCTTAAAGCAGTAAAATATATATACAATTATCAACATACCTTAACAGACATCTGTTTTCTTGAAAGCTCCAGCTCGAAACATCATCACCGACATTTTCCAAAATAGGCTTATGAATACGTATTCACACACTATAAACAAACCACATTTTCTTGTCAAAATTTCCTCATATTTCCTAATTACTTCAGCAAGAGCATTTAAACGGACTACAGAAACCATAGTCAATCAAATACATTCAATACATTTCACATAAAAATAAAAAGGCAGAGCTATGCAACACGATATCAAAATACATTCACAATATTCCAAGCTAAAATCAGCTTCTCAGGGGTTGCCAGAACGACACGTCACAACACCCACGTCACACGGGATTCAACATATCGAGGTTGCCATATCCATAAGCACTGTCAACATGCCAACAAAAAATCGCCAAACAAATCAAAACAACGGCTGAGAGAATATAAAGCATCTAAGCCCATAACTATACAAATTTCTAATACTCAACAATTTTAAATTTTCTAATATAATAACAAACATACATATTAAATATGAATATACAACATCACAGATGGCTTTTAGAAACAAACTATAGGAATGATGGTAGTTTCATTTTTTGTAGTTTGTTATACCTTTTAGAAGTAATATAATATAAATACCATGCAATATAAACATATTGTATCAATGAATATAAATATCTTATATATATGCTATATCGAATTATATACTAACTATGCAGTTAAATTGAAAAAAGCAAACAAATATAATAATAATAATAAGGGTTACTGTAGTTAATATTTTTGATGCCATTATTGGCACAGTGAATATGACTTGAACCGGGTAAGATGCAAGTACTAAAATTTTCTCAAAAAACAAACAGTAACTGTGTATGTAATTGTATTTTTGATTACAATGAGTGAGTGTTACTAAGTCTCTCAAAACCAAATGAGACCAGCAATACTAATGTGAGAGAAATGAAACTGGAAGTTGAAAGTTTATTACTTTAATTAAAGTGAATTTTCTGTTTCTGACTAACGATGAATATTTTTGTGCTTAATGTAATTATTATTCGATAAATGCAGTCTATCCTTAGAAAAGAAATTAAATAAAACAAATTCAGTTTAAAAATGAGACTAGATTAACCTTTGATCTGCAGATTTAATAGTTAGAAATGTAATCCCTATTTAGTAACCTTTTTTAGGTACCTTCGATATTATATAAATACAAAGCACCTATAGTCATCATCTGGTCCATCTGTCTGTCAGCATATAACAGCAGTAAAATGATCTCACCAAATGGTTTAAATTTTAATACAGTAGCCTTCCTCTTAACCGGAACTCCACTTTACCCGGCTGACTATTTTTTTCCCAACATCAGGCAAAATTCAAAAAGGAAAATTTCAGTTTTCATTTCTTTATGGTTAATTAACTAAAATTTACAGACTGTAGAATAATTTCAAGTTCTTTTAAAGGTATGTGACAAGATTTTCAACAATTTAATTT
This sequence comes from Maratus speciosus, assembly GCA_963932465.1. Classification (NCBI taxonomy): domain Eukaryota; kingdom Metazoa; phylum Arthropoda; class Arachnida; order Araneae; family Salticidae; genus Maratus; species Maratus speciosus. The sequence goes on along the minus strand of OZ010794.1, from coordinate 71,240,112 downwards.
GTATTAAATATTGTTCATTATTTGTTATTAGCGATAATTTTTATTTCAGTTCAGTTAATTACAGTTAGTATTCATTTCAGAAAATATGTACTTTTTTAAAGTTACACAAATTAAAGAACTAAATGCATCCTACGCATTTAATTAATTAAATATGCAATTACTCATTTAAATTATTTTTACTTCTTCAGTTGAACCAGTTTTTTGCTTAACCGTCTAACTCTCGGTCCCGTTTAGGCCGGTTTAAGAGGGAGGCTACTGTATATAGAATAGTTGCAAAATTGTATTGAGTCCTTTCAAGTTTTATGAATATGGAATCCAAACTTAAAAAGATATTCATAAAAGTTTTCTTCATTCTATTCAATCCTATCCTACATCATGAATTCAATGCTATCCCATGATAGGTCATGATTCTAGGTTGCCAGGGTGATGACGTCCTATTCAAGATGAAGTCCTATTATTTCTGTACGACTGAATTTAATCTATAGAATCATAATAAATTTTGTTTCATGCCTTTTTGCATAACAGTGCAACAGCTATTGCACCAAGATCTGACTACAGTATGGAACCATTTATCCAGAAAACAGTTAACCAGAATGCCATTTCTAATAGACTGATTTCAGAATCTTTGTGGAAAAAAGTGTCATACACTGTCAGTTTGACATGTGCATTACTTGAAGCAATTGTATAATTTGATGACAATATCTAGTATTTGAAATGGAAACATATTTGTATTTTAGATATTTTAATTTTATGCAGAGGAAACAGAAGAATTTTTGTTCCCAAGGGATTCCCATAAATTACCTTCTTTCAAACTCTGATTAACTTTTGATCTTTCTTGCATCTGATTTTTAATCCAAGTAATCTAATAATTTGAAATCAGAAATAATGCCACAGTCACATATATTTCACAAAACTTATCAAATGGATGCTGCTTTAATGCCCAACCAGTTAACCGGAAAAACCGGAATCCGGAATACATCTGACCCCAACCATTCCGGATAAATGGTTCTGTACTATATTTATAGATGAGTTATTCTATGAACAGTTAATTTTATGAACATTGAATCAAAACTCCAAAAAGTATTAATAAAAGTTTTCTTCATTCTGTTCAATCCTATTCTACATCATGAATTCAATGCTATCCATATGATAGGTCATGATTCTAGGTTGCCAGGGTGATGATGTCCTATTATTTCTGTATGACTGAATTTAATCCATAGAATCCTAATAAATTTTGTATTCATGCCTTTTTGCATAAGAGTGCAACAGCTATGGCATCAAGATCTGAATATTTATAAAGTGAGTTAGAGTACAAACGCACCCCATCGGTCATGCTTGATGTACAATTTCCGACTTGTTATGTATAGGCAGATTTTTCAGAGATTATTCAAGAAACATTTAAGGCAGCCTAAAGTCTATGAAACAAATCAATATTTAAAAAAAAAAACAAATGTTTATATTTAAATGGTTAGGAATTGAATCATAAGAATCCTTCCCCCCATCTTTCATTTCAAATTCGGACAAAAAAAAGGGGGGGGGGGAGGGGATTTGATTTTATGGAATGAGATTTCACAAAATATAACAATTCTTGAAAGGAGCCTCCATTTTACCCAGATTGATCCCTCCTATAACGGTGTGAATAGGATGAAGAAGATAATACATATTTCTAAAATTGTGTTTTTTTATTTTTGCTTATAAAAATTTCAAATTAAAAAGAATATTCTTCTATGCAACTCATTAAAAACAGATTGACGGCTGTAAAATAAGAAAAGGGTTATTCAATTATATTAAGTATTGAAATAATAAATGTAACAGCATGACCTCAATATTCTTTTGTTCATGGTATGTAAACTGAGATCCCCCCCCCCCCCTCCAATGCCTCTATGAATGAGTCTTCTAAATATTTTTAGTATCTTTCAAGCATTCGTATTCAGCACCCCACACTTGAAAGTCGTATGAATACTTTTACAAATACTTCAATACAAAGAGTTTTTTTTTCTATTACAGTTATAATTAAAAAGCTTTTTAAACTGTAACACGTTTAGTTGCAGGATATATAATCACAGTAAAAAATAGACGCTATTATTTATAAAGTGACTTCTTTTTTGTACGTTAGTTTGCTTCAATGGGGCAATTTTTGTGAGTTTTTTGTGAGTCTTTTTGTGAAAAATTACTCTTGAAAAACACTTGTTAACATATGGAATCTGTTAGATTACATATTGTAAGTAAAGTTGCATGACAATATTTAAATTATTTTTTCAAAAGATGAACTCTTGAACAATAGACATTTTTTCCTGACTCCATGTATTGAATTTATTTTTTATTCAGACGAAAAACATGAGATGTTCAACGATAAGATTTATGTTGTTATTATGGTTTGGATATATGTTTTCGTATTTACTGTGATGTGAATGTCTAAATAAATGTTTTATGTATTTAATGAAGTTATGTTTATAGTAAAATAATTATCATTATTTTAATTAAAATGTTAAAAATAAATAACAATTTGGTAGCGACGCCGTGGTTTTAAAGCGAATTTTATATTTTGAGTGTACAAGTAAGAAGAGTAAATAAATATGAATTGTATGAACTAGGCCTAATACAAGTTAAGAATTTGTTCCATTGGACTAGCCACCAATAGGAAAAATTTAAGAGGTAAGAAATTTATACGCATTTAAAAATTGTTTGGAAGATAAAGTAGTATTTTAACTATGTGTGAATCCAATATGTTTGAAATTCCTAGAATAGAACCATTAACAAGTAAAAATTATACATTATGGAGTATGCGAGTTGAAGCTTTAATTAAATCAAAACATTTATTTGATGTTATCGAAAATGATGAACCGGTGAAAAATGAAGGTGATCCCGATAGTTTATAAGCACATAAAACATGGTTAGAAATGAATGATGAAGTTTACGGTATAATTATATTGACGTTGTTGGCAGAACAAATGATGACTGTTAGAGGGATTAAAAAAGCTAAGGATTTATGGCAATTACTGAAAAAGCGTTATGCGGGAATTGAAAATGAGAGAAGAATTCAGTTAAAAATTAATATTGCGAGAATAGAGAAAAACGAAAGAGAAACAATAGAAGAATATTTGATAAGAGCTCAAGGGATAGCTACTGAAATATTAGAATTGGGTACAGAAATTGATGAATGCGAATTAATAGGATTTATTATAGAAGGGCTTCCAAAGAAATATAGCGAAGTAACAACTGCGATATCATCAAACCCAAATATAACTTATGAAGTAATGAGAGAAACTTTGTTGAGATATGAAAGAAAATATGATAGATTTAGCGAAAACGAGTCTAAAGCATTTAGGGCTAATGAAAAGAAAAAGGTTCTATGTTTTGCTTGCGGAAAACCAAATCATGTAGCGCGGAATTGTTACAGTAAATTGGATATGACACACTCGCGAAACAAAAAAGAATATTCGCCTAAGGAAAATTTTAAAAATTGTTATAGTAATAAAGTTCAAGATGTAAGAGAATACTCACGCAATAATAAGAATTATAATAAGAATAATAATGTTTCAAACAAGAAAGCAAAAGAATATACATGTTTTACAAATGAACATGCATTGCAGTCAAATGAATTCAATAGAAATGAGTGTAAAGAATCTGAAAATAATAGGGAAATAACCTGGATGTTAGATTCAGCTTGCACTTCGCATATGATGCATAAAGAAGATATTGTTGTAGAAAGAAAACCTGAAGATATAGAAATTGCAACTGCTGACAGTGAGCGATCAATACAAGCGAAATATCGTGGAAATGTTCATGTTACGGCTTATGATCAGGAATTTGGCGAAACAAAAATAAAGCTTACAGAGGTTCTTTGTGTACCTAATTTAAGAGAAAATTTGATGTCAGTTCCAAGTTTAGTCAGAAAAGGAAAGTATGTAATATTTGATAATGAAGGAGCAGCCATTTATGAAAAGAATACAGGCGAATTAATAGCTAAAGGAACATTCGAAGATAATACATTTAAAATAAACTTTGCTGTGTGAGAAACAGATGAAGACAGAAATGAATCTTGTTTACAGACAAATGAATCAAAGAAAGAACTGTGGCATAGAAGACTTGGGCATATAAATTATGTATACTTACAAAGAATGTCGAGAGAAAATCTTGTAAGAGGATTAGAAAAGATGAATGGTGAAGAAACAAAATGCGAAATATGTATTCAAGGAAAATTGACAAGAACACCATTTAATCACGTGATAGAAGGAACAACGCATTTTAGAAAGATTACATGTTGACTTATGTGGACCAATGAAAGTACACTCGTTGGGAGGGAGTAAATACATGCTAATGGTAGTAGATGAATATAGTAGAAGATATTTTGTAGATTTTTTAAGAAGTAAAGATGAAGCAAAAGAAAGAATTATAAACATAATAGAGAGAAGAGAAAATGAAACCGGCAAGAAAGTAAAAGCAGTTAGATCAGACAATGGTGGTGAATTTACTAACGAAGAGCTTGTGAATAATTATAAAAGGAAGGGTATAAAGAATGAAACAACCACAATTCATAGTCCACAAAGTAACGGGATTGCAGAAAGGGCTAATTGAACTGTTATTAATACTGCAAGAACATTGCTGATAGAAGCAAAACTACCTTTATCATTTTGGGCCGAAGCAGTATCAACAGCTGCTTATATACTTAATGTTACTCCAACAGCTACGAGAAAGAAAACGCCATTAGAATTATGGTCAAATAATAAACCAACAGTAAAGCATGTGAGAATATTTGGATGTAAAGCTTTTTATCGCAACGATGATGTCAATAAAAAGAAATTTGATGTAAGAGCAAAACCAGCAGTGTTTATCGGATATTCAAGAGATCGGCGAGCATATAGATTGTACGATTTAAAAGAAAAGAGAATACGTGAAAGCAGAGATGTAGTATTTATAGAAGAAAAAATGGGATATGAAGATATAGCTAACAAGGAAGAAATGACTGATGAATTTGAATACATCAACATTACCAGTAATAAGAAAGTAATTGATGAACAAGAAGAGAATAATTTCGATGAAAATGAAGAAGAGTTAAATCAGAAAAAGGAAACTATTGAGTTGTCAAATGATTCTGTGACAGAAGAATATGAAGTAAATGATATAGTTAATGAAAATGAGGAACAGCAAGAAAAAGAAGCTAATGAGAATAAGCTGTTTAAAGAACCTAGAAGATCATCACGAATTAGGAAACCGAATCCAAAGTATTTAGCAAATCTAGTGCACAAGGAAGTTCCAAAGAATTACAAAGATGTATTAAATTCTAAAGATAAGGATAAATGGATAGAAGCAATCAAAAAGGAATTACACTCGTTAGAAGAACACAAAACATGGAAAGTTGTTGACAAACCAAAAGATGTGAAGGCACTGAGAAGCAAATGGATTTTTACTGTAAAAGAAAACGGCGAAGATGTAAAATATAAAGCAAGATTAGTAGCCGATGGATCAACACTTAAATTTGGAACAAATTATCAAGAATCGTATAGTCCTGTAATGAAAACTGAATCATTTAGAACTTTGTTGGCAGTCGCAGCAATGAAAGGTTATAAAACTAGATTTTTCGACGTAGAAACAGCATATCTGAATGCAGATCTAGAAACTGCTGTTTATATCAATCCGCCTGAAGGTCTACAAATTGAAGGAGGGAAAATATTATTGGTAACAGGAAATTTATATGGGTTGCCAGAAGCAGGAAGATGCTGGTATGAAAAATTAGTTAATATACTTGATAAAATTGGGTTACAGCCATGCAAAGCAGATCCATGTGTGTTTTTTAATAAAAATGATAATAAATTTATTGCAGTTGGAATATATGTTGATGATGGAATAATCGTTAGTGAATCCGAAGAATTAATAAATAAATTGATACAAAAATTGAATAAAAAAGCAAAAACTAAAGAGCTGAAGAAAAACATTAAATTCCTTGGTATTGATGTTGAAGAAAATAATGGAGAATTTTTGCTAGGGCAAGCTAAGTATGCAGAAAAGATCTTAGAAAGATTTGATATGGAAAATTGTAAAAGTGTAAAAACCCCTGGTGTTTCTGGAATAAAACTGGATGAATATGAAAGTGAAAATAAAATTGATGAAACATTATATTTAGAAATACTTGGAAGTATAGGATATCTAGTAAGAGGAACAAGGCCAGATTTAGCTTTCACTTTAAGCAATTTGTCTCAATATGCAAAAGATCCTAGAGAAATTCATTTACAAGCAGTGAAGGGAGTTTTGCGGTACATTCAAGGCACTAAAAACTACAAACTTCGAATTAAAAATAAAAAGGGCCAATTATCACTTTGTTCTGATGCTAGCTGGTGTACTACAAAAGATTCAAAATCATTTGGTGGATATATTGTAAAGATAAGAGAATCACTGATTGAATGGAAAAGTAATAAACAGAAACTGGTTGCACTTTCTACAATGGAATCTGAACTTTTAAGTTTATGTGATGCAGTTTGTGAAGGAAAATGGTTAATGGGTCCCTTGAAAGAGTTAAACCAAGAAGAAATGGTGAAGCGTCCAATAAAAATCAGTACTGACAGTCAATCTGTAATTGATTGGATTAAAAACCCGAGAGTGAATAATCGCAATAAACATATAGGTAGAAAATATCATTTTGTAAAAGATGAAAGAGCGAAAGGAGAAATTGAAACAAAATATGTCAATTCGGCTGAATTGGAAGCAGATATAATGACTAAGAATTTGAGTTATGATGTCATGAAAAAATATATTACAAGTCTAGGAATTGCTGAGGATTATTGACATGCGAAAGGAGGGATTTGTAAGTAAAGTCGCATGACAATGTTTAAATTATTTTTTCAAAAGATGAACTTTTGAACAATAGACATTTTTTCCTGACTCCATGTATTGAATTTATTTTTTATTCAGAGGAAAAACGTGAGATGTTCAATGATAAGATTTATGTTGTTATTATGGTTTGGATATGTGTATTCGTAGTTGCTGTGATGTGATTTTCTAAATAAATGTTTTGTGTATTTAAAGAAGTTATGTTTATAATAAAATAATTATCATTATTTTAACTAAAATGTTAAAAATAAATAACAGATATGTGTAGTATATATATGTACATATTACATAGATACATACATAGATTACATAGATAGTATATATACATACATATTATGTCTAGGACATGATCTATATGGACATAGACATCAGTTTTACATAGATATTATGTCGGATCTGGATGTCCAACAAACGCTATATGGGTGTATTTGGAGAGACATCTGATGGTAATATACGTAGTACTATGCAATATGGAATTCACTGGATGAATTATGGACATGGTATATGGATATACTTTTACATAATATGGATGTCATATTTACCAATTTGTGTTGTGTGGGACAGGATATGGAACTCTTCCGACATTATTATTTTTAAAGTGACTTCTTTTTTGTTTGTGTGTAGTTTGCTTCAATGGTAATGGAGCAATTTTGTGGGAAAATTACTTTTGAAATGAACCTGTTAACATATGTAATAATGTAATCTGTTACATTACATATTGAATAACAATTTAATCCGATACAATATAAGTAATAACATAAAAATATTATTTCTTTTCTATACTAAAGTGCTATTTCGGGTTAAATAATATAAACACTAGAAATTAACATACATACCACGACAACGATATTTAACGAAAACAACCATCATTCGATGAATCGGTTAAGTGCTCGATTATTCTGAAATGATGTTTCCGATCTTAAGGCTAGTATTTATTTATGCAAAGCTAAGATCTTTGAATTAAGAAACCTCGAATTACACTGCCTACAGGGGACGCTATAGGGAAACGGCAGATAGAGCAAAGCGATTCTGCATATCGGACAGTCGAATGCTTGCCAAACATTTTAATGATTCATTGCATCGAATACGAATCATTCAAATTAAATGAATCATTTGGCGTCTCTTAAAAATACATTTTTTAACAAAAGCGTTTTTTAAGGTTAATTTATTTATCACCTGCCTGACAACAAGACAAATTTAAAAAATGTGCAATTATTACGATGTACTTTTACGAAGTCCTTAAAGTTTGTAAGCAATGATGATTTCTTATGTTTAATTTATTTAAATGTTTAGTCTGTCAAAATGTTATTTTATATTTCTGCTACCTCCTTAAGAAAGATCTCCTCCATGAAATTCTGCTGCACACCAAAATTCTTTGACGTATGATTCTTAATTACACTGATTCGGTGTCGCTTTTCCAATTTCCATTCATTTCTTTTCATTGAATCAAGAAATAGTACAGTTGAGGGAAATTAGAGTACTTTTATGTTAGCCAATATCTTTTTAATCTTGCCAATCTTATAAAATTAGCCTTTAACAAATAGTCAATATTTTATCAATGCAGTGACATACATAACTTTGTGTGAATGAATGAATACATTAAAATATTTTGACAAAAAATAATTAAGATTAATTATAAAAAAATGATATTTTTTATTATAATTTAAAATAAAGTAATACACTAAAATAATAAAAAGTAAGATAATTTTAAAAATGACTAAATTATTAAAAGTAAAGGCTACATAATTAGTAATGTATGATTAAATATATATCATAAATATGAGATACATGTTTCTTGAATTAGTATTTAATGAAACTTTCCTCTTAAAGGTACTCTATTTATTCACATCAAAATCATACAGTAAGGAAGTTTTATTTCAGATTAGCCAGTCTTAATAACCAAAAAAGCTTGATTAGTACATAATATATTTGATAAAAAGATTGCAATTATCGGTAATATCAATATCTTGATTTTTTTCAAAAATAAATTTATACTTCCTTTATGGAAAACCGTGAGTTCAGTCATATTATCAAGAATTTCATATTAAAATACATATAGAATGATATAAAACTAAAAAATTCTGAAATTTTGTCCTTACATCTGAACTGAAAGTTTCATTGTTTACATCTGTGGTGATGTGCGAATTTTAGAGTTGCAGATTTTAGGGAGTCTACTGCACACTTTCTATTTCTGATAGACTTGGCAAAAGTTACAAATGTGATTGGGAATATTATTAAACTTTTTATACAAATAAGAACTATATTGCATTTTCTAATTGTGATAAATTAACAAAATTATAAAACTGTTTGGCAAACATCGAGAACTATTTATTTTTGCTACTCAATGAGTTGGCAAATATTGAAATTTGACTTAGCGATTTTAGATCATCGCCCCCCCCCCCCCCCCTCACACACACACACACACATCGCCCTCCCAATAAAATCTGTTAGTGATGGCCTCGTTTACAACATACATTGTTTGTCAATATGTCATCACATTTTTCTTGTTTTATCTTTTTTTTAATAACTGAATTTAATTATTATTGATTAATTTTATAAATATAGGTACTTTTTTACTATAGTAAAAAAGTCTTGGAGTAAAAAAAGTAAAGGAGCCTTGGCGTTTTTAAAAGAGGTTGGCTGAATTCAGCTTCAGAAAGTGAGATTTGTTGCCAAATGATATATAAACAAACCTAAGGAACTTATGCTTGTTTTTCTATGAATTTATGTATAATTATCTAAATACATATTTTATTTATATATATATGCATTATTGTTTTTAATATACAGTAGACTCCCTTAAATCCGCATGGCTTGGAACCAGAGGTTGTGCACATTTTAGAATTTTGTGGATTTCTGGTTACTATTTTGTTTACATTTTTTGGTAGTACAGTAGACTCCCTCAAATCCGCACAGCTTGGGACCAGAGGTTAAGCGGATTTTAGAATTTTGTGGATTTCTGGTCATTGATTTGTTTACATTTTTGAAACATTAATTTGATTGGCAGTTAAGCAAGGGAAATTATAATGAATACTTACAATAAAGGCAAACATTAAAATAAGTAAAATACTAAAATAATTGGAACAGATGTCATAAGTTCCCCCAGCCGCCATCTTGGAATTTTTCTTGGCGTGAAAACCCCTTTTCCGCCAAGCACCGGTTTATACGCATGTTTGGCTTAACGAAAATAAAATGTAAATAATAAACAAAATCCTTAAAATGGCAATCAGTAATCATTGTATGTGCGCTTTGCGCACATTAACCGAAAAAAAACATCACTGCATTCAGCACTTCTCGAGGTGTAGCATTCTCAAAATTCAGCAGTTCCCGCTTTCTAGCAATCTCAAAATGTAAAAAACTTAAAGCAACAAAATACACATACAAAACGAAATTCGCTAAAATGGCAACTAGTAATCGTTGTGTGTGTGCTTTGTGCACATTAACCGAAAAAAAAAACTTCACTGCATTAAGAACTTCTCGAGCTGTAGCATTCTCAAAATTCAGCAGTTCTCACATTCTAGCAATCTCAAAATGTAAAAAACTCTTAAGCAGTAAAATATACATAAAATTATCAACATACCTGAAGAGACATCTGCTTTCTTGAAAGCTCCAGCTTGAAATATCATCAGCGACATTTTCCAAAATAAGCTTATGAATACGTATTTACACACTATAAACAAACATTCTTTTCTTGTTAAAATTTCCTCATATTTCCTAATTACTTCAGCAACAGCGTTTAAATGGACTACAGAAACCACAGTCAATCAAATACATTCAATAAATTTCACATAAAAATAAAAAAGGCAGGATTATACAACACGATAACAAAATACTTTCACAATATTCCAAGCTAAAATGAGCTTCTCAGGGGTTGCCAGAACGACACGTCACAACACACACGTCACACGGGATTCAACTCATCGAGGTTGCCATATCCATAAACACCATCAACACGCCAACAAAAAATCGCCAAACAAATCAAAACAACGGCTGAGGGAATATAAAGCATCTAAGCTAAATAATTTATTAGTTTAAAAGTAAGTAATTATTAAAATAACTATGTAAAATAAAAATTAAAAAATATATCAAATTATTACTGATGAAGTCGATTCAATTCGATTCCAATCGTCCTGTGCTGCCATCTAGTGGTCAAGCAATCGTAAGATCGATAACTAGCTTATTGCGCTCTCTGTAACTTCTTTCATTGTTATTTAGAGTCTTGAATGCTTTTCTTATACTGTTTTGTATACTTAGAAATTTGTCTGTAATATAAAAAAAAAAAAAAATTCCACAAACAATAATTTTAAAATAACGTTTCGGTTTGTGGATTTTTCCATTTCAAAACCTGATATTTTTTATATAAATATGCTAATTTGTATCAAATCAAAAGTAATGTAAATTTATTTAGTAATAAATCAGCTGTAATAGCCAAAAGAGAATGATTAACAAAAAATTTAGTAAAAAACACATTGCGGTAGTCGCCGATTTCAGCGCCATATTGGATTTTGTTCCTGCAACTTAACTGTAAATTTCATTGTTTACAGCTGAAAATATATGTGGATTTTAGGCATTTTAGGCGGATTTAAGGGAGTCTACTGTACTTGATTATTCCATCGACCAAAAAACTATCGTCAAACTATAAGATTAAATGCCAATAATGGATGATCGTAAATGTCAAATTCACTTGACATTAAACACATTACATATGTGTTTGTTACATCATTACCGCAAAATCCCGATTGTAAGCCACCCCCCCTCAAAAGTAAGCCCCACTCCCACTTTTAAGTACTTTTTATTTTATTTTACACTGAACATTTACGGTTATGAAAAAGAAATCCTAGCCGTTAAAATAACTCAAAATCTCTCCTACCCTGAAGACCGTAAAGTTGTCGAATCCAGGACTCCGTCAATCGGAGTCTCCTACTCTAATATACTCAAACAACCAAAATCTGTAAGGCACATAAGCACCCAGGCCGATTCCTCCGTTCTACCAAATAACTCACCTATGACAGTACAACTCAGGACCACAAAGATAAAAACTCGTGACGCCTGCTGTGGTTCTAAATGTTATGCAACCCCAAAATTAGAACGTTGGTTACCATCCTCAGAACCAGTTAAAATAGAATACCAAACTAATCAGTCACAAAAACCTTAATTCAACCAAAAAAGTCATCTGTACTCCAGACTCAGATTAAGTCTGTTACAGCTGCAAAAACTTCACATAAACCTCATACTAGCAAAACTGACCAACCAAGAAAAAAAACTTGCTGACAGAGAGAGAGAAAGACAGTCCGGGGTTCTTCACAGTGGAAAACTGTGAAGAACAAGAACAAATGGCCAAACCCATCAGATATTAATATAAAGGATATGAAACAGCTGAAAAAATATGTTGATGAGGCAATGGAATCGGATTCGTATGAATCAAGTGCAGATTTTTCAAAACCGCGGCGATTCTGGATTTTCGAATTTTCTTGATTTTGGAAGTCTGTTAAAAAATATTTTTCATGACAATATAATAGCATACAAAATGCATTTTTCCCCTAGTGCAAAGAAACACCGATCAAATTGCCAAATTAAGTTATAAAATAGAAATGTTACACTAAAACATAACACTTGTGCTGAAATTAAATATACATATTAAAACATAATAAATTAAAATATAGTACACACAGAAGTGATTTTATTCCGAATTTTCCGAAAATTTAAGTCATTCGGTTCTGAAAATTAAAGAAATATCAGTCACCAGTCCAAAAATTTGGACATTAAAGAATCCTCATAAAAAAATCTGGAAAAGAAAACAAATTTCTTAACATAAAATCCTCTTAATGGTTGTTAAATATGAGTGAAATCATGTAGTTACATCACAAGTTCTTTATCTTAGAAGGATTAGTGCCATTTTTAGAGTTTCATGAAGGGGGGGGGGGGTTCTTTGAGATAACACATAAAATTGTGCAATTCTTCTGAGAACATATTTAGAAAATTTCTTCATAATCATGGAAAAATATCGTGAATTTTGTCACTTATCTAAGAAACAATTAGAGATTTTTTTTCAACTGATCACTGTAAAGAGTTGCTAATTTCAGTAATCAATTAAAGGAAGAAAAAAATCAAATTTGTCTAACATTCGCTGAGAAAAAATCACAAATTTTGTCATAGGTTGCAGAAAAAAAAACAGAGTTTCGATAAACGATCAAGGAAAAATATCCCAAATTTTGTCAGTAGTGAGAAGAAAAATAGTGTATTTTGTCAGTCTGTCACAGAAAAATATCATGAATTTCGACAAACGATTGCCCCAAAAAAAATCAATTTTGTCAATCAGTCGCTGAAAAAATTGCCCATTTTGTCAAACAATCGAGAGCTGGAAAAAAAATCCATTGCAAAGTTTGCAAAGGATTGCAGGAAGAGAAAAAAAAAAAAACGAGAATTTTGTCAAAAGATCGCAAAAAAAAAAAAAAAAAAAATCTTGTTTTCTCCTTTTCCTACTGCATTCTAAGTTCTTTTCAAAGAAACAACACATTGAGATCGTCAAATGTGCTCGTCAAGGTCATAGGGCAATATGCTTCTAGGTTGATCATTCTGTTGGAGAAGGAGTAGGTGTTAATAGAATGACTATCAAGTGTGTTTATCTTTCAGTTCAATCAAAAGAAAATGAAATTGCATGTTTGTTTCTTTAGTTATAAATATATAGTTTAGGGATTTTATTAGAACTAAATTATATGAAGCTTCGAGTCATCAACATATCAAGTCAAGTCTTCCTTTTTTATGCCATTTTTTAACTTTCCCGTTTTTGTAATAATTAAAGTTTTTAATTAATGGTCAATCATTATAAAAATATATCAGAATATATCTATATTTATTTATTTAGTGTTTATAGTTGAAAAAATTTAATGAGAAATATCAAAGATACATCAGTCTTATTTTAAAAATTCATAAAACTGGAATCAGAAAAATGTCCGGATTTTAGACCGAAATCATTAGTTAAGATTGTATCAAGGTGATTGATCTAAAATCTCATCTACATAAACTCATACAAGTATCACTCATCTAAAATCTTCATCCTCTGTCTCTATTCTTTCTCCCCAAATGGCGGTGGTGTAAGGAGATTTCTAAATATGCAGAAGGAAAGCAAATGATTTTTCTACAGTTTGGCTGTTTTAACCCTTGAATTACCTGTGTATTTTATGATTAAATAGGGCCGAAAAAAGTAAAAATAATTTGTTTTTAAATATACTGCGTGTGTTGTGGGGGGGGGGGGGGGCAAAAAAGTAAGGGAGACATTTTTTGGGGGGAGGTTGCGAAATAATTTAGGTGGTTACTTAAATATTTTACGACAAAATCACAAATCAAACAAAAATTAAAAAAAAAAAAATTACAGATATTAAACTGCATGAGATGCAGGGAGGGGGGGGGGGTATCATGATATGAGAGTCAGGAGAGACAGGGACAGAATAATCTATCTGATAGATTATTTATTGTAACTATAGTGTATTGGTATAGCATATTGTGTATTAAGAAATTTCAAGAGTTTTATAGGTTAAATTATTCATGTTTGGTACCAGGGGGCAAAGGGGAAAGCAATATTTTTGGAGGGGGAGCTTAGATGATTGATTAAATATTGTTGCAGTAAAATAGCAAATAAATAAGTGTATTTGAAAAAAAAAGTAATTTTTTAAATTTTTGCATAGATTTTTTGAAGGGAATTCTTTTTTTTTGGGGGGGGGGGGGGGAGGGAAACTTAGATTTTTTTTTTTTTTTTTACAAATCGGAAAGCTGTCAAAATATGGAAGATTCTCACCCCTGTATTTATCTTATTTACTTCTAATTAATGATAAAAACAGATTTTAAAATAGTTTTTTTTTAAAAATCTCGATTATAAGCCCCCCTCCCAAATTTAACTGCATTTTCTTTTGAAAAAGGGTGGGCTTACAATCAGGATTTTACGGTAAGTGATTTTTAATTCGACATTTTATTTGTATTTTTATTAATGTTTTACTAATTGATTTGTTCTTCCATTATTTAAATTAAAAATTATATCAATTTGCCAATTTGTATAATTTGGTGAAATTGTTCGACAGGATAATCAAATTGTGCTCATTTTTAATGGTAATTTGAAATGTAATAATTCACTCAAAATTATAATGAATGCCTACAGTAAGGTTAAATAATTAAGTAAAATTAAAAAGTAATAAATTAAATTAATAAAAGTTAAGAAATTTATTATTTTTTTAAATATTAAAAGTAAAGTTCAAATAAATAATTAATAATACATAACAATGATGAGATAATTCTTTCTTGAACTATTCAATAAAACTTGCCTCATAAAAGCACATTAAGTAATAATTTATATCATAATCTTAAGGTATGTGACAAAGTTATATTTCATGTTTAGTCATTATTTAATAATTTAAAAGCTATTAAAACAAGATTAATACATAAATGTATTTGGTAAGATGATTGCGATTGCCACTGATTACAGTTGTATTTAAATATTTTCAGAAATGAATTTATACTTCCTTCATGAAAAAGCACGATTTCAATCATAATTAACCAGAATTACATATTAAAATGCATACACAATGAAATAAAATGTTTAAAAAATCTTGAATTTGTCACCGCCTGCATCTTAAGTGTAAGTTTTACTGTTTATATCTGAAATGATGTGTGGATTTTAGGTGTTTGCAGATTTTATGGTGGCAAATTTTAGAGAGTCTACTATACTAATTACTTCTGTTTGTGTGAAAAAATAGATAAATGGCTTCTTTTTAATAAATAAATCATATAATGTGAAAAAAAAACCCAATAAGTTGCTATCCAATGTAGGGGAAACATGGGAGGCTTGACTGGCTTTTTACAAAAATATTTTCTATTTTTTTCTAAACATAATAAAATTTCTGTATTAACATTATTTGATACCTTATAATGTTTGGTATCATTTTGCACTATTTTTTTCTTTTTAAATTATAAACTATCTTTTTGAGTAATGATTTTTCAAGAGTCTAGAAACCGGGTCAAACCTCCCTACTTGAGGGAGGTTTGACTCACAGGAATTGAGTGTTATTAAAAATCTTACAGCAATAATTAAATGTATAATGTAATGCTATTACAAGCAACAGGCAATAATTATGAGTAGAAAATACCAAAAATGTGAATTGGAATTCATTGAACTTATAGATGGAATATAGTAGAATCAGAGGAAAAGGAAAGATTCGTAAAACCTGTAAATAGTTGATGTAGATAGAGATGCTGATGATAGATTCAATACACTGGTAGATGGATTAGAAGATGCAGCTGAAGCCAAACTTGTAACATCCAGATCTGGTCTATCTGTGACATAAGAAGCAAAAAAATCAGATTCAGGAAAAATATCTGAATTTAATGGGCAGATTCCAGTGCAAGCAAATCTGCTGTTTCACTCTTCCTTAGTCCACAAGCTGCTGGATCTACGATCATCGCTCGTACAGACTTCGAAAAAATGCTATTTTATTTGATATGCTGCCACCACAAATATAGATATGTGATGTCGGACACGGTGTGAGAAGGATTATAAAAAAAGGCTAAAATTATTCAATTAATATTAAAGAACAATTTATATACGAATTATTTACAGGTTTATAGGATGACCCCTAGGACTTCCTGTTGCATATACTTTCTCCACGCAAGACTCGAGCCTTTTTCCGGAGCACACTACACTCCACTCCCGATTCAACCAAAAACACACAACCTCACTTCTTGAGGTCTTTGCTAGAACTCCTTGTTTCTCTTTGAACCATTTGTTCCATGCAGCATGCGGAGATTTCCTACTTCCAACAGGGACTCTTTTCTTATCTGAAAACTATCTCCTCCCATCTATTTCCCAACTCACTAGATAGCCCGGGAAGTTCTTTGTTTGTCTTGTTTTCATTCTTGTATAGAAAGGGAAGCTGAATACATTGATACAATGAAGCTTGTTCATACAATAATATCTAACTAAAGTAGCTTGGATCAATCTCAAGATAAGAAAAAATATTACTTTAAACCCTGCGTATGCAGATAGTGATACATATGTAATACAATAGAATTATAAAATATCTTGAAGGGACTATAAACAGTTCTATCAAGTGGCTGCAACTTATGACTTGTACGGGTATCCTATTATGGGTTATCCTATTATCTTTACAAAGCTGTTAACCTTCAACAGATTTTAGTTCTATTTAAATTGATTAGAATAATGCATAAGCGCTTCAAATGAATTTTTATATTATATTCAGTGCATTTGAAATTAAGAACAAGATTTATTTGAATTAAGAAGAACATTTCTAACTTTTGTACAATAAAAAAGTGTTAGACCATCAAATTAAACTAAACAGGGAGGTTTGACCCGGGCCAAACCTCCCAGAATTGATATGGGTCAAACCTCCCTTAATAGCCACTTTGGAAAAAAATGTAAAAAACACATTAAAATAAAAAGTAAAAGAAAAAAAATAAGTATACTATCTTTTAGTATATTAATCTAAGTACACAAACAAGTCAATTTACTTTTATATATGTTAATGACAGAAGGCACAGAAGAGAAGAGCTTGCAGAAACAAAAAAAAGTTCTCTTCCTGAAAATGATATTGCATACGATTCCTCCTTGATTCTGCTTGCAAATGGCTAACAGACAAAAACAATATGTTATTCTGCTTGCTACCATGCTGTCATCTGGTGTTCATCAGCTAAATAAATGTTTATATATGAAAAGGATAGGGTGGGTCAAACCTCCCTTGTTTCCCCTATGCTTTATTGTAATTGTGTACTTTGATGTAAAAATTAAAATCACAAAAATAAAAATTATACTCGATGTTTTGATTTATCTTTAAAAACCATCCTCAGGAGTTAATTTTCTTAAATACAAATCAGCAAAACATTACTTCCATGTTACATAATCAAAGGCACAATTTAAACTAAAAAAAGAACCATAGAAATTTCATTAAAACATTTGAAATAACCTCAGTGGTGCCATCTCTTATCCAAAAATGAATTAAAATAAAATTACTGGAAATAGTATGCATATTTGCAAGGATTTTGTTTAATATTATGAATAGAAAAATGGATCCTGTTCCACCTTCATTTTACTCTGGAGTTTATAAAATACCCTTTAAACTTATTGACGATACAGATTTTTCATATTTTGTGATGACAAAAGCGTTGCCTTTCTGAAAGGTTTGAAAGAACATGAAAATGAATAGAAATATAATAAACTTTCCACCTCATTGTTCGAGAACCTTCCTTAAAGGAGGTATTCAGTTTATTGACGTTGACAATACCAGGATTCTTACAAAACAAGTCCATGCGTTTAAAGCAGTTTTCCGAGAATATTTTACAGATTTTTTGAAGAAGTCAAGGAATGTGTAATGACACTTTTTCATTTTCTGTTCCAGAAGTTTGGGTCAGTATTTTGACTGGACTTTAGTTTTTCCAAAATATTTCGAGTAATTTTGTTTTAGTTCATTTTTGGATAACAGATGCTGCCTCATGTAACATGTAAATAATTTTTCGCTGATTAGCATTTTAGAAAATTAACTCCTGAGGATGGTTTTAAAGTGAAATCGTTTTTTATTATTTTTTTTTTAATCTTGAAATAAAGCATATGTTGCATAGATGACGTAAAGTCCTTATTTATTACAATTTATTTAAGTGTTTCCTAAAAAATGCCAGTGTATAGAAAACAGTCAATAGATTGCCAGACACCATGGATTTAATATTGCCAAATTTTTCCTATCGCCAAGGCCATTTTCTCAGAAAAAATTCCATATTTTGGTACATTCAGTAATTTATTTTTTCACCATGATTAGGCAATTTTTATTTTAATATGATAATTCAAGGCTTTCGTATCAGGAGCTTTATTTTGAGATAATCCTAAATGAAAGTCATGGGATTATGTTTTGAATATTTTTAAAAATATAAGTAAAGAAACAAAGATGAAATTAAGGGTTTTCATCATTGGTTTTTAGTGTTATGTTTTTTAAGGTTATTTTGAAAATGTTGATGTTTTGGGTCCTTACTCCATAGCTGAAGTTGCTCGAGCACATTGTCAGTTGCTTCTGAAGAATCGGTAAATGTTTTTAATTTTGTTAAATGGTCTTTGCTTCTGATATTTTGTTTGGTTAAAAAATAACGTGTCGTGTTCTGGATTCTTTGTTGGAAATGTAATAATTAATGTTAAATGTACTTTTTGTTTTGAAACAATAATTTTCACCAAATTTAACATTTTAGCAACAAAAAAAAATTGCCAAATGCACCTGAGTATGGAATTTTAGCCATTTTCTCTATCACGTCAAGACCCCTGTACTATAAAGTACCAAAATGAATCTGTTATTTGGAAATGAATTTCTGAAAACATAAAATGTTTGGTACTTTTCGGTTAGCCGGGCGCCAGTGTTATATATACATATTTATATATATACATATATGTAAATATACATATATATACATATACACATATTGTATATATACACACATATATATATGTATATATACATATATGCACATAAATATGTATATATAACACTGGCGCCCGGCTAACTGAAAAGTACCAAATACTTTATTATCACAACTGTAGCACATCCGGATGTGAGTGTCGATATCATATCTTTACATGAAAATGAACTAAGTTAAGTTAAATGAAATTGTCTAAAAAGAAAACGTCTGTCTTGAAGTGGAGATGTGCCATTTAAAGCTTGGGAGGAGGTGTGGGGAGGTGATGGGACAACAATCAATGTTTATCGACTGACCTTTTCTAGTTTTTTTTTTTAGGTTTCCAGTTTACGTGGTTCAGTAAAATGAATAAACAGTGTCTAGCCACCTGGAAAAATCAGGGAATTTTTTATGGGCTGGAAAAGTCAGGGAAATGTCCTGAGAAAAAGTAAAAAAAAAAATTCGAAAATTCTGAGAAAGAGTTACAAAAATTTTAAACTTCCAAGAAAAATTTTAGAAAATATTTCTTGCTATAAAACTAAGCATTTGAAATTGCAGTGCCAGGAAAATCAAATTTTGCTCTTTATGAATACTAAAAACAGTATACCATATTTGTATAACAGTACATATCATGGGAATAATTTTATCTTTCCATTCTTCCTTGTAATTCTGATATTTTCAACTCCAGCTTCCCACTGAAACTTTGTACTGAATGTTGTGGGATTGATTAGATGTGCCAGTCTGTTTTCTTATCTTTGTTAGCTTAATTTATTGAATATTTATTATTTGTATTAAAATATATCATAGCAGTCTGTCTTTCACT
Organism: Maratus speciosus; assembly: GCA_963932465.1. Taxonomy (NCBI): domain Eukaryota; kingdom Metazoa; phylum Arthropoda; class Arachnida; order Araneae; family Salticidae; genus Maratus; species Maratus speciosus. The sequence goes on along the minus strand of OZ010794.1, from coordinate 71,220,026 downwards.
GTGACTGATGTGATAAAGAATTTTGTGGCTTTATCCATGTTATTCACACCTCTTGATATTTGTTAGCTGTAGAACCAATGTTAACTGTAACTTGTTGTAGATTGAGCACTCTATGTAATTAATTATATACACATATGTCGTTACTTAAAAGACTTGCCCATTCGCCGATTATCTGCAATTTTTTTTTTTTTTTTTTTTTTTATTAACTCATGTATAAGTTGACCCCATTTTCAACTCCCAAATTTTGTCTAAAATTCTTCGACTTATATATGAGTATATATGGTATTTTTTTGTTGTATTGTATAATATTAGTACATATAATATATAAACAGTGTAGTGTACAATAATGTAATATCAAATATATTATACTTTTGAAAATAAAAAACAGATTTTCGCCCGGGTAAATTGGATTTTTCACGAAAAAACCCATGTTGGTTGGGTTTTTTCAAAGTAACCGGGTTTTTGCGAACCCTGCCTATAGGACCCCATTATCTGAAATCTGTTAAACTGTTTTATTCAAAAATTTTACACGTTCCTAATTTTTTAAGTCAGTTATTTCAGTGTGTTAATAACTGAAATGATAGGTTACAGCAGTGGCATGCGTAAGGAACCAAGGGCACCCCCCTCCTCCCTTTCCCAAAATAAAAAATAATAATTTTCTCATAATGTCATTGCAATAATTCACTCTCCTTTTTTTATGAAAAACATGTGATCTTTTTTTCTCTTTTATAAAAAAATGTAATTAATTAATGTTAAATGTACTTACATATTACCCAGGCCATGAGATGGATCGCCGAAAATGGTTTCCAACCCTGTCCAAAACAGTAATTTAACATTATTTAATACATAACATTGTTAAAAATGATAACACTAGTTGGCACCAAAATCCTCTCTGTAAAAATGATAGTCGATTCTTTTAGATGTCATTCTGCTAAATAAAAATATGGTAATGAAATTACTGTATCGCTTACCATTCTTTTGGTAGGAGTGTTTGCTTTTAAAATTAGGGTATTTTATATCTTGCTGAACCATAAGTGGAAATTTTGTAAAACATAAAATGTCGATAATAATGCATATATTACCTGTAAATAAATGTATAAATATGATTACCCGAGTGACATCGGCATAAGGTATGGAAATATATTAGTGGATAGCAAATAGTAAATTCAGACGCGAAAAGGGGAGGGGATGTAAAAAGAAAAATGCACGATACAAGTGTAAACAAACAAGATTTTCATGCTATATTTTATCAATTTGATATCAAAGCAGTGAAAACACTTTTTCCCTGACTTCAATTTTATCTAGCATTGCAAATTAATACAGTAGACTCCCTTAAATCCGCATATTTTTCAGATGTAAACAATGAAATTTACATTTAAGGTGTGGGAACAAAATTCAAGATGGCGTCGAAATCAGCGACTACCGCAATGTTTTTTTTTACTAGATTTTTGGTTAATCATTCTCTTTTGGTTATTACAGCTGATTTATTAGTAAATAAATTTACATTACTTTTGATTTTGATATAAATTAGCATATCTATATGATGACGTATCGATTTTACGATTGCATTACCACTAGATGGCAACACAGGACTTTTGGAATCGAATTGAATCGATTTCATCAGTCATAATTTTTATATTTTTCTAAATTTTTATTTTACATAATTATTTTAATAATTACTTACGTTTAAACTAATAAATTATTTTAATATTTTACTTATTTTAAAGTTTCGCTTTATTGTAAGCATTCATTATAATTTCCCTTGCTTAACTACCAGTCAAATTAATGTTTCAAAAATGTAAACAAATCAATGACGAGAAATCCGCAAAATTCTAAAATCCGCACAAACTCTAGTCCCAAGCTGTGCGGATTTGAGGGAGTCTACTGTATAATAATCCTTCACTATTTGTTATTATTATTAAAACTGTTTCTCGAAAAAATGGTATGTGCTGGAGCAATTTGGATAATATATTAAGAAAGAGAAATATTAGATCTGTACACTTTACATATTTTTAGTTTGCAGGGAATTTTTTTTTTTTTTTTTTTTTTTTTTTTTTTTTTTGCCGACCAGTTTAATTAATGACCTGTAACGCATAAATACAATGAAACTGTAAACCTTATAAATAAACTGTATTATTATACTTGTATTATAGCTCTTATTATGTATGATATGCTATAATGTTGTTAAAAAAACTAAGGGTTACTGTAATTTGTATAATGGGTGCTATGCTGGGCACAGTTATATTTGACATGGCCCAGTTAATACATGAGTACCAAAAAAATTCTATGTACGGTTTCTTTCTGCATAATGAAACGCATTAACCACCCAAATCTATAATGATTTGATTCTGATAATGTTTGACTTTATAGAGTTGAATAAACAAAACACACTGTAGATAACCCTCTCCTTTTTTTCCAGTTTCTCCATAGTGTAATTTTTGTTGCATGCTTGAATTTTAAGAATATTTCTTAAGAAATACTACCTATTATAATCTCTCCTACGTTGGAATTCCTGTAAATTTTTTGCAAATCTATGCTAATCATGACCCCTAGAACCCCAAACCACCAACAGGTCAAAACCTTATCAATCTATCTATCTATGCCACTTTTTTATGGATAATATAACTTCCATAATTTTGCATAAATCTCTTCCAAACTGATACATAAAATCAAAGGCAAGACAAGTTTTTGATAGGACTAACACTTACAGCAAAAAAAAAGGGGGGGGGAGGGGAGTTGAAGAAGAAAAAAAAGTCATAACTTTGTCAATTCATCAGATATCAAATCCACTTAAATTTATTATGAATCTCCTTAATATTATCTACAACTTTTATACTGAAAAGTTTTTGATAGGACCGACTCTTACTCTTACAGCAAAACATTTACTTACACAAAAAGAATGCTTTCTTGGGAGGGGGAGGATTGTAGAAGAAAAAAAAACACATTTCCGTCAATCCGCCACTAAGGTGATTATAAAAAAGTATCATTGGTGTGCTGAAAACTTTTAACAACCCTCAGAAATACTGTATATACGGTTGCATTATTAATGGTGCATGGCTGGGAATAAAGAGATTCTCAGAATTTAAAATAGAGTGTGTGTTCATTTAATGAAACAAAACCTTTGTAGTAACAAGTTTTTGATAAGATGAATTATACTAATGAATGATATTACTAAAACTATTCTGAAGGGATGAAAAAATGGGGATCAAAGAAAAAATTATTGTATTAACATGAGTCTGATAAAACCAACTATTACAGAAAAATGAAATTAAAAACTCATCAAAAGTGGCTGGATATAATTGTTAAACTGGGTTTTCTCTAATCTTTATTTAGATTTTGTTGGTGAAATTAGTACTTAACTTTTAAATCTACCTCTGGCTGTAGTCCAAGCCGACAGAGATTTTTTTAAAATGACTTATTGTATTTTAATAAAAATTTGTTATACAGCCTAATCTATTATTATTGCAAACTTTCTGAAAACTTGAACAAAATCTGTTAATGAAGAACAGCAATATCATTCCCCTCCCCCTTTTTTTTAACTGTAAGGAAAAAATACGTTTTGCTTTTCAATTTTTTTCTTTTAATCATTTTTTCTGTTTGTTTACAGCTCAGTCATTTCTTTTACCCACACTCAAAGAATGCAAACTTGCTGTCACATCCAGGGAGTCTTTATTATATATGAAAAATGTAATTTGAATAGTTTCTCTCTGGCTAAACAGGAAAGTTTTGCATCATCACAGCATTTTAATGGGCTACTTCACGCAAGTGAAATCACCCGCTTCTTAATGTTAATCCTATAGTTTTTAAGCCTTTTTTTTATACCTTGACGGTATTTTAATGTATCATTAAAATAACTTGCTATAAAATTCATTTAATGCATTGATTAGTAATAATACAGTTTAGAATGAGTCATAGATACTTCATCTTATTCCAAAAGAATTATGGATTGGAAAAAAAAATATTTTGAAAAGGATGATTTCTTTTTGCCTTTGCATCTTTTCTGCTTTCTTGGTGTTAAAAGATTGTGGGTTAAAAGTTTCAGTTTGAAATTATTCCTTTATGTCTATTGTCACAGCATTATATTTGTACATTTCCTAATTATATAAAATACTAAAAAATATTTTGAATAAAAGATTTGAACGAACTTATAAATATTATACTAAATCCCTATAAATTCAAATTTTATTAATTAATTATAATTTGCAAAATCGTTCTAAAATTTATTAACACGTTAAACTGAACTTTCCATTTAAAATGCGTCATTCACCGATGGCTGATGTCTAAAATATGATATAAAACTAAAAAAATATATATATTGTTTTAAGTAATTACTGAAAACTTATTTAAAATTTACCTACCTTTTATTTATTACAGGATTATACTTTCTTAAAAATTACTTAAAACATTGTAAATTTTCCAGTGCTTTAGTGTCAGTGACACTCAACATGTTAAATGATAGTATAAATCTGCTAATGTAGTTTCAAAAATTGATCGAAAAATGCTTTAGAAGATGAAATTTTCATAAAAACTTGAAAGACATATTTATTTATTTATTTTTTATATAGCTGAGGTTGACTTCTGCAAATACTGTTTTTTATTTTATTGATTTTGTTTGTAGGGTTTTTTATATGTCAATATCAAATTAGTTACAAGAAAATTACATTTATAAGCCATCACTTTTTCCATTATTTCATGTTGTCAAAAGGGGAGGGGGGGGGGCTTATTTTTAATATTTTAGGTTATTGTGACATTCATAAAATGTTTTTTTTTTTTTTTTTTTTTTTTGGATATGAGAAAAATTGAAATAGTTTTAAGAAAAATTAAAATTGTTTTAAATTAAAATAGTTTAAATATTATTTAAAACATCTTAAGATGTCATATGTAAACATCACATAACATATTTTCATATTAAGATGTAATAAACATTAAACATAGTCTTAAATGTTTTAAATTTAAATGGTTTTAAGAAAATAGCAATTTTTCAGTTAATTTTATACTTTTTTTTTTTCAAATAAAAAATTAAATTACTTATTTGTATGTTTGTCACATTTTAATGCAGCATTCTACCGTCCCGGACAAAATATCATTTTGTCCATTTCATCTATTTTGTCTACTATTAATAAGTTCAAAATTCTAAATTAAAAATGTAGAATTTAACATAACATATACATATTTATATGCACAACAATATGTGAAATATTTTGTTTTGAAATGAAAAACTAAGTTCAGTTGATCTAGAAGCTTTTTTATGGAAACATATTTCTAAATAAAATGTATATCAATATTAAGCTATAATGTATTAAATAGCAATTGTTAAGCATATATATTTGCAGTAAATTTTAACTTGTTAATCTGTCATATGGCAGTTCTATTGCAATTAATGGTCAGTTTACGAAATAAAAAATAGAAATAAAATAATTTTAAATGTTTGACAGCCTCAAATCTTATTTAAACAAGTGTGTAAGTGGGATCACAGTTCACACAGAGGGTTTCGTTTAATATTCCTTTCAAAACACTTTAACCTTTTGCAAAATCTGCTAGTTCCACATTTTGCAACTAGAGGGCGCACTCTTTTCTAGACAAACCTCTATCTGAACGAAATTCCGTTTTACAAACTATACGTAGATATATTAGTCGAAGGGATCGGGCCCATAGCACCCGAGTTAGGTAGGCCTTGCTGGCGGTAAAAATTGTAACTAAAATATGTAGCTATGGTGTTTAATATGAAAGAGTGGTCAAAGGAGTATCAGCAAAAGTTAAAAAATTGCACCCCGGATGAAAAGTGTGGAAGTTAAAAAAATTGCTAAAAATACAGAAGTTAGAGCCCGGAAGAGTAAATATTATAAGACTTTTTGAAAATTTTATGATTTTTCGTGTGATCACAAGTGTTCTGTTATAAGTATGAAAAATTTCACATCTCCAAATTAATTAGGGGCCGAGTTAGAAAAATTGCTTAAAATACACAAGTTTGAGCCCAGACGAGTAAGTATGAGACTTTTTCAAAATTTTATTATTTGCCGATAGATAAGAAGTGTTCGGCTATAAGTATCCAGAATTTCAAGTCTACAACTTAATTAGGGGCTCAGTTAGAAAAAAAAAAGCTTAAAATACACAAGTTAGAGCCAGACTGGTAAATATATGACTTTTTCAAAATTGTAGGATTTGTTGTTTGATGGGGGGGGGGGGGGGGGTCAGCTATAAGAATCCAAAATTTCAAGCCTCCAACATATATAGTTTCTGAGAACGGGCTCTGTGACAGACAGACTGCCAGACAGAAGAGCGAGACAAATAGGGCATCGTTCGTCAGATGAATGAAATCCTAAAAAATGTCATATGACGAAATAACAGGTTGATGATATTTAAGAAAATGTTACATTGAAATGAAACCTATGCTTGTAATGACATTAATAATTTAATATATGCATAAAAACATTCAGTATATACACATTTTACTATAGGGAGGGCAGAGAGAACATCAATAAAAAGTAGAAAAATATAATGATAAAAAATTCTTTTAGTTAAAATATTAAATGCAAAATAACCAGGAAATAATAAAGAAATTAACATTATTCAAAATGCATAAAGATTATAAAATATTTAATAGACATCAAATATTTCAGGATCAGGAGAAAATTGTTTGTCTTTAGAATTTAACATTTTACAAGACATTACCAGCATTAAAAAAAAAAAAAAAAATCACTAGTCCCAAGGATCAGTGACAATAAGAATTTACTGTACCGCAGGCATCATCACTTGCCTGCGACATAAAATTCTATCAAGTCATTTCAGCCCTTTGATTGAGTCCCCACCACCACACAGAATATAAACCAAACTTACTTTGTAGTTATCCAAAATTTTCCTCATAATAAAAACTAAAGTTGTAATTTGTAAAAAATTAAATAAAGTACAGTACATAAATTGGAACTATAAAATTATTAGATATTTTATTTCCAGTTATTCATTTCAACTGACTGTAAGAGTTAGTGCAAATATTTTTTTTTTATTATTTGTTTATTTAATTTTATGTTTTTAAATAAAATAGAATTATGTGATTTGTGTCTTGTTTCTTAGGGCCTGGAAAATTTGTTTGCCTGTCAGAGAGGAATAAAAAATTACTGGCCCAATTGAATTTTTGCTGATCTCGAACTAGACGACCACCAAGGATTTCGAACGTTGCATTACTAATTTTGTAGCAGTTTGTAATCCAAGTCTATTTCTAAGTTTGTTTTGAATCATGCTGAAATTGTAAAAAATACACTCAATGCTTGCTGATGAGGCCACACAATGAAAATGATGACATGCAAAACTTGAAATATTTTCTAAGTCACTGTATATTTTTAGTGATTCCCACCATTCTGCTGTTGACAGATCATTTATGATTGAATTAAAAAATATGTATCAGGATATAAAGATGCCTTAATAGAAAATTTAAAATCAATGGAATTTTTTTTTATCATTGTCATTAACCCATTTCCTTGCTATTTCTTCTTGCTCATTAGTAAAGCCTTCTCCCATTTATTTTGGATGCAGCATGTGTGATAAAATGTGAGCTGGCATGGCATGTACCAACGTGTCATTCTATTTTAATTAAATGATTAATTGAAAAAATAACATTTTGTTAATAAATAATGCAGGAATATAATTCTATTATATCATAGCAAAAATTTTATATGTCAAACATTGGAAAATCAGCAGATTTTCATTTTGTCCAATTTCTTCTGGCGTCTTGGACTTTTTACAAAAAAGTGGACAAAATCGCAACCCTCTTTTTATGACATTTTTAATAATAAATAGCAATTTGAAATTTACAAAACTCAAAAAATTTGTTCAGAAGGCAGATGCCTTGAATGCAATTTAAGTGTTTGTTTACTTTTTTTAAGCTGGTTATAATTAGTGTTAAAGAGTCAAAAGGTACAGTCCTGGAAAAAAAAGCATTCCCTACTAACTTTGCAAAAAATTATAATAGAAGAAAATGACTGGTACCAAATGATTGAAAATAAAGTCTATTTTTAAATTATATCTATAAAATTAGCTTAGGGAGCCATCTACCTATCAAAACCAGACCAAACTTTGTTTTTTTTTCAATAGTAACACACAATTTTGACACTATATTTTAAATATTTAGTTTAAACTATGGCTAGAAACAAATTTTCAAGTCATTTGGATGATAAGTTTTTGGAGGATAAACATGCAAAATTGAGAGCTTCTTCTTAAATTTTGTTTTCATATTTTTGTTAATGTCTTCTGAAATTATAATCTTAATGAGGTCATTCTATTTGTGGTTATAATACTAAATAACCCACATATAAACACATTGTGTTTGTCATTTTAAAAATCTTATAAAATAAATTATGAAATTAATATTCGAATAAATATATAAATTGTGATTACCATGTGAAAATAAAAGTTCAATAATTTCAAAACAGAAATATTTTATTTGAAAAAAAACAAAAAAAAAAAAGGAAATTGGTATTATAGAAATAAATATAAATATTTCATACTAATGGTTGACATTGATGAATAATGCATGAGTAAGAAAAGAAAATCTGCACTGCTTTAATTTTTCAATGAATATTTGCTTAAATAAATCATGAAAGTAGTTAAAATTCCAATTTAACTTGCAAAATAATAAGTTTTATTTCTTACGCTATTCAACTTCAAAATAAGATAGTCTTATAAAATACCTAAAAATTGTATGTAATTAAACATAACTATTTGGATGGAGATATAATTTGGGAGGGATGGTACTGTCCCATCCCTCCCTTGGAGCAACATTTAAAAAAAAAAATTACTAGCATGTGCCTTTTAGGCTTAACTTAACTGTTCATTCATAAAATATATATTCTTTACAAAATACTAAAAACAATTAAGAATTAAATTAGTAACAATGAATGAGACTGAAAATTTACGTTCAAAATCTCAGTAGTTACTTTTGTTGGGGTGAGATTCTTTCGACTTTTATCGGAATTTCCTACTTTATGTAGATTTTTGAGAAAATGTTTGATTTTTATGTGAAAAAAAAAAAAAATCACACTTTGGCTTTTTTTCTTTCTGGCAACGAAAAAAATGCGACAAATGAAACACGTTTCGACAGCATTGTACTCTCTTAAATTTTACCAAGCTGAGAAGTTCTCTCTCTTAGTTGAAGCTCAATCTCTTCGATTCTTTGTAGAAATTTGCATTTTCTCCGTAAACTGTCAACGGAATTGGCTTTTTTTCCCCAAACCTTTGACGAAATTAGCGCTTTTTTTGGCAGCCCTTCGACGAAGCGCATTTTTACAGCGGCCCTTTTACGAAATTCACGTTTTTACAGCGGTTTTTGTCGAAATTCGCTTTTTTCCGCGATCATTTGACGAAATTCACATTTTCCCGAAGTCTTTTGTGAAAATTCACGATTTTTCCTCGATCTTTGGACAAAATTCGCGTTTTTCCGCTATTTTTTGATGAAATTTGTGTTTTATCCGTGATCGTTTGACAAAATTCGTGTTTTTTCGCGATCTTTTGACGAAATTCACGTTCTTTCCGTGATCTTTTTACGAAATTTGCGATTTTTGCGCGATCTTTTGACGAAATTTTCATTTTTTTCTCGTAATCCTTTGACGAAATTATCGGGTTTTTTTAGTCCTTTGGCGAAATTCTCGTTTTTTTTTCCTCGGCCCTTTGTCTAAATTCACATTTTTCTGAATCCCTTGACGAAATTTGCTTTTTACCGCGATTCTTTGAAGAAATGTCGGTACTTTTCGGTTAGCCGGACTCCAGTGTTATTTATACATACATACAGGGTGATTCAGCTCGTCGGTGACAAACTTTAAGGATCGATAGAGCACACCTAGACGAACATTTTTGAATAGGGAATGTAGGGTCCCTGACGCGATGGTAAGGCGCTAGGCGCTTTCGAAAATTTGGGTGCCGAAATTCGAAACGTCATAAAAACTAGGGAAATGGTTAGATTTTCTTGCTTGTTGCGTCGAAATGATTCTGTTTGTTTAGACTTTCTTCAGTACCAATTTGATAAGCGTATCTCTTAAAACATGGATAGGGGGCGCTGCAGACTTTGGAGAGCTAGACAACAACTTTAAGCCCGTTATTTTGATAATTTAACACATGCTCGCCAAAGTTTATACTCTAACTTAAAGTTTGAACCCAAAAGTAGAGCCCTGCAAAAAGCGTAAGAGCCGGAATAAAATGTCAAAGTACAGGGTGGTCGAAACTCGAAAGCTCCTAAGAGATAAACAAACAGATTTCTTGACTTATGGCATGCATTTTCATGATTCTGTTTGCTGGGGCTCTCTGAAACTCAGTTGAACGGTACAAAAAGAAACATCGATAGGGGGCGCTTTGGGCAAAAAACATAATTCGTTGACATTTCGGACGCTAACTGGAAACGGGGCGCTACGATCAGTTAGTAATAATGAAAACACATTTTCTACCTCTGCTCAACACTTCTGAATAAATTTAGACCAAAAACATCAATGATACTGGAAATTTATTTACAAAAAATAACACTACAGAAGATGCTCGAAATTTCGACCTTGGGCCATGATGCAGGCTTCGCACCTCCGTCGCATTGAGGAGTGTGTGTTTCCAACAATGCCAGGAGTATCTCTGATCTGCCCTGCAGCTGCCACAATGCGCGCCACAAGTTCTTCAGCACTGCTGACAGGTGTATGGTATACCTAGGCCTTCAGGTAACCCCAAAGGAAGAAATCCAAGCAGGTGAGGTCTGGTGATCGGGCAGGCCAGTGAACTGGACCCCCACGCCCGATCCACCGCTGGCCATACCTTGCGTTTAGATGGAGACGCACGTCGTTCGTGTAATGGGCCGGAGCTCCATCGTGCTGGAACCACATCTGGCGACGCGAACCTTCGGGTACGTGCGCCTCATCCAGAAGCTGCGGCAGCACTTGATCCAGGAAAATCAGGTAATTTCCACCTGTCAGCCGTTCAGGTAACAAATAAGGGCCAATGAGGCAATCCCCCAGAATGCCGGCCCACACATTTACTGAGAAACGCTCCTGGGCTGCTCGGCTTCTGGTTTCATGTGGATTTTCATCACACCACACATGACTGTTGTGGGCGTTCCACATTCCCTCCCGGCTGAAGGTGGACTCGTCCGTAAACAAAATGCTGTTTACAAAACGGGGATCCCTGGATCTCATCGCCAAGTACCATCTTGAGAATTCCACTCGAGGGCCAAAATCCTGCTCTCTGAGCAACTGCACCTGCTGGATGTGGTAGGGGTGCAGATTCCGGGAACGTAAGATGCGCCACGCAGTTGCTTGCGAAATGCCAACATGTCTGGCGATATCTCTCGTGCTAAGACCTGGGTTGTCCTCAACCAGGTTAAGCACAGCCTCTTCGTTGTCGGGGGTGCTCACTGATCGCTCCCGTTCAGGCCTGCCTCCGTCGAAAGATCCCGTTGTGGACAACCTCTGGTGTACTCGAGCGAAGAAGGCATGGCAGGGGATTTGCCTGTTGGGGTAACGCTCGGCGTACAACCGCTGAGCGGCTCGTCCATTACAACCAGCAGCGCCATACGCCAAATGCATGTCAGCCAATTCAGAGTTTGTGTACCGTTCCATCCTACTACCGATCTGCAGACAAGTAACCCGAAGCTTAAGTAGGTACCGCACGTTCAAAAGACGTGTCTGCGCATACAACTACGTCATCTCGCGTTGTCGTCTACGCATTACGTATCTTTTGCATATCGATATGGTACGATATCTTTTGCATAAATCAGAAAAAAGCACCTTATGTAAATTTTATTGCGCGCATTGTGCATGATTGAAACCAGCTATGTTTGTTAAAAAAAACAAACAAACTGCAGTTTTAATAGCTTCTTATGATAAGTAAATTACTCTCTTGTTTTGTTTCTAACTGATCGTAGCGCCCCGTTTCCAGTTAGCGTCCGAAATGTCAACGAATTATGTTTTTTGCCCAAAGCGCCCCCTATCGATGTTTCTTTTTGTACGTTCAACTGAGTTTCAGAGAGCCCCAGCAAACAGAATCATGAAAATGCATGCCATAAGTCAAGAAATCTGTTTGTTTATCTCCTAGGAGCCTTCGAGTTTCGACCACCCTGTACTTTGACATTTTATTCCGGCTCTTACGCTTTTTGCAGGGCTCTACTTTTGGGTTCAAACTTTAAGTTAGAGTATAAACTTTGGCGAGCATGTGTTAAATTATCAAAATAACGGGCTTAAAGTTGTTGTCTAGCTCTCCAAAGTCTGCAGCGCCCCCTATCCATGTTTTAAGAGATACGCTTATCAAATTGGTACTGAAGAAAGTCTAAACAAACAGAATCATTTCGACGCAACAAGCAAGAAAATCTAACCATTTCCCTAGTTTTTATGACGTTTCGAATTTCGGCACCCAAATTTTCGAAAGCGCCTAGCGCCTTACCATCGCGTCAGGGACCCTACATTCCCTATTCAAAAATGTTCGTCTAGGTGTGCTCTATCGATCCTTAAAGTTTGTCACCGACGAGCTGAATCACCCTGTATATTGTATATATACATACATATATATACAAATGCATGTATATATATATATATATATATATATATATATATATACGCATGTTTGTATATATGTATATATACTTATATGTATATATATGCATGTATATATAACACTGGTGTCCGACTAACCGAAAAGTGCCTACATTTCGAATTTTAAACGCGATTCTTTGACGAAATTGTCTATTTTTTTGCCAACGATTAACGAAATTCATTTTTTTCGCCAACCCTTTGTCGAAATTCGTCATTTTTTTATGTTCGAATTTTAGGACTGATCGATTTTTAAAATTTTTGCAACCAAATAAATGCCTTAACCATTTTGAAACTTCGGAATAGAATTACCCCTGCCAGAAATGACAAAAAAAAACGGAAAGTCATTGATCCGCGGAATAATCTCATTCCTGGTTTGTGCAGAATCTGGTTTTACACACGGTTTTTTGTAACTTTTTCACAAAATTTGAGCTTACGTGTATTTTCAGACTTTTTCTTCTTGGGTCACTGTGATGCCTGCTTTCGATATTGTCCTTTTCAATTCACAAACTCATAGCTGCTTGCAACTAAAAAGATTTATAGCAAACAATATGATACAATGATTACTCCATTTGGTGGTAATGTTTATAAATTATAAATAAAGCTTATCTTAAGCATTATTGCCGATGTCCCTTCCCTCCCTAATCTCCCTACTAATGTAAAAAAAAGTACCAAAAACAATGAAAATTTTGGTTGGATCAAAAATGATAATGATATCAAAAGAAAAATCCCTCCCCCCCCCCCCCCCTAAACTGATAACGTTATATATACGTACAGCCCTATCTCATAAATTCCAGGCTAAAATATAGGTGAAAAAGGATCAATATTTCTACTTATATGTAGCCAACCCCTGTTCAGGCTTCAGAGGCTCCAAAAACACGGTAATGCGCCCTATTTAAAAAATATTACCAGGTTACTAAAGATTGAATAGTGGTGGCTAACTTCTGTAATCGAGTTGCCATTCTTTTTCGTTTGAATTTGGTATTTTTCTAATACGATGGTCTCATGCATCTCTGTCCTAACAATTGATGGTGGTTTTCACGATTGATAAGTAAGATCAATTACACACTTGAAAATCAGCTTGTATAAAATGGTTAGGTTAAAAATGTCGTTATCTTTCTGCCTTTTATAATGTCACTATGGACTTTTATAACCACACTTCTTTTAGTTTCGAGGCTAAAAAAACTCCATCTGCTTGGGAGTATGTTTCAGAACCACGGTATTGAAAAGTATTGTATTTTAAAATTTTTAACTTTATAATTCATGTTTTGATCGAGTTTTAGCTATTTTCAGGAATATAGCTTATAGCAAGGATATACAGATATAGCTTATTCATAAATTCTTTCTTTAATACACTATCATGAATATTTTACAATGTATATTGTTTATATTATTTAATATGAATATCCGGATTTTCTAAAATGTATTTATTGAATAGTATTTCGTACAAAATAAAATGAAAGTATTTTGCGCATACATTTACCTGTATTTACGCTTCATCAAATGATGTAATATATAAACAGATTTACTAGTCGCACTCCATTTATACCATCTGATGTCACATTAAAATTCTTCGGAATGAAAACCGTTTTAAATGTATCGTTTTAATATATGACACAATTTTCACTATTAAATGCAATGCTCTTTAGGGTGGTCACAAGCTATATGGGGAAAAAAAATTCATCTTATCTTCCGGGGACCCCTAAAAGTTGCCAATTAGTTACAAAATGACATTGGAACAGTTTCAGCTCAATTGAATAACATTAACCCGTGCCTCATCGAGGTTGATTTCTTTAAAAATTGCGATTTTTGGCAAAAAAGATGCAGTTTTTCTTTCATTAAGTGAAAACTATTTGTCTTAGAAACCTGATTTTTATCTTATTTCATAGAAAATGTTGTTGCTTTGAACTTTTACTCTCCTCAAAACTTATATTTAATGACGTTTAGTGTTTTCCAGGTCAACTTATGAACCATACTCCCAAACTCTGCGTTTTTGAAAAATGAGTGGAACATGACAAATGAATAATTTTTATTAATTTTGATATTATTATTTTTATTATTTGCATTAAAATGCAAAAGTGGTTGAAATATTTTTGTAACTTTAACAATATTTCACAAATTATAGTTAATTATTAGTTATCTAGTTCCTTGCATAGAAAGAATTCCCGATTTGTATTGCAGTTGAAGAGCATTTAAAACGAACTTCTGAATTTCTATTTTTATTACAAGGCTGTTTTTATTACCTGTTATCGTTTTTATTTTTTAATTCGATGAAACATTCCCCCCCCCCCCCCTCCCTCTTTCGGTATGATGGCAGAAATGCAAAATTTTTTTTATTTGGCCACATGCCTCATCAAATCACTGGCCGTAAGTTACCAAGTAATTATCACGTTTTACGAAATTTGTTTCATAATATTCGCCAAGTGAAACTGAACACCAGAGAAGCTGCTAGATTTCCCATACACTCACCAGTTAATCACAAACTTTAATTTTATGTAGAAGTGTAACACGACTTCGCTAAAGAACTGAGTTCATCAAAAACAGATTTCACAATTCCGATTTAGAGGGAGTTTTGTTAGCTACGAAAAAAAACTGCTTCCTCATTTTTTGAATAAAGAAAATGGTCTACATTTTTTTTTTATTCAAAAAGGATAGCAGTTGATTGAGGATAGCAGTTTTAATTACTTGTGTTGCTGGGGAACAGTTAATAAGAGTTCCTCAGCTTAAAAAATAGTATCGAAATAACTCAGGCAAAAACTGTATTTTCAGCAGTTGCAGAGTTGGAGAAAGTTGGTAAAATACAGGCAATGTGTTTGATAGCACTGCAGTAAACACTGGTCACCTCAGAGCTACTTGCATATTGCTATATCAATTATTAAAGCAAAATCTTCTGTATTTACTATGTCGCCACCATAATTTACAAATTATCTCTTTTCAGCCAGTTATTTAAAATAAAATTCATATTGGGTGGCCTAAGTTGGACCAGACTAAGTAGAAAAGGCTATTGATGGTTAAATATTAGATATAAAAATACTTAATTCGAGCTTTCTTATAGAACATTAAAAAAAAATAATAGCGCATGGGTGATTATAAAGAATTTATCCAACTTTGTTTAATTTTTATAGGACGTCTTCCTCCAAAAGACATCCAATTTCAATTCATCAACGATGGGTAGCACGGGTCATTTATTCTCTCAAAATATATCTTTTCAGGGATTATTAACAAATTTAGAAAAAAAAAAGGTTTTAGAGACATTTGATTATTTATAATCTATATTTATATAAAAGCGTGGTTTAACGCTTCCTCTTCCAGTTTGGCCTCCAATCATTATCTGCAATTATTAAAATCACTTGTTGAGTACAGAAAAATTGTTAAATAGCTTGCAGATAAAGCACTCGCTAAAATGATAAACCACCTTTGGTATCTTAACTCTGTTCAAGTTGCATTTTCATTTTTAGATAACACTTTGGGAAGAAAAGTGAAAATGAGCATGGCTGTAAAATGAATGTCATTTGAAGAAGAAAAGGATGATGAAGATAGGAATGTAACAGCAACGATATGTTTCAACCAAGTAGATTATTTATTGAACAAAGAAGTCCATGTTTTTGCTTAGTATCAAGCTCGATTTTTTTTATTAGGTTTTATATTAATATACAATTTTAAAAAATTGATCCCGATGTATGGTGTGAAAATAAACATTATTTGAAAGCAAGAAAAATACTGAATGATTTTATGATGACACAGCTGAAAGGAGAATAAAATTAATCCAAGATTTGAATTCCTGTTTAACAAAAGACGAAGAACAAAAACAGTTTCTGCTAAAAGTTGTATCTAAGTGTAGAAAAACATTTCAAGACAGACCTTATCTAAGCCATTACCACCTTAACATGGCAACTTTAAGGGATAGTAATTTCTTTTTTCTATAATACTTCCTTACTCACAATCCACAACTCAGTAACATAAAATTTAATAATAAAATGCATTTTTACATTATTTGTTCCCATTTTTATACTTTCTTTGCCCATTTTTTCTTTTAAATCTTCCAGTTTAAACTTCGACTTTTTTCATTTACTTTAAAATTTTTTTTAAAATTAAACTTTTTATTATATACAAAATGGAAAAAAAAAGCAAATAAAGAAAAACAAAATGTTGAAAGCAGATGAAATGGAATGTTACGTTGTTTTTTCGCATTTTCACAAAAAGTCAGTTTTTAGGAATCTAATCAAGTCTGGTCCTGAAAAATGCGCATATTTTTAAATCTATACATTTTTACAAAAATATGGCGAGTGGTTTTTTAAAGCAAAATGATTTTCTATGAAATGAGACCAGCATTATGTTTCTAGGTTGAATTGTATTCATTTAATGAAGCAAAGACAGCATTTTTTTGCGAAAAATCACGTTTTTTTCTTAACTTTGACCTCAATGAGGCACAGGTTAATATTTTCCAAATGAGCTGAAACTTTTC
Source organism: Maratus speciosus (assembly GCA_963932465.1). Lineage (NCBI taxonomy): Eukaryota > Metazoa > Arthropoda > Arachnida > Araneae > Salticidae > Maratus > Maratus speciosus. Next base: position 71,203,013 of record OZ010794.1, on the reverse strand, counting down.
CAATCTCATTTTCTAGCCAATTGGCAACTTTCTGGGGGTACCCCCTCCCCCGAAAAAATTCGAGAATTGATTTCTTGTGACCACCCTGGTGCTCATGTAATAGTTTATTTCTTTTAAACTTTTTTTCTCTTTTAAGATTCACGGACACATATATTTATTTAATTTAAAAGTGTTTGGAAATATGACTACTTGAGCTTTCAAATATAGCCTAATATTCAACATTAAAAGTTTTACACGCGTAATAATGGATAGTATTCCTGCTACATCACAATTGGTAAAATGGTAGTTTTTGTAGCCTCGAACCGAATGGAAGAATACGGTCCATTCACTTTAATTATGAAGATATTTAATATTTGGTAATTTTGATGTAATTATCTCCTTTGAATGCGTTTCGCGTGAAACAATTTTGTTTTTTTAAAGTTTTCGTACATTTTTAATACTTACGTGTATATATTTTGACGTAATTTTCCTTATTTTCTGCTTTTGACACGTGATCATTTAATTCTTATTTTAATAATTTCACTTTTCACGACAAAAAAAAAAAACTGATTTTTATTTTTTCAAATTTACCTGAAAACATAATTTAATCGTAATATTGTTTCACTATCGGTTGAAATAAAAGATAATTTCAATTATCAATTTGAAATTGGCGAAAACGAAGAAATCTAATAATCCCTATAGTTTTTCTTGTTGGCCCTGGAGTAATTTTGATGCCATTACAGATTTTCACTACAGAAATGTAACTAAAATTCGAAAAAAATTGATATTTCAAAACCCAATTCAAATTTTTAAATTCTATTCCCAGTTTTGAGATCTACGGATCAATATGTGTTTTTGGTGTTAATTTTGCGGCATAGTATTCGATATTTTAGGAGAAATCGCCGTGAAACATAATAAGTCTTGTCATAAAATCGTTTCATTCAGTCGTTTCATAAATTTGTTTCATTGGGATTTTAGACATATACGGTAGATATATTTCGGTATCTATACTCGAGTTATGTCATACCTAATGATATAAATGTAATGTGATAATTTAATACATGAATTTTCTACTGTTTATCCCATATTTATGCCTGAATTATTGCTTTCTCAAATTTGTTGGTAAAATCACTTTAAAATGTTGCAAAATGAACTGGAAAAGTACTAAAAAGATTACACTAAATTTTTTTTGTTTTTATTTGATAAAAAGTAAACATATTAAATATGAGAATATGCATAATATTTAAAGTAGTATAATACGGATAACTATATGTTTTGTCTAAATTTATATGAAATAAGCTTTTAAATTGCATATTATATACTATAATTAGTATTTGTATCAACTGCAAAAAAATATTTTGTTTTCTTTACAGAGACTAATAACATAAGTATTAATTATAATAAACAAAGAATAATCGTATTTGAGGCTGAAAAAAACAATTTATTTCATAATCATCTTGAAAAGGACTTTACATAAATAACTGTAACCAAAATGGCTAACGCAAATATGTACCCATTCGTGCCTAGTGTCCTATATTTTGTATGTTAAAAAATGCTTAATAACTAGGCTGAAACATATAATTTCACAATTTAAAAAAATGTGTACTTCAAAGAAGTCTATAAGCTAAGAATATGACTTAGTTATTTGGATCCTTGATAGAAGAAATACAAATAAACTTACTTTTTATATTTCGCCCTCTTAAAAAATGAAAAACCTATAAACACAGAAAATAGCCTTCATTTAAGCAAATAATTATCCATCTTATGCTGTTATATCTCAGCAATAGATGAACACATTTATAGATAAATGTTTCATATAATTTTGATGTTATAAAAAAGAAGAAAATTATACAAATTTATTAACGTTCAAAGCGTCCCAAAAATGGGACACTAGGCATAAATGGGTTAAAGAAATGAAAATTTTCAAATCAGCTACTTAATTGACAGTTGATATTTAGTGCAGTTTATTTTAAAATGTTTATTATTTTTGTTTCTGTTTTTAGATTCAAAGGTAGATAAAACTTTTTCACTGAAGTTCAATAAGTCATTTCCTTGAATGAAAATTGCAACAATTTCTTCATACTGATATTTTGAAGAAGTTTCAGTTATCATCCGAAAGAAAACTTTTTCACTTAAGAAAATGTCATTGATTACAGAAAAAAAATCTTCCTCTGGTGGTTCCTCCTTTGTTCCTCAAAATAGTGATAAAGAAAAACTTTCCTCCATAGATACAAAAGAAAAACTTTTTATTTGTGAAGTATGTTCCAAAACATTTTCTAAGAATAGTTATCTAAGAACACATCTCTCGACTCATACAGGAGCGAAATCTTTTGTTTGTGAAATATGTTCCAAAGGATTTTCTCAGAATCGTGATCTAAGAAGACATCTGTTAACTCATACTGGAGAGAAACCCTTTGTTTGTGATATATGTTCCAAAGGATTTTCTCAGAATATTTGTCTAAGAAAACATCTCTCGACTCATACTGGAGAGAAACCTTTTGTTTGTGGAATATGTTCCAAAGTATTTTCTCAGAACAGTAACCTAAGGAAACATCTGTTGACGCATACTGGAGAGAAACCCTTTGTTTGTGAAATGTGTTCCAAAGGATTTAAAGATAAAAGTACTTTGAGAAAACATCTCTTGGCACATACAGGTGAAAAGCCTTATGTTTGTGAAATATGTTCCAAAGGATTTTCTCGGAATAGTGATCTAAGAACCCATCTCTGGACCCATGCTGGAGAGAAACCTTTTGTTTGTGAAACATGTTCCAAAAGATTTTCTAGACATTGCAGTCTAAGAACCCATCTCTTGACGCATACAGGCGAAAAACCTTTTGTTTGTGAAACATGTTCCAAAAGATTTTCTAGCCATTGCAGTCTAAAAACACATCTCGTGATTCATACGGGTGAAAAACCTTTTGTTTGTAAAACATGTTCCAAAGCATTTTTTTATAATCATCATCTAAGAAGCCATCTCTTGACTCACACTGGAGAGAAACCTTTCTTTTGTGAAGTATGTTCCAAAACATTTACTGTGAATAGTAATTTAAGAAGCCATCTCTTGACCCATACAGGAGAAAAACCTTTTGTTTGTGAAATATGTTCCAAAGGATTTTCTCAGAATGTTCATCTAAGATCACATCGCTTGACTCATTTTTGAGAAAAGAAAACCTTATCTTTGTAAAATATGTTCCAAAGATTATCTGATAACCATTATTTAGGAAAACATATGGGGCATTCTCAGAATCTTTTGACTTTCATGTCCCTGAATAATAATTTTTTATTTTAATACAATTTTTTGTGTGTTTTTTATTTCATATACTTGGGAACATCCCATTGCATAATTGCACAACAATATTAATGAGATTAATAAGTTTTGAACGATGTTGGGGGTCCAAACACCTGGAAAACTCTTATATCGTCCCATGTCCCTGAAGCTGATTTTTAAGTTTGGAGCTGTCTGGGTAAAGTTGTTTCAATAAAAATAATTCGATGTAATTTTTTCTCTGAAATTAGAACTATTGTTTTATATAAATAAGTAGCTAAAAATTAACCTGCACACATTTTTAGGGTTATTATTATTTTTTAAAGTCTGTCCCTAGGTTTTAGATTTTTTACTATTCCTCTTCTAAAATTATACAGAAAATCACTTCAGATGCAGCCACAGAATTTTTTCCCTCATGCAGAAGTATGCTAGAAAAATAATGTCTAAAATTCTTTGGCAGGAAATTTACTGTAGAATTTAAATCAGCATTTAAATATCAATTTCAAGCATCATGGCTTTATTGGTAGTCTCACCGTCCCCAAGGTTTATTCCTGCACTTTTCGAGGTAAATTAATTTTTTTTTAATTTAATCCAATGTAAATAACTGTTTCTAAAAATCAATGAACATTTTCGGTACCACTTAGTCTTAACATGATCTGCCTAAAATAGGTGGTAATTTTCCTTGCTGTTCCATCCTTACCATCCTTTTTTCCCCCATTTCGTCCCTTTTTTCCTATATCATTCCCTTTTTTTAAATTACCGTCCCTTCTTTAACATCTCTTTAAGAAAATGTTATACCAAAATTTTGTACTTAAAAATACTGCATTGCCATTATTTCTTATTTGAATGTCCTGTGGGTACTATGCAAATTCATTATAAGTAAAAATTTAGAAGTAAATAAAAAGTTTTAGTGGTAAAATGGTAAGGAAAATTAAACTCGCAAGTTTAAATTAAACCTCAGTTAAATAAAAAAATTTTCGCTGCTGACCATTTTTTCTTTATTTTGAATCATTAAGGCATTCGTCAGTCAGATTAAAATGTTATTTTAGTAAGTTTAATTTCGCCAGATTTTTTTCCCCAAAAGTCAAAAGATTGTGAGAATGCCCCATACCTCGTACGAAATAGACAATTCCTTAAAATCTTCTATATTTTTATTTCCAAAAATGAGTATGAACCCTGAATTATTATGTCACTGTATTTACTATTATCACATTTCTTGTGTTTTAGAATTTAGTAATGAAATAAAAATGTAGACTTTTTTTTCTAAATGCTCAAAATTTCTTCCGCAGCATATTGTGTTTTTAGTAATAAGTGAATAACTCCTGACCAATTCATTATGTTTCAGTAAACCCTTATGTAAAGAATCTTTGATAGTTAGTTTTGATTTTTTTTTATTTCACTTATACCCTTTAAGACCTGGTAAGTTTTGGTAGAAATTAAAGTCTTGGTAGTTAACCATAATTAATAGGATCCTATTTCACCGAAAAATAATATTAAAAAAAATTTCTGATGCCAGGTTATATCAAGGAAAGATCCACACATTTGTGTGGTGCAGGCTTGACTTAAATCACAGAAAAAGAGGAAAATGTATTTTCTTTTTCCTTAGGATCACATACACAATTGTGTAGGTCAGATCTTAAAGAGATGAAGTACATTTCCGAAAAATTATATATTAAACTGACATAAAAGGATAAATCGTACTTTAAAACCTTAAGCAATATAAAAGGCTTTATTGAAGTAGTACTTTTGGAAAAATATTAGAAGTGTGATAAATATATATTTGTGTGCAAAAAGAGTCTCACTCATTGGTTAAATTTTCTTATTAAGAAAATTTTCAAGGATTTAAATGAAGCCTATACCATTATCATGTGAAAATACAGATTCTTCCACCAAGACCCCCAAACTCTGCACAGCCTGATTGCTCACTTGGAGTACATAAGAAATACCTAAAGAACTATACCTCAACGATCTCTAGTTTTTGAGAAAAATGTATGCCATCATGTCTGATGCAAGAAAAAAATAAATATGAACATCGGCATCTGCATACGTTTATCATGGAAAATGTTTGAAATGTCTACTGTGCATATCGAAGCATGCATATGCATGGAGTTAATGGCTGATTGCAGCAGTGTGGTGCCCACAAAACTACTTAATAAAGCCTTTTAAATATTAATCAAACGAGGGCTTGACATCATTCCAAGACACATACATGCATTCCTCGATAAGTGCAGTAGATATTTTGCATATCTTCATCTGCAAACGTATGCAAATACCAATGTTCATGTTCCCAATGAGATTTTTCCTTTATTCTGGATAGAACATTATTTGCTTATTTCACAATAAATTTGAATTTTTAATTACATGAATTTTTATTCACATTGCTAACAAGGTGTAAAAACAACAAAGTGAAAAAGCATCCAGGCCAGTGTTTGAACCTCGGTGTTTGGTTCAGCTCCCCAATGCTCTGCCATCCTAACGACACATCTAGCCTGCCACCTTTTACTCTTGGCTAATCCCATTGTAACAGACTAACAGTCATAGAGGAAAAAATGGCTTTACCTTATCAATAATAATGATAATCATGTAATTAAAAAATGGCTATAATTAGTATGTGATATTATAAGGTAAATTAATGTAGTTATTATGAAAAAATTATTTATTGTGAATAATTATGATTAAAAAGGTGGTATTGTAACAGACAAACAAGAATTATCTTGCTTTTTGCGCACCTTAATGCTTATCTATATTATTTATAAAATAACATGCAATTTATTGTAACAAAAATGTATTTTCATTCAGAGGCAGCTCAGAAATATTCAAATTTCAAAAAATAGACTGTTGCCACAATATAGTTATGACAAATATGTAATCTTACCTGTAACAGACCAACATCCAATAGGTAACAGACAAACAATAAGAACATAAGAAGAAGCTATGCTGATTATAATGTGTTCTATTGATTTTGAATATTCAACCTTTTATGAAATACATTGCAAATTTTAAAAATATAGGTTTAATATTATCAGAAAATATGCGTATTACCTGTATAAATTTGAAAGCAACGTTAAAAACGACAGAAAATGCAAACTTTGATAAGGCTAGTTTTGGTAACCTTTAGCGTACCAAAACGCCAGAATATGCAAACGTTGATAAGGCTAGTTTCGGTAAACTTTAGCGCACCTTTCTCATGGCAAAGAATGATGGAAACTTGCTCAATTATATAGGGGAGAAGTGGATTCAAGTTAAAAGTTCATTAACCAATAGGGAAACAGGTAAATATGTGTACCAGCCAATAGGAGAATAGTATAGGTAATGCCACCAAACGTGTGGAAAATACAGGTAATAAATAAATAAATAAAAGAATTTTATGTAATATTTCCAGCATTCTGATAAAGGAGGAATAGCGAATTCAGTATTAACAAAATTGTCATAAGCTTTGTAGATATGAAATGCTTCAAGAAAGTTAAGTTCATGTATAGAAGTGGGTTTAGAGATGATTTTGGCTGAATTAAAATCAAAAGAATATATTTGTTTTTGAATATATCGTTGGTGTTCTTTAATACGAAATTTAAAACCCTGTTTGGTCTGTCCAGTATAGGAAAGACTGCACTGGCAGGTAATACTATAGATACCCCATGAGTTGGATATCTTAATAGGATCTTTGAGTTTGGAGAGGAAAAGTTTATTTGTAAGGATAAAAATTATTCTGAAGTCATGCTGTCTAAGAATTTTGGCAATAGGAAAGCTGGATTTAGGAATGAAAGATAACACAATGCTACTTCTGGAAAAAGAACAGGACTGACTTGATTTAGAAAGGACGAGGGTGCTGTAGTTTACATAAAGCAGATCGATAGTAGAAGGGTTGTAACGTCTGTCTATCGCAATGGCTTTAAGATATTGAATTTCACTATTTAGTGAGAATCAGAACAAACATGTGTGGCACGATACCTATACTATTCTCCGATTGGCTGGTACCTGTATATTCCTGTTTCCCTGTTGGTTAATGAACTTTTCTCTTGAATCCGCTTCTCCCCTATATAAATGAGCAAGTTTCCATTATAAGGAAGGGGCAGCTGACGTCACTGTTGGTCGAATTACTGAGCAGGAAAACCTGTTCATTAAATTATTACTCCTACTATACATATGAAATCCGCGAATTTGATTGGTCTTTAACAGATCTATGATATGATTGGCCCACGTCGCTAAGTGTGATTCCTGCAATGATCGCTATTATAAAAATGTAGTAGTAGATTGGTTGACGGAAGTGTTTGTTTGTAAACATCCATTTCCTTATTCTTTGCACTCAGGACGATACGCTAAGGCTACCGAAACTATTCGCTCAAAGTTTTTGGTACTTTTCGGTTAGCCGGGCGCCAGTGTTATATATAGAAACATATGTACATAAATATACACATATATTTATATATATATATGTACATACACACATATATATATACATACATATGTATATATGTATGCATATATAACACTGGCACCCGGCTAACCGAAAAGTACCAAGTTTTTATATCCTGGCTTTTTAACATTGTTTTTAAATTAATTTTATTCTGCGCCAAGTAGCATCTTTATAATTATATGTATTACCTATTTGATGTAAAAAATAAAATACTATGAATAGTAACATGGGCTTGGAATTACCCTCTTATATGTTTGGTCGCAACTTATAGTGGCTGCAACTGCAAGCCACTTTGGTACTAGTTTTGGATTGCGACGTTATCGCATCTTGTGCTGTGGTTCACTTGGCATCTGGTCACAGTAGACTCGAAACTGCCAATAGTCGTCTGATGGCTTCAGGGTCCTGAGTCTAACGTGTCCAACTTTTCAGTATCTTTTATTTAAGGAATTTTGCTTTTTAATTTGTCCTGTGACATCCTTTCAGTTTATTTCTCTGGTCCAATCAAGTGTCAATATATTGACCTCCGACGGACGTGCAGAATGCAACTCTCTGCAATTTCCGCAGCAATCATGATTGTATCACTTGAAAATTTTGGTCAGAGTTAAGTAAATTTAATAGTTATCGCACTGAAGTGTTAAAACTTATAATTTAAAATTGTTAGTAACACATAAATATGCAATTGAAACATGTAAAGCAAGTAGTATGTGGACATACTGTCCGACCCCAGTAAATTTGGGTCCAAAAGCAATTCTAACTCTTCAAAGCAGTAGAATCCCTCTAATATGAGTTTGATATCTTGACATTCTTTATAATCAGGTTCGGCACACCAACCGGGCAAACTACTCAGCCAAGCTGTTATGGTTCTCTAGGGCTCCACGTTTTCCCAAACAATTCAAAATTATTTGCCTCTTTGCAAAAGAATAATAGTAACTTTACTCTCATTTTCATCATTTAAGTTCTCATTTTAAGTTTTTTTTTCAGGAAAAATTTAGTATAATTTAGAGTTTAAAGTTGTCGGGAAGACTCCGTCGCCTCAGAGCAAAAGTAGGACATCTAGTAATAATAAAATATGAGATGTCGGATTTACTGCTATGGATAACTGTGTTTGCATCTAGTGGAACAACTTCTGAAACACAAAGTTATGTTTAATACTATATCTCAGATGTGTTTTATAAAAATTCCTGCTGTTCCACTAGATGCAGACACAGTTTTCCGTAGCAGTCAGACATCTCATTTTCGATTATTACTAGATGTCTTACGTTTGCTCTGAGGCGACGATACAGGTACTAGCATTTGATATTTTAAAAGAAACAAAATGTACTGGGTAGCTACAACTAAAACACTCCTACTCTCACCTCCTTGTATGTCGAACAACTCAGTGTAAAGGCTTCAAATTTTGTGTACAACATGCTAGTCAAGACATGCGGAAATGAATTATGCAAAAAAGAAAAAAAAAGTTCCAGTATCACCGATAGAGGATACTGTACAAAAGAAAATAGGGAAAAAGACAAAAATAATGATATATGGCAATAAATATTTTTCAGTTTTAATTTTATTTCCGCCTTAATAAAAAAAGTAATTCTACTGCCATTGTAATTGTAAATTTTGTAAGCACAAATCTTTCCACAAACCCATGGTTTGCAGCCATTTTCTAAGTATGAAAGAAGATAAAAACTGTGGAGATAGCTGTTTTTCTGCAACATTTCAATAATGATGAAGCTACATTTTATGCGTTTCTGACAACCTTGCAATTTTGTTCTCCAGATCTTAATCTATGTGATTTTTTTGCTGTGAAGACACAAAAAACCATGTTTGTGGAGGACTTCCTGGGATACCCTTGGGATACCCGAAAGTAGGTAACACTCTGCTTGTGTGAAGCATCTCAGTCGAGTGGTTAAGATCTGCAGTTTAACAAGCTGTGCACAGACTACAGACTTTACAACTTCATAAAGAAAACCCTATTGAACAGCATTCCTTGTGCAGATAAGGCCCTTGTTACGTGAACATTTGTTACGTTCAAATAAAGTGTTTAGAGATGCATCTTTTCAGTGTATGAATAGTTGTACAGCGCCATCTGGTTAGATGGCATTGTACAGTTAGTTTTTAATTTTTTTTTTCGCTTAGGTTGTTTTTCTATGTCTTGAATAGCATGTGCAAGAAATTTGAAGGTCATGCATTGACTAGTTGAATACATAGAGAAATCAAAGTAGGAGTGTTTTAGTCATGGCCACACTGTATATAATTTGTTAATTCTCATTTTTTTTTTAATATTTAAGAGAAACTAGCAAAATTTTGATAAGCCAGTTTCCTGAATATCCGGTATTAGTTTTATGACATCTCATCTAAATGGATTCATCTGTTATACAAAATATACAACATTAACGTTTTTTATCATTACAACTTCCCTGTTTTTCTACAATAATCTGTCTTCAGATTTTAGATAAATGTTATAAATTCTTAAGATTGCCAATTGAAATGTGCAGAGCCAAGACAGGAATGAATTCTTGGTTATTGGACACTGGGTTGTGCAACGAATTTGGTTAGTTGATACTGTTCAAACTCTAAACTAATATTCATTTGAATTGACTTGTTGATATTATTATAAACGATCCACTGAGACGATATTATTATATAACGAGCCACTAACAGTATGATATAACATGTATGATATAAACGAGCCACTAACAGAATGATGCAGACCAAATGCGAACGAAAGACATGGTGTTTTTCATGCATTTCAGCGAGGAAAAAACCCATCGATGTATGTTCTTTTGAAACATCACCACAAATGTTAACGAGAAGTGTTTATAATCGGTTTTGTATAAATAAATCTTAGCAATCGAGATCTTCAGTATTGTAGTCACAGACATAGGGCCCCACAAATTGCTTTGACCAGGACACAGCCCACTATTGTGGTCGGTCCGGCTTATAATTCAGCATTCGTTTTTTAATACTTTCCAACATGGTTGAAGAGTGTATATAAATTTGGCTTACCTGCCTGTCTGTCTGAAGAAACCTATATGAAATATTCATATTTTTAACTCTTTTCAACTACGTTTGACTTCGGTTCTTCTGCTGCCAACTGTCTGTGCTCAAACTCTGATAAATCTACTAGGATTGTCATGTAATTGATATATGTTATTGAGATTTACTATGTCATGTTCGCTACTGCAAATGAAGCGTGTAGTATGTATAGTTCATTTATAGGGACACTCAAAAGTATTCCATTATATTGTGATCTATGGGTAAAAATCATCTGCAATATATTTATGTTACACTACGTCAAACATTTTGAAATTGATATCTATCACAAGATATAAATAAGTACTTTCTGTTGAATAAGATGCACAACTTATTCAACATATCATTGTTCATTCCTATGCAGGGACACACAAAAGAATTTGGATGATCACTGTTGGAAGTGTGTTTTCAGTTGTGATATGCACTTTAATAAATATATAACAAAATTTATGCATATGACTTCATTTGTGTAATTTATAGAGTTCCTAGACAGGGCTTTTCAAAAGAATTCAAATATATTTCCATTTTTTGACAGAAATGGCTGAAGAGAAATTTTAAACTCTGTTAAGCATTTCGTAGTAAGTTTTTAGCATTATACAGAGGAAGTTCGTAAACTATGGAATGCTCGGAGATTATGGAATACTTAAATATCGGACGCATATGTGTTGCAGCCAAGCGTCCACCTGCATACTTCGTAGTACTCCCATAAGGCACTGTGCTCGGTTCTATTTGGATACCTGTGGTTGGAGTGAAATAAAAACTTATTCTCAATTTTTGCAGGTAAGTTTTATAAAATTCGTATTCATTATAAAATCCCATTGTCAGTGATGTTAACCCAGTTCAGTATAAAGTGGAACTGTTGTATTGATGGCTGTGTTAGTCCGTTGTCCTCTGGGCTAACATGCTGATGTGTGAAGAGATTCTGTTTTGCAAGAGTGTGTGCCGGGTCATCTGGAATATCAGCTAGACAACTGTTTCAGGAATAGCCTAAACATTAAAACCATTTTTCAAAGAATCGGTTGATTTATAGAGGATGAATTAATATTGACTCATTAAACAATTTTGGTTTTTCTTTCAAATCGTGGTTTTTCTGGCCATTTCAATATTCCTTAAGACCCTATTTTCCAGTGGGTTGTCATGACCCGAAAAATGTGACTTTAAAAAAAAACTATCTATTGGTGGGTATTTTTCCCCATTTTAAACACATTAGAAATGTGTAAAGAAAGAGTCAAAGTTTTTTCTTTTCTAACGTTTAATGATTCCCATTTTCTTTATGTTGACTTACGAATAAAAAAATAAATAAAATGGTATTCCATAATACCAGAACTTTCTCTATACAGATTCTTAGATTCTAAAGAATGCACACAAAAATTTGAATTATTTTCCGATTGTCATTGCCGAAATTGATTTTTCAAATTTATTTTATAATGAAATTTCACCTTTTTCAAAAAGTGTGTTTTTATTAAATAATTCTGAATGTGTTGGAAAGTGTTTCATCATCTATGTTTTTTCACCATGTTTCTTTCTTGTCTAAAACTTCTAAAACTTTCGTACATAGTTCAAAAGTGTTTTATGAATTCTGTTTAAACTTGTATTTGGTATAGGTTATTGGGCATTACTGTGGCTTGTTGGGTATTGAAAATGATGTGTGTAGCATAAATGGCTAATTTACAGGGACATTCCAAAGAATTTCATTACATTATATTCTTATAGGGAATGGTGAGGGGGAAATCGTTTGCAATGTATTCTAATGATGTTATATTACATTTCAAACATTTTAAAATTCGTATATATCTCACTGAGACGCGCAACTGGATGTTTACTGTAGAACAGTGTGTGCCCAGCACTGATCGTTTGTCTACAAGGATACACAAAAGAATTCAGTTACAGTACAGTCTATGCCGATCATATTTTTAAATGTAAACAATTTTTTTTCATGAAAACAGTCGTCAACTATTTCTACAGCGATTGATGCGTTCTCGGAGCTACGTCACCCCTCTGTTAAAGAGAAATCATTAATTACTTAGGGGTTTTCTTAAGTAATATATAGATATCAAGTATCAGAAAATGCCTCAAGTCTTTAAGAATAATTAGAATCTTAAAATTTTAACCTTACCCTATTATAGATTACCTCATCTGCTATGCATGTGAAACTCAAATGGAAATATCATTCTGAACGCTTATAACTCAAGTTATGCTAAACTTATTTTTTATGGGACTTACATTGTCGGCATGAAATTTCAGGGGGGAAAAAGGTAGGGCAATAAAATTTTTTTATGGGGCATGATCAAATATTTAAGTTTAGCCGTTTTAGATGCGGATTTTTGGCGGAGTCCTGGGATAAATATTACTTATTTAAGATAAAATTTCAAAAGTGTACTTACCACTATTTTCGAATAATAATTTCAACAAATATCTTAAATTCTTGAACCCTTTTGACTAATATATCTACGGAAAGGTTTTTAGATAGAGTTTCATTCAGAAACCGTTTTGTGAAGAATATGGGTCGCCGCCTGGTGGTGGAATGTGGAATTAAAAGATTCGAGATTGGTTTCCTTTGCAAGATTTTGGAGTGTGTGCGCAGTACGCCTGCTAAACAGTGCTGTAGGCAGCGGGGACCCGCCCATAAGGTTCGTTAGGTTCGAGATTGTTTTTTTTTACAACCTAGTGCAGTGTGTATGCAGCATGCCTGCTCTACGGTGCCGTAGGCAGTGGAGACCCGGTTCATTCGGTTCGAGATTGGATCATTTTAAAAGATTTTGCAGAAAATTTTCAGGTTCATTTAAGAATATGATTAGGGGCCCGGGCAGCTCAGCTAGTATAAAATAAAAACGTGCATTTTAACACTTAAAACTTAAATATGTTTTGTAAAAGTGCATAATTTTCAGGGCAACGGCTTTGAAATTCTTCACAGATGATAATGCTTCACTTTTGAAAAACCACACACCGATAAAACGCAAAGTTTTATAAAAATTTAGAGTATCTTTATTTCTGTTTAAGAGTTAGGCCAACCCATATAAAATGCATTTTTTATTGTAAGTAATTTTGTTGGTATATTAAAAATTAATGAAACAGTTCCTTCTTAAACACTTTCTTCCGTTGAAATTCGACGGGATCCACCTTGTAATAATAATGACCATTTTTTTCCTCATCGGGATCGACACTAAATTTTGAAAAAGCAGAGTTCTTGCTTCCTGTTTGTAAGTGTCTATTTTCCAGTTCTAATTGTGAACTTTGATATATATACAAAATTAAGTTTACTTATATCTATACTAATATTATAAAGAAGAAAAGTTTGTTTGTTTGTTCATTTATAGAAGGTAATCTCTGCAACTATCGAAACTATTTCAAAAGTAATGGTGTCAAAATGATAGTTTTAGTCTCTGTTCCAACATAGGCTATATCTTATGTCAATTCCACTAACCCGAAGGTGGGTGCAGGAGCAAAAAACTTTCTAAAATGCAATTTTTGTGTTACTGAAAGGCCTAGAAACATGAAAATTGGCATGGTAGTTATTTATAAGGAATGAATGGTATCTAAAAACATTTCTTAAAAAATTCGAAATTTAAAACGGGTGAAAATGCGCGAAAAGCGTTCTATAAAACGTTCTAAGTGGCAAATCTACGTATCTCAGGAAGTATGAAAGCAATTTTAAAAGCAATGGTTGGAAATTGTTGGTGATAGACCTTGCTCTTACATAGGTTCTACTTTATGTCGGCGTCACTACCACCTGGTGGTTGCAGGAACAAAAAGCGTTCTTCATTGCGATTTTTGTGTTACTGAAGGGTCTGGAAACATGAAATTTGGCTTTTACTTATGCGATATAAATGATCTCTAATAATATTTCCTTAAAAAATCAAAATTTAAAAGGATTAAAAATACGCGAAAAGAGCTTTTAATAACGTCCTATTGCAATTTCTACGCAATCTGAGGAAGTACTGAACCGATTAAAAAATAATGATACGAAAATGATAATGATAGCCCTTGCTCCAAGATAGGCTGTTTTTCATATCGGTGCCACTACTCCAAAAGAGTGTAGAAGCAAAAAAATTTCTAAGAATGCGATTTTTTGTTACTGAAGGGCCTAGATACATGAAATTTCTCATAGTAGTTACTTATTAGATATAAATAATTTCTAAGAACATTTCTTAAAAAATTCGAAATTTAAAAAGCGTGAAAATGTGCAAAAAGCGTTCTAAAAAACTTTTCTGATTGGCGATTTCTAAATTATCTCATGAAGAATCTAACCGATTTCAAAAGTAATAGTTGGAAATTGGTGGTGACAGACCTTGCTCTAACATACGTCCTATTTCATGTCGGTGTCATTACCACCTGATATTTGCAGGAGCGAAAAATTTCTAAATTGTGATTTTTGCGATACTGCAAGGGCTAGCAACTTGAAATTAGGCATGGTAGTTACTTATAAGATATAAATAATCTCTAAAAACATTTCCTAAAGAAATGGAAATTTAAAAAGGGTGAAAATGGGCGAAAAGTGTTCTAACTTGCGATTTCCACGCAATCTCAGGAAGTACCAAACCAATTTCAAAAGTAATGGTTTTAAATTGATGGTGGCAGCCTTTGCTCCAACATAGTCTCTATTTCACAACGGTGTCACTACCACCTGTCGGTTGCAGGGGTAAAAGAAGTTCTAAATTGTGATTTTTGTGATATTGCAGGGACTAGCAACTTAAAATTTGGCATGATAATTATTTAAAAGATGTAAATGTTCTTCAAGAACAGTTTCTACAAAAAATTCGAAATTTAAAAAGGGTGAAAATGGGCGAAAAGTGTTCTAACTTGCGATTTCCACGCAATCTCAGGAAGTACCAAACCAATTTCAAAAGTAATGGTTTTAAATTGATGGTGGCAGCCTTTGCTCCAACATAGTCTCTATTTCACAACGGTGTCACTACCACCTGTCGGTTGCAGGGGTAAAAGAAGTTCTAAATTGTGATTTTTGTGATATTGCAGGGACTAGCAACTTAAAATTTGGCATGATAATTACTTAAAAGATGTAAATGTTCTTCAAGAACAGTTTCTACAAAAAATTCGAAATTTAAAAAGGGTGAAAATGCACGAAAAGCGTTCTAAATTGCGATTTCTATGCAATCTCAGGAAATATGAAACCGATTTCAAACGTAATGGTTGCAAATTGATGGTGACAGTCCCTGCTCCAACATAGTCTATATTTTATGTTGTTGTCACTACCATCTGGGGGTTGCAGGAGCAAAAAATGTTGTAAATTGCGTTTTCTATGATACTGAAGGGTCTAACGTATAGAAATTTGGCATTATAATTACTTAAAAGATGCAAATGCTTACTAATAACCGTCGAAAGAAATTTCCAAATTTAAAAGGATGAAGTGAGCGAAAAGTGTTCTAGAAACGTTGTAAAATAGAATTTTTATGCAATCTTATGAAATACCAAAGCGATTTCAAAAATAATGGTTGAAAATTGGTGGTGATAGAAACTGCTCAAACATAAGCTATATTTTCTGTCGGTGCCACTACCACCAGAGGTTTGCGGGAGCAAAAAATGTTCTAAATTGCGATTTCTGTGGTACTTAAGAGGCTATAAAATTTAAATATGGCATGGTAGTTACTTATAAAATATAGATTTCCCTTAAAAACAGTCGAAAATAAATTCGAAATTTAAAAGGGCTGAAGCAAAGGGAAGGAGGAAAAGCGTTCTAAAAGAGTCCTAAATTACGATTTCTATGCAATCGCAGGAAATAATAAACCGATTACAATAGTAATGGTTGCGAATCAATATTGATAGTCTCTGATCTTACACAAGCTATATTTTATGCCGGTGCCGCCACCACCTGGAGTTGGCAGGAACAACAAACGTTTAAAAAAAGCCTTTAAAAACTTTCTAAATTACGTTTTCTGTGGAATATTAGGAAATACTAAACCGATATCAGAATTAATGCTGACAAATTAATGGTGACTGTCTCTGTTTCAACATAGCATTTCATGTTGAGAGAGATGGTAGACCGTTAGACGAGAAGCTTGGAATTTGACATGATGGTTAATTTTAAGATGTAAAAAGATGGTTTCTAAAAAATTCAAAACTTCAAATGAATACTGAAATGAGCGTATGGAGTGAGCATAAAAGCTTCAAAATACTTTCTAAATTATCATTTATTTAGAATTAGTTTTAGTTCTTTTTTTTTAAATCTCATTTCTCCTTAATACAGTATTATAATGAAGTTTAATTAAACAGTGGCTTAATTAGTAATTTTTGAATTATTCCTAAAAGTACAATTTCTTCTAATAAAAATTAGACAAACAATGGGAGATCGGTTAACGAACTTAATCCGTTCCAAAACATTGTTCGTTGACCGAATTGTTCATTAACCGACCATAGATGTAGTGTACATTTGCATGGGAATTCAATTAATTCACTCTTAAAAGCTAAATAATATATTATAAAATATATAAATCTTCCCTTTATAATAGAAATAACATACTTCCTTGTTTAATATGGACAGATCGTATTTTGATGTCTTTGTCCGTCTTGTGGCGTAAAAAAAAATGACATTTTTAGGATTACATTCATTGACTACGGCGCATTAAATCATATCAATTTTTCACTTTGACCTTTGAAAAACTCCTTCGTTCTCTAAAAGATAGTGTTTACTGCAAAGCCCGATAAAACTCAAATGGAGCCTGTTAATAATTTGTGAACTAAATTCAATTAAAATAATTAATTTGTAATTAAAAGTATTTCTTTAAAAAGTGACACAAAATAAAAATATTAATTATTCTAATCTGTTCGTTCTAATTTGGGAGTCTTAAAGAGTACGACGCGAACCCTAGGTAGCTCATGAATTAATTAGGTCATACGTATACAACACTGTTAAAAATTTGCAGCAAACTGTCCAGTCATTCGACCGTTTTTTTTTTAAAAAAACGGTTGAATAACCATAATTTAACTATATTCTGACCATAAAATGGTCAATATTATGGTCAAAATAGTGTTAAAGTACAGTTGTGTAACCGTTTTTGATAAAAACGGTCGAATGACTGCACAGAATGCTGCAAATTTTTAACAGTGAACTGTTAAAATGTTTTCTAAGTCGATAATAGATGCAATTAACAGGGCTGCCACAGGCGACTATTTTTTAATTCTATCTCACACCACTTTTTCAAATAAAAAATCTTTCACAAACACTTTACCAACATTTGCAAGAGAAATATACTAAATTTGTATTTTAAAAATAGTGGTGCTAATAGAATATAAAAATAGTAAACCTGAATTAAATACAATAGCAAATGTGAAACACTACACTGCTTCTTCTTGATTTGTTTTGTGAGGTGTTCGTTATCCAAACATAAAAATCTATCGCGAAAGTGTTCATTAATCTATCTATTCGTAAACCGAACAGTTCGTTAACCGATCATCCACTGTACAAATATCACTTGGCATATTTCAACTATTGCGCAAGCAAAGCCGCAGGTTTTGCTAGTTTAGTTATATTTTTTAATATTTTATAAACTAATGATACATACACTCAGCTCATTTTCCTCCCTAATTTAGGGATACATGGGGTATTTTAGGGACGAAAAAACAGTGGTCAACGGCTCAAATGCTCAGGTTGCAAAACGTGGAAAAATACTGCTCTTTTTTTCCGGAAATAAACAATGTTTTTTGGGAAGAAAATAAAAAAAATTCTGGGAGTTTTTAAAAACGTTTAGGCATGAAAACTTTAAATTTATTATAACTTTTGATTTTTTAATGATTTCATTTTTTTTATAGTAAACAAATATTTCTTACATTTGTAAGAAACTCTATTTAGTTGTCTATCAGTAATTTATAAAATATTGCAAAATATGTTCACTTATAATGGACGTTTGAAAAGTGTGCTATACTCATTTTGTAATTATTTATTAGTTATTGTTGGTTTAAACGAATTATTTTGTTAGTTTTTCATATAATGCGTGTAAAGCAACATAATTTTAAATGGATGACACGTTCTTTCTCAGAGTGCTTTATTCGTAAAAATTTTTAAAGAATAGAAATCTAAAGTAACGGGTAAATTATTTCTTTACAAAACCAATATCATAAATAAGAAAAATAGCATAGTTTACACGAAAATCAACGAAATGTAAGCTTATGTTTCAGAAATACTAAGTAAGAGAAATGAAAATAAGTAAATTGATACTTTAATAGAGGGGGTCCCTTGTCCGACATACCCGACACATAAAATGTGGGACAAGGGTGCCAGGCTCCTCGAGCAAACTGTCTTCGAAACTAGGCAAGCAAGTTCGTATTTTCTAATAAATTTTTTTATAAATTCTGGTGTCAGTCCATCATTTTATCAGTTTTTAAACAGAATTACTCCGCGCCGGACAGGTTAATTATTGATTTTCCCACAATGCCTGCCATTTCAAAAAATACCACTTTGAGAATTACACATTTAATATTTAATTACACATTTTTTTATTTAATGTTACATTTTTAATGCATCAAAAAGATTTTTGAGAGGTTTGATGGAGTGGCAGACTACTCGAACTAAGCCCTTGAAAATTGGGTTTTAATTGAATGCTTTAGTTCAAAAACTGTTGTAAGTTTTCGTAAAAACTCAAAGAAATTTTACTTCACCCTTTCTTATCATATAAATAAAACATACATTTATTTTACTTAAATAGGTGTCACAAATAAAAATCAAAATATGTTGACATGTTTCGGTTATTAATTTTAATAATTTGATAATAATATTGTTTTAATAATTTGATTAAAAATTATAAGTGTAAAGGTCATTCACAGGTTAGTTGTACTTTGATTGATAAGGCATGCGAGAGGGGGGAGGTTAGTAGATTTAAAAGGTTATCGTTTCCATATATAAAGGGTAATTTTGAGAGACTTAAAAGTAAATTAATGAAGTTTAAGTTAGAATTAGTTGCTAAACCACCTCCTAAGTTGAAACATCTTCTGTACAGGCCTTTTGATCCGATTGCACAGGATGATATCGCGGGGGTGTATGAAATTCCATATGAGAATGAAAGGGGGGATATTAATTATTATATTGGTATTACAGGTAGGAAGTTTGGGATAAGGAGGAGTGAGCATGAATCTGATATAAAATTTGGTAGGGATAAGACCACGTTATCAAGGCTGTTTTTAAAGAGGGGGGTTAATATTTGTTTCAGGGATAGTAGATTAGTGTTCGTTTCGAGTTTATACCGCAAGTCAATCATCCGTGAATCTATTGAGATATATTCTAAGAGGGATACTGTGTGTAATGATTCTTTTTCCTTTGATAATCCAATTTTATGGCTGGAATTCCTTAATAAATACTTAAAAAGTGAGTCTGGTAGAGGGAGCCGCGGTGGTGTAGGCTATTTGAGATCATAGAGGGAGCAGTGTTTGCATTTTTTATGTTTTTTGGTTTTTAGATTATTTTTTGGTACCCAGTGTCGTTCATTTCTATTGATTATGTGTGTGTTATGAATACGGTTTTTACTATTGAAACGAAACATGTCAACATATTTTTATTTTTATTTGTGACACCTATTTAAGTAAAATAAATGTATGTTTTATTTATATGAATGCTTTAGGGTTTTTCAGTTGAATGCTATGCAAAGCAACAGATTTTGCAGATGTTTCATTCTGCTAGTTCCAATTGATTTAGTCCAATCAGAAAGAATTGAATGACTATAATATGTGTAATAGTGTAGCTTTTAATAACGCTTAAATTTTAAACTGGAAAAATAAAGCTTTTCTTTTTTTGTATAAATTTTTTAGTGTGTACCATTAATGTTTTCAGGTGCGATATAAAGGAAAAATTTTAATTAAATAAATTAAATATTCTTGGTTCCAGTAAAATAAAAAATAGGTGTTCTTCTTTTAAGGACACCGCCATCAAAGGGTTAAGCTATCGACTTCAAATGGGGGGTGAATCTACATGTGACGATGTGTGTATCTGGTGAACTATTAAAGTGTCTTTCTAATTTCAACCACTTTTGAGAAACATGCCATCTACAAAATCATTTTCTGTTTCACAATTGCACAATAGAATATTTATATTCAATATTTTTTACTGCTAAAATTAAACTATTAATAAAATAATCGTTTTGTAAAGATGACTGATTTGCTAGATTTCTACATTCAGTTTAAAAATGTTTAAAACCTTGTTTCTTTGTGTTCAAACCAACTTTAACAAGCAACAGTGTACACAATTCAGGAGAAAGACTAAGAATCATTTTCTTGTTATGATCTTGCCGGTGATAAAATTATTTTTTTGTATATGGAATTTCTTGTTTGAAGTTTGTATTATCTAATGGTGACAGAGTTCATAAATATCATAATATTTTCAAAAATATAAAAAAATCCGATATTTTGATATATATCCTATCTTTGATATCTAACAGATATTTTCAAAACAATCAACTTACTGCTTATTATAAAAATTTCAGACTTAATGTAAATTAGAAAAACTACAATATATTGCACTTAACATAAAAACTTAATAAACAATATTCTAAATGTATAAAGGTATATATAAATATTTTACAGACATACATACAATAAATACAATAAACCCAACTGGAGTGAAAAATTAGCCAGAGCCAGGAATCGAACCCGGGACCACTGCATTCCAGGCAGTCGCTCTAACCACTGAGCTACTCCGGCCGATGCCTGAGTCTGCAATTTCTCACTAATAAACCATGTTGGGGAAGTCACCAGCCATTTACAACAGCCTTGGATGACCGGACAACGATGAATAGATTTTACTATTACATCGATCTACGAAATATAATAATAAACACACATACTACAATATACATTAAAACACACATTCACGCATAAATAACGCCTGCATTCAACAGTTAAAGGTATATATAAATATTTTACAGACATACATACAATAAATACAATAAACCCAACTGGAGTGAAAAATTAGCCAGAGCTAGGAATCGAACCCGGGACCACTGCATTCCAGGCAGTCGCTCTAACCACTGAGCTACTCCGGCCGATGCATGAGTCTGCAATTTCTCACTAATAAACCATGTTGGGGAAGTCACCAGCCATTTACAACAGCCTTGCATGACCGGACAACGATGAATAGATTTTACTATTACATCGATCTACGAAATATAATAATAAACACTCATACTACAATATACATTAAAACACACATTCACACATAAATAACGCCTGCATTCAACAGTTAAAGGTATATATAAATATTTTACAGACATACATACAATAAATACAATAAACCCAACTGGAGTGAAAAATTAGCCAGAGCCAGGATACGAACCCGGGACCACTGCATTCCAGGCAGTCGCTCTAACCACTGAGCTACTCCGGCCGATGCCTGAGTCTGCAATTTCTCACTAATAAACCATGTTGGGGAAGTCACCAGCCATTTACAACAGCCTTGGATGACCGGACAACGATGAATAGATTTTACTATTACATCGATCTACGAAGTATAATAATAAACACACATACTACAATATACATTAAAATACACATTCATACATAAATAACGCCTGCATTCAACAGTTAAAGGTATATATAAATATTTTACAGACATACATACAATAAATACAATAAACCCAACTGGAGTGAAAAATTAGCCAGAGCCAGGAATCGAATAATGCAGTGGTCCCGGGTTCGATTCTGGCTAATTTTTCACTCCAGTTGGGTTTATTGTATGTATGTCTGTAAAATATTTATATATACCTTTAACTGTTGAATGCAGGCGTTATTTATGTGTGAATGTGTGTTTTAATGTATATTGTAGTATGTGTGTTTATTATTATATTTCGTAGATCGATGTAATAGTAAAATCTATTCATCGTTGTCCGGTCATCCAAGGCTGTTGTAAATGGCTGGTGACTTCCCCAACATGGTTTATTAGTGAGAAATTGCAGACTCAGGCATCGGCCGGAGTAGCTCAGTGGTTAGAGCGACTGCCTGGAATGCAGTGGTCCCGGGTTCGATTCCTGGCTCTGGCTAATTTTTCACTCCAGTTGGGTTTATTGTATTTATTGTATGTATGTCTGTAAAATATTTATATATACCTTTAACTGTTGAATGCAGGCGTTATTTATGTGTGAATGTGTGTTTTAATGTATATTGTAGTATGTGTGTTTATTATTCTAAATGTATGTTTGTTTCCCTCTCTCTCTCGCACTTAGTACAAAAAAAATGAAGATCATCTAATTGAAAGCGGACACAGTTTGCTTTTTACATTCATTAAAAATCAAAATATGTGTTACAGCATTCAGTATTGTGAAAATTTTATGTTTTGTACAACAAAATTTTAAATACAAAATATGTTTTTTAATTCAAAATTTGAACATAAATATAATTTTGTGTGCTTTTTTGTTCTCCAACCTGTTGAGCAGTTTAAATTGAGATAAACAAAAACCAGAAAGATTATTTCTAATAAAGCTGTAAATAAATTATTTTAAATATTTTATCTTTCAATGGCTGTTTGTCCTTAGTCGATGTTGTCTCACATCAGTTCTACAGTTAAAAATTCAGCTTTAAAAAATAAAACTTAGAAAAGATCTTTTAAGGGAGGGGGGGGGGGGGGCTAAAAAAATACTGACAGAGGCAAAAGTTCTGTATGTAGAAAACAACATGGTGAAAGTTGAAAAATTCATTCATATTTGTTTTGACTGAAAATATATAAAAAAGTAGAATGACATTTTGAAAATAAATATCAAATATATGAAAATATTGGAAATATCAAACGTATAATGATACCTTGAAAATAAATACTTGATATATATCATGATATATATCACAGAAACCTGCAAGGCAATTTTGAAATGAAAATAATTAAAAAAAAATTCTGCCTATAACCTACAAAAGGGATTTACAGCCAAATAGAACAGCCATTATACAGTCATAACGCTTTAAGAAATGCTGCACTAAACAATTGTTCATGATTCATCTGGTACAGCAGATTAGTGAAATGATATTTAGGATGAAACAACTATTCTTTACATTTTCTTTTCTGTCTCCCTGTTTCTTATTTTAAAAATATTAATAAACATTCTAAGTCTATTAATTGTTGTTTTTATTTATCCAAAGAATAATTAGAATAATAATCTATACTTTTGTAGTAAAAGTTTTGAAACAATTATCAATATCTTAATTTTTTTCATGGTAATATAGAAGACAAAATTGCTATGCCACACAAATTTCTGAATTCGATTATATATAAGAGAAAAGGGGGTGTTAGAAACAAAGTGCACTGCAGATTAGAATTCACAATCTTTATTTATGAATCGAGTAAACTTGAAAATTAAGTTTTGTATTCATTATTTCTATATTAGAAATATACTTAGCTTGTTGTTGGTGCAATGGATATTTGATTGACACATTTTATTTAACATGATAATGAGATATGCTTCATTTAAATAGTGAGAATTTTTTAAAGAAGAAAATTTAACAAATGAGTATGATTTTTTTTAACAGATATATGTTTTTAGCTCACTTCATGTTTTTTTTTTTTTAAACTATTATTTCAATAAAGCTTTTCCAATCTCATAAGATATTGAGGCACCATTTATCAGTCCAGATCAGATTAGTTTTTGGGGGAAAAAATTACTTTATAGTGGAATAAAAAATGAAAAGTAACACACAATTAGGCTTTACATTAAGGTTAACTGAGATACAATGACTATGTTAAAAGCTGTTTACATATTATGAATAAGATAATATGTCATCGAAGAATTTTTCAAGATTTAGCAAAAAGTGAACAAATTTTTATTTTATTATTAATTACTAAAACGTAAATGGTGTGATAATAGCTGATGCAAAGACATATACATGGTTCATACTCAATTCTGAAAATGAAAATGTAGAAGGTTTACAGGAGGTGTCTATTTTGAATGAGACAAATAATGTTTTTTTAAATTACTATTATCAGAAAATCCTTTGGAACATATATCACAAACAAAGGGTTTTTCTCCTGTATGAATCAAGAGATGTCTTCTTAGATTATGATTATGAGAAAATCCTTTGGAACATATTTCACAAACAAAGCTTTTTTCTCTTGTATGACTCAAGAGATGGCTTCTTAGATAACGGTCAGCAGAAAATTCTTTGGAACATACTTCGCAAACAAAAGTTTTTTCTCCTGTATGAGTCAAACTATGTCTTCTTAGATGACTATTATAAGAAAATCTTTCTGAACATATTTCACAAACAAAAGGTTTTTCTTTTGTATGGGACATATAATGCTTTTTAAAATTACTATTATCAGAAAATCCTTTGAAGCATATTTCACAAACAAAGGGTATTTCTCCTGTATGAATCAAGAGATGTCTTCTTAGATTATGATTCTTAGAAAATCCTTTAGAGCATATTTCACAAACAAAGTGTTTCTCTCCAGTATGAACTAAGAGATGTTTTCTTAGATTACTATTATCAGAAAATTCTTTCCAACATATTTTACAAATAAACGGTTTTTCTCCTGTATGAGTCAAAATATGTCTTTTTAGACTATGCTTAGAAAATATTTTGGAACATACCCCACAAATAAAAGCTTTCTCTTTTGTATCAATGCAATGGTTTTTATCACCGCTTTGGGGAATAGATTGCTGTTCACTAGAGGAAGAATTTTCTTCTGTAATCATTGACATTTTCTTAACTGAAAATGTTTTGTTTCAGATGATAACAGAAAAATATTTAAAGTATCAGTATAGAAACAAAAAAATTGTTGCCATTTTCATTCACGAAATGGCTTATTGAACTTCAGTAAAAAAGCTATATATTTAATCGACCTTTCAATCTAAAAGAAAAACAGAAGTAATAAATAACACATTTTTCTAATAAATGCTCTAAATCATAATTCTAAATTAAGTATCAGATTCGACAAGTTTCATTTTCTTTAAACAATAGGAGAGAGTGGGGTACAATTGATCACTCTTCAGAATCATAATTTTATCTGCTAATTTTTCATGAAATTGTAAAATATAAAAGTATATTTATAATGTTCTAACTTTTGTTAATGTATATAAAAAATAGTAAATAGTTACTTGTAGAGAAAGTTGGTACATTAAATTCTTTTTTAAATCAGTTCAAATTGGTCAAATGTTCCCTATCACAGGCTGCTATGACTGGCTATAGGGCACTTTTAATAATTTATCTGAAATGAAAAAAAAAAAGATTTTAAGAATACATATTACAAACTATCTTTCTCAAATAAGATTTTTATATCAATTTATAGTTGTTTTACAGGGAGAAAAAAGAACCAGATGTCCAAAAAAAGTATAAATGAAACATACAAAATAAAGTCCAACCAGTACTACATATATGTACAAAACCTATGCAATGTCTAGGATATTTATAATTTTTAAAGAATGAAAATGCACAATTTATAGGACTGCATATTTGGAAAAATTTATAGGAAGTATGATTGAAGCAGACTCTTCATGAACTGAATAACTGACTCTTCATGAACTGAATAACTAACATTATCAAATGAGCAATGATCAAAAGTGCCTGTATGGAATATTTTGTACAATAACTTTTGTTTTATTAGTTGAACTACCTTTCCAATTTTACATATCAATACATACTTGTTGCTTTATTGCTCTGGTACATTATCAAAATTAAACTTATTCCCTGTTTGTTTAAGAAGCAGAAAATAAAAAGAATTACAAATGAAGAGCAAAAACAAGCTTACATTTTCATTTGAAGAAAAATAAATAAAATGAAAGAAAACGGGGTGTCAATGGTGTGGTTCACAGTTAGTCAAATTGTAAATAAAGGATGTTGCTATTAGAATTATAGAAGTTTGGAAAATTTAACCTTATCAAAGGTACTCTATGGTCAAATGAGCCCCACTCTCCCCAGCAAAATTAATACATCAAACTATCTAATTGTTTATTCTTAGGTGCAGTTGAATTTGAGTAGAGTAGACAGCCATAGTCCCATTGATTCCAGTATATTATACTGCAATATTTTTTAGTGAAATTTAAAATTTTTAGCATAATTTTAAATAAAATGTTTTTCTAAAAAAAAAGTAATCTTGATCAACCTCAATTATCTATTTTAATTCAAAGCTCTCAGTTGATTCTAATAGCAGAGAGTATTCTCAAGTCATAATTTTTATTTAAATGCAAAAGCCATGATGAAGAAGAATTAATTTGATGTCAGTATACTTTCTAATAAATTAAAAATTTAAATGGTTTAAATCCTAGGAACCACACTACATATTTGCCACC
Source organism: Maratus speciosus (assembly GCA_963932465.1). Classification (NCBI taxonomy): domain Eukaryota; kingdom Metazoa; phylum Arthropoda; class Arachnida; order Araneae; family Salticidae; genus Maratus; species Maratus speciosus. The sequence continues at coordinate 71,176,129 of OZ010794.1, read as the reverse complement.
TCTCCAAATGCGAATAAATAGAAACATCTTTTAAAAATTATCAATAGTTGAGTTTAAATTAAGTATTGACAATTTTTATAGGTTTTTATCTTATGCTAATTAGATGAAACAGATGATGTTCCTAGAATTTCTCACGGGCAGCAGGGTGCTGCACCCTGTTCGTTCTTTGGTTAAGAAAACAACATCTTTTTACCCTTCAATCTAAAAAGGACCCTTACTCTTTTTTTGTATAAATAAATTTGCTTTCCTACTAAAAACTGTTCCATTGTTGTCTCGAAACTAGTGACCTGATTTTCACATATTAAAAGTTTCTTTAATAATTAAAAAAAAATGCTTTTTTTTCTCTTTTAAGGTTCCCTCAAGAGTCTAAAAAATACCCTTTTCCTATCAGCAACACTCTGCCATTTTTAAACTTGACACAAACTCTTTTGTTCCACGTGCCGAATTCACCCAAATAAACACAGAGCAATACTAGGTAAGCATGAAAGTAAAAATTTTGTAAGCTAAATGAAAGACATTTTGATTCAGAAGAATATATTAAAGATTCTGCAAGGTAATTGACAATGAATCAACAAGCTGATAGACAACAAATATTTTCTTCCATTAGCAGATTTAATTCTTGCTTTCCCACAAGGCATTTTTCAAAGTTTTATAAATGTTTCATGAACAATAAATGTAGATAAACATAAAAGTTACAAAGAAAAAGAAAAGTATAAATGGATATTGATGAACTTTCTAAACTCTAAAAGAAATATTTTTGAATAAAAAGTATTTCCTTTCATTACTTAACAGTAAGCACTAAGACAATTAAAAGGGTCATTGCTAATTGATATATTTTTTTTATAAAAAATAAATTTACATCTGGTTATGCAAGGTAACAATAGATTTAGCTTTTAATAAAAGTTCTTCTATAGAAATTTTAGTTAAATTTATGGTTTTGTTATGAAAATTTATGAAGTATTTTATATTAAAAAAGATGAAAAAAATATATATACTTGAATTTTAGGAAGAAAGAAAGACCCTGTGAAAATAACATAGCCTTCCTTACAAAAAAAAAAAAAAAAAAAAAAAGAAAAAAAAAAAAAAAAAAAGGAGACAAAGTATGCAATATTGTGAAATTGAGAAATACAGATTCACACACATATATTCAATAACATAGAGAACTTTTCAACTGCATAAACAAGTAATTGGGTTACTGCAATCCACAAATTATACAATTGGTTCTAATTCAGAACCATATATTAAAACTAAATAAATAAACAGGCATTTATGTAATTCAATGGAGTAAAACAATTGTAAAATCACACAAAAAACAGATTAAAAAATAAATTTAGAAATATTCACTTTTAACATTAACAGAAGAAATCAGCTGAATATTACAATTTCCCGTAAGTGGTAGCAATCACGTAATCTGAATAAAAAAAAAATTGCCCAAACACTGAGCTAAACTATAACTTTATCATCATGCGAGAAAGAAATGCGTATATATATATTACATTTTGTTAAAGTAGTTTTACAGAAAAGAATTGATTTTCTAGGAATATAAAATGATTGAAACATACTAATTAATGAATAAAAGAAGAAAGAGAAAAATTGAAATCATTCCAGTGGTTCCCAAGAAAAAATGTAAGACAGTATAAGGTGGGTTTTTTTTTTTGTGTGTGTGTGTGTGTGATATTGCAACTGTTTTTCCCACCTTAAGTATGTATCAGAAATACAATAAGCAATTTGTGAAACTCCATAAGAAGTAAATACCTATGAAAATAACAGGAACTTTGAATATACCTTCCTCGTTGGACTATTGCACTGGAATGATTTTTTATTCACAAATCAAAAGAAAGTCTGCCGGAAAATAAGTGTTTCCACAAAGATATGCTAAACTCTAAAAAATAAACAAATAACATTAAAAATTAATAAATTTTAAACGAAAATATTTAAAAACTGGTATACAGAATAAAAAATGTTAAAATATTACACATTACAATTGTCAGTGTCCAGACATCATAAATCTGAAATGCATATAAAGGATAATTTAAATTTTAGATATAAAATAATTACAGTGGATTCCTTCAAATCTGCATAGCTTGGTACTAGGGGGTGTGCAGATTTTAGAATTTTGTGGATTTCTGGTCACTGTTTTGTTTACGTTTTTATAATAGTAATTTGAATGTAATAATGCCCTTGAAATCATAATGAATGTTTACAGTAAAGTAAAACATTAAAATAATTAAGCAAAAAAATAAAGTAAAATAATAGAAATTCAGAAAATTTAAAAAATGATTAAAATATTTGATAATTTAAATTTTAGAAATAAAATAATTACAGTGGATTCCTTCAAATCTGCATAGCTTGGTACTAGAGGGTGTGCAGATTTTAGAATTTTGTGGATGTCTGGTCACTGTTTTGTTTACGTTTTTATAATAGTAATTTGAATGTAATAATGCTCTTGAAATCATAATGAATGTTTACAGTAAAGTGAAATATTAAAATAATTAAGCAAAAAAAAATAAAGTAAAATAATAGAAATTCAGAAAATTTAAAAAATGATTAAAATATTAAAAGTAAAGATCAAGTAAAAAATAATGCATAACTAAATATGATGATGATTTTTTCATCAATTATTTAATAAAATTCATCCTCATAAAATGTACACCAGTAATTTACATAAAAATTGTAAAATAATGAAGCGTTATTTCATGCTTAGACAGTCTTATTAACCAAACAATCTTTATTGTACAGTAAACTCTGTCTAAGGAAGAATCGATCGGGACCAAAAAACTTTTCTACAAAAGACAAATTTTACTCTTTGTCTATGGATTCGTAGGGACATGAAAATCTTTCTGAATTAGACAGATTTCTGTCTTACACAGAGTCCGCCGTATTAAGCTTGATTAATACACAAATGTATTTGGTAAAAAGATCACAATCGACAGTGATATCAGTGCTATCTTGAATTTTTTTAGAAGTAAATTTATACTTCATGAAAAATCATGAGTTCAATCATATTAACCACAATTACATATTAAAATGTATACCATCTGATATAAAAACAAAGAAAATCTTGAAATTTTTCTCGACACCTAAACAGTAAGTTTCACTGTTTACATCTACAACAATATGTGAATTTTAGGCGTTCATGTTCGAGGGAGTCCACTGTATTTTTGTTTTGCCAGTTGATGGCATAGTACTAAACAATAAAGCCTAGTGATGTAAAGTTTCTTTAAATTTTTAACTGGTGAAAAAAAAAATTCTTTCAGCTTTTTTCTTAAAAAATTGAAACAGAACACTTTCTTAAAAATAAAAGCTTCTCTAGAAAGAGTTTTTCTTACAAAACATAAAGTAAACATTTTTTAGGCTTATACATCATAAAAAATTTGTTATACAGTAGACTCTCTCAAATCCGCACAGCTTGGGACCAGAGTTTGTACAGATTTTAGAATTTTTTAGATTTCTGGTCATTGCTTTGCTTACATTTTTTAAACGATAATTTGAATGTAATAATGCAAACAAAGTTATAAAGAATGCTTGCAATATAGTAAAATATTAAAATAATTAAGTAAAGATATAAACTAATAATAAAGTAACTGAAATAAGAAGTAAGATCATTTTAAAAATGATTAAATTATTAAAAGTAAAGGACAAGGAAATGATTAAGAATGTATAATTAAATAATGCATAATAAAGATGAGATACATTTTCCTTGAATTGCTCAATGAAACTTCCCTATTAATTCCCATCAAAATCATAAAGTAAGGAAATTTTATTTCAGGTTTAGCCTGTCTTAATAACCAAAAAAAGCTTTGCTTAATACATAAATATATCTGGTAAAAAGACTGTAATTACCAGTGATATCAGCATATCTTTGTTTTTTTTTTTCAGAAAAAAATTTATGCTTCCTTCATGAAAAACCATGAGTCATGTTATCGAGAATTACATATTAAAACACATATGGAATGATATAAAACTAAAAAATTCTGTAATTTTGCCCCTGCATCCAAACTCAAAGTTTCATTGTTTACATCTGTGGATTTTAAGGTTGCGAATTTGAGGGAGTCTACTGTATCTTTACGTGAATATACAGTAGACTGTGTGAAATCCGCACAGCTTGGGACCAGGTGTTGGGCAGATTTCAGAATTTTGTAGATTTCTGGTCATTGCTTTGTTTACATTTTTTAAACAGTAATTTGAATCTTTGAATGCAATAGAAATTATAATGAATTCTTATATATAGTAAATATTTAAATAATTAGGTAAAAAAATAAAGTAATAAAGTAAAATAAAAATAAAGATTACTTTAAAAATCCTTAAATTTAAAGTCAAGCAATTAATTAATAACACATACTTAAATCTGCATAATAAAGATGAGATGCATCTTTTTTTAATTATTCAGTGAAACTTGCCTACACTCAAGCTACACTACTAATTCACACCAAAATCATTAAAATAAGGAAGTTTCATTTCAGGTTTAGTCAGACTTAAAACCCAATAAAGCTCGATCAATACATAAAAATATTTGGTAAAAAGATTGTGATCACCAGTGATATTAGCAATATCTTAGTTTTTTTAAGAAAGGAATATATACTTCCTTCATGAAAAATCATGAGTTCAGTCATATTAATGAGAATTACCTATTAAGATGTATACGGAATGATAGAAAAAAAAGTACCTCATTTTTACCTTACATCTGAATTGAAAGTGTCATTGTTTACATCTATAATATTGAACGGATTTTGGACTTGTTGATTTCAGAAAACGTACTGTATTACAAAGTGAATGTAAAATACTATTAAATATTTAGTTTTTAATTTCAGAGTACAAAGGCTTTTCTTGTTTAATTTTAAAACATTATTTTTTGTAATGAATGATTCAATTATTAAAATGGTCTCATTGAAGTAATTAATTTCTTCACTTACAGATAGAATAACTTTATGAAGCATGTATCCATACTATCAGTGAAGGGATTAAAAGTAAATACGTACTTAATTTAACAACGAATTAAATAATATACTTTTCATTTCTAAAAAATACTTCACTAAACTGTTAAGAAATGTAAAGAATTTTCTTTTTTACTCAATAATTAAAATATGGCATGTACATTACAATATGTTTTGTTTATATTCGATTCTATTTTGTGTTTACGTGCGATTTTAAAATATAGAAAATACAGGATTATAATAAATAACTTTTCCAATCACCTCATTAAAATAATGATTATTATTGATACTTATGATCTGTTTCAACTCACTAACATGTTGCACTGAAGACAGATGATGCTAAGAATCATATAGTTTGTAAGTTTCTCCTGAAGAAGAAAAAAGAAAAAGCTTAAAGATATTTTAACTTTTGAAATAAAGAACATACCTTACTTTAAAAAAATATTTGCCTTTTGTAAGAAATGAAATATGTATACGTTATTGTATGAAATAAAACAACAAATTTTCATAGTGTTTTTAAATTTTTTAAGAATTTTAAACACTGTTATGATAATTCCAAAATGTGATGCTACTTTATATTGCAAATGGCTGCTTGATGATTATTACCTCATTTTCATTTTTAGTGGCAGGAAGAAACACTGTTTGCATACTTTAATACTGACAATGATAAACTGAAATAATTTCCTTCACAGGTTAATTAAACAAACACAAAAGTTCTGCCACATGGATAATGGATGGAAATTATTTTATGAGTTTGACATCAACATACACTTTCTCATGTAAAAACATTAAAAAGCATACTATTGGTAACTTCCTACAATTTATACACAAAAATTACCACTGAGATTGTCAACTATTCATAAATTCATGCAAACTTTTTATAACATGCATTAGCATAATCAATTAGAGCATAGTTTTGAATAATGTCATAATTCTAAAACAATATAAAAAGGCATAAAAAATGAACTTAAATAACTTCTCCTAATATACCTAATTCGTATTTAGCAGAATAATAATTATATTTAAAAAGATGAAATAATTCTTAGAAGAAACTAAATCAGTATGAACTGTTCTTCATTTGATTTTGCAGCTATTGTTGCCACCTAAAGTACCTATTCATCTAGAAATATAATAATGAATCTGTGAAACATCATAAAAAGTAAAAATACCTATGAATATAACAGGAACTTTGGATTTCTTCCTGGATAATCTTAAGCAACTTCAATTATAGTAGTGAAATGACTTTTTCTTCTCACATTAAATGGAAGCCTGTCGGAAAATATGTGATTCAACAAACATATCTTAAATTGTAAAAAAATAAATAAATAACATATAGCTTTGAATATTACACAACACAAACTGCCAATCTTCAGACATCTCACATTTGAAATTACATTGATAATTCTAATTTTTTTTGTTTTGCCAATTAATGGCAATACCAGCAGGAGCGTTGTGGAGGATATACAGAGGTATACACTGTATACCATCTGAATGTTTTAAACAGTTCCGTATACCCTCTGATTCTCAAATAAAGCTATAGCGTGTACTCTAGGCATGACGTTCATGACTTTAGCGTATACTCTCTGGTTTTTTTATGACTACAACACTGAATACCAGTAAAACTGGCCTAGAGATGTGAAGTTTCTTTAAATTCCAACTGTGCGTGTGTATGAGGGGGGGGAGAGATTGTCTGTAAAAATTGGAAAAGAACACTTTCTTACATATAAAAACTTTCCTTGTAAAAGTTTTTCTTAAAAAGGCTTATGCAAGGTAAAAAAAACTGATTTCTATTTACATGAATATACAGTATAGGATCCATTATCCGGAATCCTAGGGACCTGGGGCATTCCGGATAAGGGGTTTTTCTGTAATTCAGAACACTACCACAAATATTTTCTAATGTACATAAATATGAAATACAGGTTAGCATAAATAATATTAAAAATATACTGTATTACACATTTGTTGAATTAATTCAATAAAACACAATTGAGGAAAAGTTTAATTTTAATTTACAAAAAAAAAAAAAAAAGTTAAGTAATAATTTTAAATTATAATAAGACTTACAAATGAACAAGATCAAAAATAAAATTTAGTTTTGGGGTTCAGATGCTTGGGAATTAGTTTTTTGGAAAAATCCTTTTAAAGTTGGCTGCTTGTAACGTTTCTCTTTTACAAGCTGGTCTTGAATTTTATATAAGGGCATTATTTGTTGTTCGTGGAAATAACTTCTTTGTTCCATTCCTTGAATTAATTGTTGAGTGCAAAATATCATTTGTTCATTAGATATTTCTTTTTACCTCCTCATTCTTGTCATCATCATCACTACTATCATCAGATGCATCTTTAGTCACCATTTTACAAAATTCACTGTATGTCATCTGATGACTAAGTGGAGCATTATTGTCAATATTGAAACAAACTTGAATTGCATCTTCATCCAATAATTCGGGAGGGAGGGAGGGGAATATATTGAAAGTTGACTTTTTATTTATTTTTGTTTTGTTTACGAATTTATCGCATGGAAAGCGGATAGAAAAATACAAGAGGCAAAGTTATCAACACTTAAAATGCAGATTTCCGCAAATTCGCGGAGATAAAGAAATGCATAATTACTGTAATATTCCAGTAACCCACCCTCCCCTATTTTGAAAACAAATTTGATATTTAAAAAAAAATCCCACGAAAGCACACACCCTTCCCGGCAAAAAAAAAAAAAAAAAATCGCACGAAGTGCCGTATCACCTTTCTGTCTTATCCGATTCCAAATCTCTGCTTTTCTAGTGGTCCATCCCATGGACGCAGCTGATCACTGTAAAACGAATGTTTCTCTCATTCTCCTAATTGGCCGAATTGTGGGTGCGCCTTTAGATGACGTCAAAGGTCGGAGATTGCCAACAGATTTTCGATTTCGAAAATATTTTTTTTTCAAAAGGTTAAAATTAAAATTTTTTATGATGGATTTTAGAGTTTGAAACAGAAAAATACGAAATTTAAGAATATGTAGTTAGTTTTCCCATATTTCTAAAGGTTACACCGATGTGAAGTCATAAAAATGAACCAAATGACAACTTTTATGTCCGATGTTGCATACATTCAATTCTTATCTTTCACGGGAGCGTCATAAGTGGGGTCGCAGGGAGAGCATGTTTTTCGTGCTTTTTAGATTCTGTTTTTTAATTATCTCGGTTAACAAAAAAAGAAAAATCTGAATATCAGGACAGGCTTTGGACTATTTATATAAACATTTTCGAATTTCAACAGGCGGTAGATTTCGATAGCCACTTTTAATCCCTGTAAGCGTCCTCTCAGATTACGATTTTTTGCTGCATTTGGGGTTGGGGGAGGGGAATTAATGGGATATTGCGGTACCTTGAGGTGTATGAGAAAAAGTTTAAAATATTCAAAATATCGATTTATAAAGCATGTTAAATCTTCAATAAAATATGAAAAAAAAAATGTAAATTTTTATGAAATGAAAGTTTTTACTAAGTTTCGGTTTCAGATCGTTTAGCGTTCCGGATATCGGGACGCCGGATAATAGATCCTATACTGTACTACAAAATAAATGTAAAAATAAAACACAATAAAAAATTTTAACTTTTGTCCTCAGAGTTTCCGTGAGGATTTTCTTGTTTAATTCAACATTATTTTATGTAATACAGTGTTAGATCCATAATCTATCACCCCCGTATTCAGAATGATCTGGAAACCATAATGCAAAAGGATAACCAAAACTTAATTTGTTTCATTACAAAAATGTAAGAATTAAAGATATATTTTACGGCAAGCATGAGATGCAGCAGACGAAAATACACTTGCCCATGGGTGGTACAATTTGTGGCCATCTGCAATATCTTTTGATGATGTGGATGAGTCTGAAGTTGAAAACTTTGAAATTAAAATGAGAAGGAAATTACTACAAATCTGTTGGACTATGCTTCAGAAGCTCGATTGCTAGATCAAAAGGCAGTGGAAGGTTCCCTAAATGCTGATGAAGATACTCCTGTAAGCAATCAGATGTCTGGCAGTGAGATTTGTGACATAAGAAACAAATACCATGTCTACTGGAAGTGATGATGACCACCAGCAGAATAAGGTGAGGAAAAAAATTTCAAATGAGCTATATTTTTCAACTGAACAACTTATTTGTGGAATGCAGCAAATAATATCAGCATACAGGAACAATTCAAGAGACACACTCTAAGCAACCTTTTTATATTTTAATTTTTTTTTTAATTTGAATTCTATAATTCAGAATGTTTTTTTTTTTTTACTTTGGGTAAATAAGTTATTAAATTAACAAATTTGTAATTCTGTATTTACATATATATTCATATTTTATACATTTCATGCCATTATTTTGTGTAATTTTTAATACTTAGAGTAAAATGTTCCGAATTGTGGAAAGAAACCTTACTGTACACAGAATATCTCAGATCCCAAGCATTTTGGATAACAGATCCGATACTGTAGTGTCATTATTGGTATAGTGTGTTTTCCTAGCATGAGGATACATAAGTATCATTCTTCTAAGTGCAAGAAAAAAAAACCAATAGAATAATAATTTAAAAAAAATCAGTGCAACCACAGAACTTACTGGCGACCCATCTAACATTATGAAGATATTGAAATTTCAGATTCTTGAAGTAGTTTCTTTTGTGAGAGTATCCTTTTGTGAAAATTTTGATAAACTTTTTAGAAGCACTTTATTATGTGATCAATTATTTTTAAAATAACCTACATAAATAAGACTACCTACAATCAAAATCATTCTATAAGCGACACAATGTTAACAAAAGATAAAAAAATAATAAAACCAATTTACGGTTTTTAATTTGAAATTCAAATAATATTCACTAAACTAACAAATAAATAGTAAAATAATGAAATTATCTGCTATAAATAAAACATTTTAATAATGCTTTAAATGACTAAATATCAGCAAAAAAGAAAGTTGCGATGCATGAAATTTTGTGTAGTCATATTATCCAATCGCAAATTGTACAATTTTCAGTAGAAGATTAACCAAAAAAATTATCTTAGCATTAACTTATTTTGGTAAAGGGGATGAGATAATAAACTGATGCTTTAAAAGTTACCTGGTATTAGAAACAGGACAAGACACAAGGCGCCAAATCATGAATAAATCGTGGATTTTTGCATGAAGATTCATTGAAAATGATACATTCAGTCATAGTTTCCAGAAATCATCAGGTGTAGTTGACGAATTACATTTATTATTTATTTATTAAACTACTGCAATGGCGATATGACTAGTTCTTTTTTATCCGTTGTTGCAATACTGGCTATCAGACAGGCATTAACAGAAACCAAAGAATCTATGCTAAATTTTTGTGAGTTATTCCAAAATCAAAATGCGTCAAATTTTACTTAATAAATTTGTTATTTTTTAATCATATTTAAGTGCTAGATTCACGAGTTTTGAATAATGATTTCTGTTGCTTTATTTTTTTGTACAAAGAAATGTCTTGTTTTGTTAGTTGAAATTTTTCTGTTGCTGCAGGTTTATTGAATGATTCATTATTAATGAATGAATTATTCTATCGTGATTCGTTCATTGTATTGGCGTCTCTTTACTTTTGCGATAATCTGGACGAAATAGAAATTAGTGTACTCTGATTCTAACAATAGCTATTTTTTGAAATCAGTTTACTGATCCATACTCTTTACTAAAATGAATTAATGGTAAGATATGTTTCTTTGGTTATTCTTCTACTTAAAATTCTACAGCTTGCGATTTGATCGTATCATGGCACAACATTTTGTGTCCAACTTTCATTTTTGCTGCCATTTATAGACATTTAAAATATTCGGCACACAGGTGAAATAAATATTTAACAAGCCGAATAGTAACTATCATGCCCAATACTGTAATATTTTAGAATTTAAAGATGTTAAAATTTGATAAACAATAATTTTTTTTACAAGTAAACTTTACACTATAAAAACTATATTTTGAATTATTATTTAAGAAAACTTTTTTAGTTAATAAATTTTTAAATTTCATGGTTGTGAACATAGTTTTCTTATATTCTAAAACAAATTTTTTAAAATCAAGGAGAAATTTTGAAGGATTTGGAAGAAAAATTTTACCATCATATACTGTTTATTAGTCAGAAAAGCACTAAAGTAAAAAATATATGAATACAGTACAGAACTATTTATCCGGAGTGGTTGGGGTCAGATGTATTCCGGATAACTGGTTTTCCCGCTTAACTGGTTGGGCATTAAAGCAGCATCCATTTGATAAGTTTTATGGAATATATCTGGTTGTGGCATTATTTCTGATTTTAAATTATTCGATTACATGGATTAAAAATCAGATGTAAGAAAGATCAAAAGTTACCCAGAGTTTGAAAGGAGGTAATTTATGGGAATCCCTTGGGAACAAAAATTCTTCTGTTTCCTCTGCATAAAAATTAAAACATCTAAAATACAACTAAATATGTTTCCATCTCAAGTACTAGATGTTGACATCAAATTATACATCTGTTTCAAGCAGTGCATATGTCAAACTGGCAGTGTATGACACTTTTTTCTGCAAAGATTCTGAAATAAGTCTATTAGAAATACCATTCCGGATAAATGGTTCCATACGTTAATGCAATTTATTCAAATGATAGTAACTTGTAATAACTGTGTATTATCAGCACCAGGTCAAGTAGAATTTTGCCAAGCATGATTCCAATTATGAGCATTACATGAACCCTTAGTTTTTGACAATTATATAGTGTTTCATAGCTAATAAGGTACTGGTCCCATATCCTGTGCCGGAGAATTTCGTGATGAATGTTTCGATCTGGTTTAATTGTGGAATTTTTAATGGCTTTAGGGTTGCTTTTTTTCGGAAATGCTTTTTGAAGACTGGCGAACTCGATGACGGCAGATCTTGAAGCTTATTGGTTTTCTAGTATCATGTGTACTGTTACTCAGCTAAATTTTGAATTAGGTTAGATAAGCACACATTCGGATAAGTCTCTGCATCTGTCATCGTATTTTGGATCTAAGGTAAGTCTCGTTAATTTTTCCAAGATTGCGGAAAAACATTATTTTTAAATCTTTATGTTATTTAAAATTCAATTATTTTGCACCATTTTAAAAAATAGAAAATGATTTAAAAATAAAATAAAGATTTAAAAACGAAGTTTGTGTGCCATCTTGGAAAATTTCTTCCATTGCTATTTCACAAATTTTAGCAGCATTCTAAATAATCTAAACAAATGTACTTTTTGAGATGAATATTTGTTATTGTTTTATTGTGTGTATTTACACACCTTGTTTCAGACCCTGACTGGGATGCCTTTTTGTAAACATTAAATTATTGCTGATTGTTTGTTTTTTCATTGAAATATTTTTAAATTTTTTTCTGAGACGGTTATTTATATTTATCTTTTTACTTTTATTTTATATTTAATAAAAATTTTTGGCAGTTGTGAGTGAGATTTTACAAGCATTAAAATTATAATACTTTTTGAAATATTTTTGAAACATATAAAAAGTTCATGGTAAGTTTTTTTTTGGTACTTCTTAGTTATCCCGTCGACCAAATTACTGCCGCCAGATTATAAAATTGCCAATAATGGTTGCCATTAATTAATTAATTGTAAGATTAAATGCCAATAATGGCCGATAAAGCCATTAATTCGACTTTTTTTTGTATTTTAATTAATGTTTTAATAATTTATTTGTTCTTTCATTATTTAAAATAAAAAATTATGTCAATGTGTATAATTTGGCGAAATTGGTCGACGGGATAACTAAGAAGTACCATTTTTTTTCTCTTTTTTATTAATAACAAGTATTCATTTTAAAAAGCACATTTGTTCAGATTGATTTAGAATGCTGCTAAAATTTGTGTAATTGCATTGGAAGAAATTTTCCAAGATGGCACAAAAACTTCATTTTTAAATCTTTATGTTATTTATAAACCCATGTTTTTAAAAATGGTGCAAAATCATTGGTTTATAAATAACATAAAGATTTAAAAATGATGTTTTTCTGACATCTTGTAAAAATTTTCATGTCGCCAAAACGGCATTTGGGTGCAATATTTTTCACCAAGCAGCACAGGATATGGGACTCTTCCCATAAGAGCTGCAGTGTAATGATAATAATATATAATGTACTTTATTCATTTATCATAGTTTATGAGGGAGATGGGGTTATAGTTAATTTTTATTTTTTATAGTTTTTTTTTATTTATTTATTATGCACATTTATTACATTTTGTTTATTAATTTATTTTTTATTATTTACCATTTTTAGCAATTTTGTGTACATTAATGTTAAATTACTGTTTTGAATGTGATTGGCAATAAAATATAAAATTGGTAACCATTTTTTGCAATCTAGCTCCCGGCCCAGAATACTTAAGTACCAAATAACTTTCTTGTTCCTTTTGATAAATAAGACATTTTAACAAATAAACTTTACCCTTAAAAATTCTTTGCTGTGCATTATTTCAAGAAGAGGTTAGTTTAAAAACTTTTTTTTACTTTGTCAAATTTTAAATTTCATGGTCTCTTCTGTGGGTTAAAACAAATTGATGAAATTTGGTTAAACAGTAAAAGAAATATTTTAAAATCAAAGAGAAATTTTGAAAGAATTAGAAAAAAAAAAAAAAAAAAATTGACAGCCATGTACTTTTTATTTGTCAGGCAGGGACTAGAATAAAAATATAATAATGCATTTTTTTTTTAAAGGTATTATCTAAAGAAGAATAATATTCCTGTTCAGCAATGAAGAATAATGTTCCTGGTTTAGCAAGGAAGTTTTTAAATGCACCAAAAGATGGTGTCTGGAGTGGACAATCATTTTATGTGGTTATAAACATACAGGTTGTTCTTAAAATTTCGGATCAAACTGATAATGTGGTCCATACAAACATCTGAATCCACTTATTCCATCAGTATATTCAATCAAACTTACAGGAATCCAGACCAAACTGAATTTTCATTCACAACTTTGGCGATAATGAAAATATTTTAGTGAGATTTGCATCATTTAATTTTGCTTGTATGAAATATAATGATATTATCGAAAGTAACTGATATTTTGCTGGTGGCACAGTATAAGTGCTGTCAGCGGCATTCTAAATAAAGGAATGTCTAGCTCAATGTTGTTTAGATATAAATGGTGGCAATTTACAACACTTCTTGCCATATCTAGGGCTGGATAATATATCATCGATTTTTATAACATATCTCCTCAGTCAATTTTAATCTTTGTTAAATATTATTATATCTGCTGTCATTATATCCGTATAATGCAATTTCTCACTCTCTAATCAATGCTACATTAAAACAAAAAGAAAAAAAGAGCTGATTTTTCCCCTTTGCCATCCCTTGCCTCTACTGCATCCTGAGATCCCCCATGACGTGACATGGCGGTGCTTAAAGAGTGCCAATGTGGCGTGAAATGCCGCCACACGTAACCTCCAACTAAAAATGAAAAAGGAACTAAAGATGAATTTCGAAACAAAGCACGGCCTAAAGGTATAATTTGGAAGCTCTGGTGAAGTCCCAAGGGCCATTCCAGAGTTGAGAGCATGAGGCTAAATATAACCTCCAGAAAAAGTGTGCATAAGGCATCTAAATTAATTTGGTTGCCCTACACTTCAATGGCATTTCATTGACTGGCATAGGTAAAGAACGGAGAATGCAAAGACAGTAGGGTACCAACGAGCACAGAAAAATCATAGCATAAGGTAGCCAAGCCTAACTAACTATCTCTAAGAACTTATAAAAAAAAAGGAGTTCACATAGCTCACTAATTTAGAATGTCAAGCCTAGTGCATATTACAGGTCGTGCATCTCACGGCTTTCACACAAACTATAAAGCCTTGAAAAAGGCTTTGTGGTACTAGACATCGAAAGAACACTGCTATTGCAAATAACATTTTGGCATTGACAGTGATCGTAAATGGGGACAAGTTAAAACTAAAAGCTAAAAAATAACTTCAAAACCAACTGTAAAGCTGGGATTGGAATTTCACGACCGGGATACATGTGCACCGGCGGTCGAATCAGCCAAATCTGGGAGAAAAAGGTCTTAAATAGCCGGGGTGTAGTGAGCAAACACCCCAAGGCCAATAGGAAATGAGGTAGGCAGAGCCTAGCCTCACCCTGGATGGAAGTATCTTACAATTACAAAATTTAAAATTTTGAACAGGAAAGAGTATCATTAACAATTTAATAACAAAATAACTTGAAGGAAAGGAAGTTCCAAATAAATAAAGATAAATAAAACAAAAAAAGCACAATTCAGTTAGGAAAATTGAAAGATGCGGCTGTTATAATGAACAGTATGCTGCATGACGTCACGGGGGAAAAAAATTCTACATGAAAGTTTCTTTCAATCTAGGGAAAAGATGGAATTTTCCTGGGAAATTCTGCATTTAAGTTACTGCTGAAGGATTTCTTCGAGGGGTTTTCGAACATGGGACGAAATTATCATCCCGAGTGAGTACAGCAAGAGGCCATTTCCGGTTTCTCCCCCACTTTAGCGTCATAACAACAGATGGCATTTAACGCAGGATTCTGCACGGCTGGGATTGACCTGTGAAATCCCCCATTTGCTTCTGTAGACAGGGGAAAAGGGTACAATAAAATTTAGATAAATCATTATTTATTGTTACTACAAATCGGGATGACAATTATAGGGTCATTTCATGTGAAATCAACCAATTTAAAGAAAAAGTGTTGCACCATAGTCACAGATTTTTTTAAAATTTTTGTCATAGACAGACACAGTAATGAAACCCTCAAACCTGAAATTTAAAAATAATTTTCGCAATATTGGCTGAGATACGGCCATTTGAAAATTGGTCATTTTTACCAAATGGCAGCCATCTTGGAATCTTATCAATGTCTGTAAATGGCTATAACTTGACAACTAATGGCTCAAATTCTATGTTTTTGATACCAATTTGAAGCTATTTCTACAAAGAATGCATATTTCACATCAAAATAATAGTAAATTTTCATTTCTTTACTTTTTATTATGTGCAAACTGAAAATATCACTCAAAAAAGGGCTGACTATAATGGCCCATAAAAAGAATGAATCATCATGAATTTTTCTGAAACTTGGTAGAAACATTGCTCCATCTGTGCACTTTAAATAAAAAAAAATTGGAGAGGTAAAATTTGTTGTTTTAAAATAAATGTTTTTTTACACATAGGGTGTCTTAACCAAATAATGATCATTTTAGAATCTGTAAGTATTCCTAATTTCAGAAATAATGGTTAAAATAAAATTTTCTAACATCTGAATTAATGTGCTGTGTGTATATTATATAATTAAAGAAAGAAATATCAATTTGCAGCTATTTATACTAAATATTCATATATTGTATTAAAATACTAGTAAATTTTTATTTCTACAGTACTTTTTATTTCATTTAAAATATGAGAATATAATTCTCAAAAAATATTTACACAAATATTAAATCCCTTACTATAATGGGCTACATTAAAAAAAAAAAAAAAAAAAAAAACATAATATTTTCCCCTGAAATGTTGGAGAAATACTAGCTGTAAATTACAGTTGAATTTATTCAATTGTGTAATTTAAATAAAATAAAAAATATATAAATGAGTTAGAGTTCACATTTGATGATTTTAGTTCACACTGAGTTCAAACAACAAAAATCTAGATACAGTGAGACAAAAAGAAAATTAATATAATACAAATCCAGGGCAAAACATGTGATGAGAAATAAGCCTAAGTTTAAACTTACACATGGAACAAATCTAGACAAAATATTTACTTACATGCACATAACTTTATAATATAATACCTAGTTTTTTTCTTCAGATTTAAACGACTAAGGTTTTAATCAGTTTTATAAGTAAGTTCAGTTATACTAAATATACTGAAATAAAAATTACATAAACTGACATATTTACATCTGAACATTTAATGCATTCTGAATGATTTAAATATATATATATATACAGTAAGTGAGGAGTAAAAATTTGCCCATATAAATTTAATTTTTAAAGTGGGAAAAGGTCTTAAATAGGTTCTACATATAGGGAAGAGTGAGGAGGAATGGGACACTTTTTACAAAAGTGAGAAAATCATTTTTGTTTGACACAATAATAAAAATTTCGATTTTTAGAATACAAAATGGAACACTTTCTAATGTCCTTGAACAGTATAAAAAACATAATTTTCAGAAACAATTTTATAATTACAGAAATTATAAATTCAAAATATGTCCCATCCCCCCCCCCCCCCCCACTAACAGGGAGGTATGGGACAACTATAAAACAATGTATTATAAGAAGCAAATAGCCTAGTGTCAGGTATATTTACAATATAACAAAGATTGTAGGTTGATAATGTCTGTGCTACAATATCAAATTCCAGTGTCTTCATCACTGGAAGGATAATTCGGATTGTTAATCAGAAATGATATTAAGAAATCATCTAATCAATTTATTTATATTTTGAAGTAAATGAATATCTTTTCAATGTTATAATTAATATACTATCCTTTAAAAATATTTGCATATTAGCAATTTACGCTCATCTTATTAAAAAGTATAGTCCCATTCCCCCCTTTGCTGGCATGTCCCATTCCTCTCTCTACCTTCTTTTATATTAAACTTCTTGTATAAACAGAAATACTGCTTTTAGGCATAATTTAAATTATGGATAATATACAGTATAACGTTCCATAAATAGGGAAATTATTACACCTATGCATAAAAAAATCATTAGTATACTGAAAGCATAAAAAGTATATGAAGCAAATTTACTTTTGATTCTTGAAATAATCTTTTTCTTTATACAGTTTCAAGCTTACGTAGATCAGCTACTTTTTTCAACTGAAGATTGGGCTACCATTGCTTCACCTAATCTGTGATTGATGAAATATTTAGGATGATAGTACCTAAAGAGAAAAACCTACTGTCCCATTTGACCCCACTCTCCCCTATATGTAAAGTAAATCCTCATTTATATGTATTGCATTTATCTGTTTTTTATAATTAATTATACATTATATTCCTTAAATTATTTTCTTATCTTTTTCAGTGTAAAATTTTTTAAATTGTATACATTTTTTGTTGGGGTGGGGGAGGGGATTCCTTCGAAATTAGTACAAATGAGGTTTTCAATATACTTTTATATTAATTCAGATGTTAGAAAATTTTATTTTAACCTTTATTTCTTAAATTAGGATTACTTACAGATTCTAAAATGATCATTATTCGGTTAATGACACCCTATGCGTAAAAAAGCATTAATTTTAAAACAACAAATTTTACCTCTCTAATTTTTTTTTAATTTGAAGCACACAGATGGAGCAATCTTTCTACCAAGTTTCAGAAAAATTCATAATGATTCATTTTTTTATGGCCCATTATAGTCAGCCCTTTTTTTGGGTGATATTTTTAGTTTGCACATAATAAAAAGTAAAGAAATGAAAATTTACTATTGTTTTGATGTAAAATATGCATTCTTTGTACAAATAGCTTCAAATTGGTACCAGAAACGTAGAATTTGAGCCATTAATTGTCAAGTTAGGGCCATTTATAGACATTGATCAGATTCCAAGATGGCCGCCATTTGGTAAAAATGACCAATTTTCAAATGGCTATATCTCAGCCAATATTGCGAAAATTATTTTTAAATTTCAGATTTGTGGGTTTCACTACTATGTCTGTCTATGATAAAAATTTAAAAAAAATCTGTGACTATGGTGCAACACCCATTGGTTGAATTCATGTGGAATGACCCTATAGCAGAAAAATAATAAAAATAAACTTTGTGTGCTGGAAATCAAATGGGAGAAGCAATTTTTTTCTGGGTGGGTGGTGAGGATAGGTTTGTTTTCTTTAGTGCAAAACAGTCAAAACATGAGAATCATTATTCTGGCCAGAAATTTTGGAAATACATTTTAGGAATTCCTAACATACATTTCTTTTGTTGTTGTTAAGACAGATTTCAAATCTAAACTCGCAATTTCCTGGCACATTCAAAAAGCCAGTTGTAAGCCTAGACACATATAAGTAAAAACCTCACACTATTTCTTAAAAAGTATCAATTCGAATAAGATTTTCCATTTCTTTATAAAGCAAAGAACCTATCAGAAGAAGCTGGAAAAATTGGTGTTTATAACAGACTTTTTAAATGTGACAGTCTGAAAATAGTCCTCATGAGACAAAAAATGCTTATAACTAAAAATGTCATACCTTTATCAAAAAATCCTGGTAGTTAATGCATGAGAAATACCGTAAAATCCCGTTAATCCGCCCTTCCCGATTAAGCGTCCCCTCCCACTTTGTAAACAAATTGGAAAATTCAAGAAATCCCGAGAAAGCGCCCTCCCCGCAAAAAAATTTCGGTGCGCACGTCAAGATCAATTTCAATCATTTCTTTACTTTTCTTTTCAACTAAGTCTATTATTCTTCTTACCTTTGATTTCATTCATTTCTTTCAGTTTATTCAAATCTCCTTTTGGCGTTTGCACTTACCTTTTGTTTTCATATCGTCATAAACCTCAGAGGAACCCGTAAACGCAGTTCAGTATTCGTTTTACAATTTGATTAAGAATAGATTCACGTCATCGAACTACTGATCGGTAATTCGGGAATCGGTTCCATTCTGTACAGCTACATAACTTCATATTTATACGTATAATTAATATTTTTCATAATACCATTAGCCTTTTGTATTATTATTACTAAATATATAAAATAATAGTGATAATAACAATATACAGCCTTTTTTTTTAGTAACGTTCAGAATTTTATATCGTGTTGGTTTTCTTTCTTCTAAGTTATGATAGATGGCACCAAAATAAAGCGAAATCGGATTTATTGGTATTATTTATTTTAATATTATTATTATTAAGTATTGAATTGGTTATTTAATTTGATATTTGAAGGTGATATACATAATATTTACTTTATATATCACTATTTAAAATGAGTTAATGTAGTGATAAAGTTATTTTTTTTAATTAATTTTATGTCAGCCTGATTTAAATTTCGCATTATAACACATTTCTTCTTAAAAAAAAAAAAAAAAAAAAAAAAATTAGTTTCATTTGCAATATTTTTCATGTTATTATTGTGATTAGTATTATTTATTTAGCCTTTTAGATAAGAAATGATGATTTTAAAAAAAGGGGATATTTAATGTCCCTAATTTACAAAAGATGGCGACACTGCATAAAATGTTACTAGTTTTAGAAAGAATTTTAGGACATTTTCAAATGCAATTTCTTAGTGTTTTTTATTTTAATTTATTAAGTTCTTTTTATTTTTCTGTTACCATATTAATGACAAACATTAGTGTTGTTATTTATCTTATGACAGATATTAGTGTTATTATTTATCTTAATGCATTCCAATTTCAAAGCTTTTGAAATCCAGAATTTTCTATAATTTGAAATCGCCGTTAATCGCGGTTATACTGTTTTTATATTTTGTATATAATTTTTTTTTTCAAAATGTTTTTCTTTTCTAACTTTATTAAAATAATGCGTATTTTGCGACGATCGGATATTACCATCTCCCACCCCACCAACCATAGATGTCATTACTACAATTTTAATACCGTGTAAGCGCCCCCTCCGATTTTTTTACGATTTTCCATCGTGGGTTTTTTTTTTTTTGGGGGGGGGGGGGGGGGTGCGGATTAACGGCGTTTTACGGTAATCTTAAATGTTAGGAAAAACATTTTTTTAATTCCGAGTTTAAAAAAAATTAATCTTCTTCTTTCTTTTTAAACTTTTTTTTATTACTTAAAAAGTAATATTTCATAAACTTAACAAAAAAATAAATTTAACCAAAATTTCTACAAGAGTTTTTATTGAAAGTTAAATTGATTTTTACAGTACATAATTCGATGTAAAATTATTTTTTCTAAAAAACAGTGATTAAAGAGAATACTTTTTTATTCTAAAATATCTCTGTAAAATATTTTTTCTGTTTAGAAAATTCATACAAATCCATTTATATTTTTCTTTTCCTTTTTAACTGCCATGTTTATCTATCTTTAAACTGCCCAGAAAATATCACTAGACGAATCTTCCTTATTTGTTTTTCTTTCAATGTTTGCAGTTATGCTATTGTTTAGTTTTATAACTTCTATAATTGTTTCTTCATTGAATAAATATATAGAATTTTAGTGTAAAATTTGAAAAATGTCTATAAATGTATATTTCCTCGTACTTTTTCTGAAAAATTCCGCTAAATTATGTATAAGGTCATAGACAAAACACATGTATAAGTTGATTTTATACATATCTTCTAGAAATTAGATTTATCTATCTGTTTGCCGATTGTTTGACAATAACCAATATCCTGAATCAAAATGTTTTTCACTTTGCTTACAAAATTAATTTTGCAGTTACCTTAGCGTTTACTAGTGAAAAATTTGACCTTTGTGAACAAAAGAGTACAACTGGACAACGTCGATTTCAACTAATTAACATCAAATAAAAATCTTTTAAAAATTGTGAATAGTTTGTTTTAATTCTATCAAGTACTGAAAAATTTTAAAGATTTTTTATATGTTGTTAATTAGATGAAATGGTGGTTTGTCACGTGGTCCCTGTTTACCCTATCAGTAAATGAAGAAGAAGAAAAAAAATATATTTCATTTGGTTATCAAAAAAAAAAAAAAAACTCTAACAGTATTTATGTACAGTTTGTATTTTGCGATTCTGCTTGAACATTTAATTATTGTGAAATTTGTGTAAGGTTGTTTAAAGTTCAATTGAATTTTGGATTCTTTATATGATTTTATAATTTTTAAAATTTCACTAATTGTTGGCTTGTGCTGGGCCCTGTCACTGATCCCAGCCTGGCCTGCTGGCCTGTTTTCTTTCATGTCACTGGGGTCAGACCTGGTCTTTGCTTTCACCAGGCCCGGGCCTTACCATTTTCTTAAGGCTCGGGACAGGCCTGGTCATTACTCAATCTGATCTGGGCTCAGACCTTGCTTTTTTCTGGAGGTTCTAGCGTGACCGGGCCTAACTTATTTTTCCATTCTGAGCTGGAACTTGTTTCATTCTTCCTAGGTTGATTTTTTAGTCCTGGTCTCGACTTAGCTTATATTAAAATTGTTGTCTTACAGTGGTGTGGTCCAAGCAAAAATCTAAAATTAGATCCTGCCAGAAACTTTTTGCAAACAATGCATTTCTTTTTAAATTTCCATTATTCAACAAATAAACAATAAATTTTATTCTTTTTAAAGAATAGTAGATTTCTAGGTAATAAAATTAAAATAAAACAACCTGCCTATGATGAAATTCTGTCTTAAATGGTAAAATGTGTTGATCAATAAATACAATAATATGTGAGAAAAGAATAATACATTTACACCTGCTAAGAAGAGAAATCGTTTATTATGCATTTTTTTCCTTTCCTATGTGATTCTGTCTTAGAAGATTTTACTGTATAGCATTTTTGAAATTTTTAAGTCTCCAATACATATAATATGGATTAACGATGTTAATGATAACTAAAATAAAGTTAAAAAAGAAAGATAAATAAATATTTTTGGTCAGAACTCCTCATACAAAGCAATTTTTAACCATATCAACGTAAAAATCCATGTTTTGTAAAAATTCAGTCGGGCTGGGATCAGGCCAAGTTTTTAACTTTTTTTCAGGGCCAGACCAGTCTCGGACCAAACTTTTAACCTTTATACCATTCCGGGCATGGCCAAACTTCTTGTCCTGTGGGTCTTTCTGCCCTTACAGACCTCTAACTGTCAGAACAACACAAAAATATTGAATACTTTATTTTTAATTGTTTTACTTTATGCAAAGTAATAAAAAGTTTCAAAGCAAAATGTAATATTATTTCTAATGCTTTGTTATAGTTGTTTAGATTCTTTCCAGTGAGGCTTCACATTTTTAAATTTTTGTGTAAAAATAATCTATCACAAATAAATGGTGAGTTTTTCTGTTTTCATACTTCCATACTTTATGTAAAAGTTAAGCATGGATATTGTTACTTTGTGATAATAATGGAACACCTAGCTTGTTATAGAATGAAACTTTGTTAACAAATATTAAGTAATATTTATATACCACAGAAATATTAAATCTAAGATAACAAAGGCTGTTTTTATTTATTAGCGAAAACAAAAGTTTGTATGTTTACTTTATTAAGGAATGTGGTAACCTCTTGCAGCCATACAAGCTATGCCATTATTGCTCATATTCTGATTAAGTGTATCAATTTAGTGTTTGTTGTTTTAGTTAATGACATTTCTTAGCTAAAGGTTCTTTGTTTTTGTGCAATCATAAAACCTTGGAAGGAATCATGCTTTAAATGCATTATTATTTTTCAATTATTATTCCCTTTAAGGTTATATTAGATTTAGAAATTTTAAACTGCTTGATTTGTTTCGCATATAATTTACTTTACATTTTAAAACAATTATTTTTTTTAACATTAAAATTGCTGAAACAAACATTTTGAATCATTAATGAAAATATAAATGCATTTTAAGTGTAAATTTCATTCGCATTTCTTTGGAAAGAATTTATTTTGATTGTTTATAATGACAGTGATATTAAGTTCAAATTAATGTCTTGTTTTATAAATTAAGGTAAAATTTAGTGAAAGATCTAAATATGATGTCAAAATCAGATGGTGGTATGGAAAATTTTAAAGTTTTTTATCATTTCTATAAGCAAATGACTGCTTAAGAAAAATTTAGAAATAGAATTAATTAGTAGGTTTTATTACTAAGCAAATGACACTAGTCACATTGATACAATCATTTGTGGCACAGTTAGCAGCATATGGCCTATTGGTGCAATGCAGAAAATGCAGTTGTCGCCAAATGTTAGAAACAGCCTTGAAAGTACATTATTTGAAGTATTATTCGTTGTTCATGCATATAGAGTGATTCACAACTACATGTTTTTGTTCCTAACTTTAGCAGCAATAAAGATATTTTAATGAAATTTTCAACATACTTACTTCCATGTTTTAAGGCAGTGACTTGGAGGATGTCCCCTCTGGAGCATTAATATTCTGCCCCTCCCCCCTGCAGAAGTTTGAGATTTTCTTCTTTGTATTGGTCTAAAAGTGCTAATTCTCTATGTTGCTATAACCCCATTCCCCTTTTTGAGCTGCAAAATTTTCTCCCAGAGAGCAATATCTGAATGCAACACTAGATATACCTTGTTTTGTGTGGTATATAGTAACTCAAAAAGTACTGAAAGAGCCGAGTAATTTTAAGGACACCGTATGTAACATGAAATACATTGTAAAATATGAACTGTCTAGTTCAGGGCAAATAAAATATGTATGGTGCCACTTCCACCTCTTCAGTTAATCATGTTTGTGTTCCAATTGGAACGAAACATCCTATATTTTTGAGTGAAAAACAAAGAATTGCAACTCTAGTTTTCTGTACAAAAATTGTTGTCCTGTTGCAAGCTGTATCAAATCATTGCAAACATTTGAATAGTTCTTATGCATAGGCGTAGCGTGACCAGAAATTTTGGGGGGGGGGGGGGCACCAAGGTCGTGAAACTGCGCCCCGAGCGAATTTTCAATTTTGCGCCCCCCCCCCCCCCAAAAAAAAAAAAAAAAAAAAAACTTTCTCTTTGTGATGGGTGTTATAAAATTGATAAAGTGCAGAAACATAAATAAATTCTATTGAATAAATATTTCGCGTTTATTTTGGAACTTTAAGAGGTTTAATTTTAATTTAAAAATTTAGAACAACTAAATAACATAAGGGAAAATTGCACTTATTTGTTAGAGAGTTCATGATATTTTGCGACAGGAAAAAAAAATGATCAAGAGAGAAAAAGAAATTCCCCGGAAAATGATTGGCAGCCAAAAAATGAATAAAACCGTGGTTTGCAGTATAAATTTTGCTCCCGGGGCGACCGACCGCTCCTTTAACAACCTCTTTGCAAGGCCCTGGGGAGGCACACTAGAGGTCTGCACGGACCGCAGTTTCAAGGCTTGGACCCAGCTCTGCGTAAAAATTAAAACTTCCACCCAAGCCCGGCTCGTACAAAAATCAGTAAAAACATGCACGGCCCGTGGAAAAATCAATTAAATCAGGCCTGCACCGGCCCGACTCAATTTCTCATAAAATTCCAATTTTTCTTAACATACAACTGCAGGGCTGCACTTGCTAATAAAATGTTACTGAAAGCGACTATTTTAAGCATCCGGCGGCTATGCCGCCTATTTTAGGCCAAAAAGCGACTATTTCAAGAAAATAGGCGACTTTTTTCGGATTAAGCGACTATTTTTACTGAATATATTCGATCTTTTTCTTCAAAGCGCTTGTAACGTCATCTTCCCAAACGCACTTTTTCAACGGTTGTTTGAGGAGATTCGCGATTTTTTCCGCGACGAATTCCAAAATTCGCGATTTTTCCCCTAATCGATTGACGAAAATACCTCTTTCTTTCTGAGATCTTTTTATACTATTGTTGAAGGAGATTTTGCGATTTTTTCCGCGATCCTTTGCCAAATTTCGTAAATTTTTCTACGACAGATTGACGAAATTTATTTTTTTTTCGTCACCACTTGTCCAAATTTGCGATATATATTTTCCGCGACCGATTGATAGTAGTTACTATTTGTTTCAGAGATCTTTCGAAATTACCGATTCTTTTCCAGATCGTTTGTCAAAATTCGTGATTTCTTTTCACGACCGACTTACGAAATTCGAGATTTTTTGCGCGATCATTTGGTTAAATTCTCAATTTTTTTTAAGAACCAAATTTGCGTTTTTTTGTTCGCAACCATTTGACAAAATTTGCGATTTTTTTTCTTGTGATCGTTAGACGAAATTCGCAACTTTTGTCCATTTTTTGACGAAATTTGCGATAATTTTTCCGCGACCGACTAGCGATAATCACCATTTGTTTCCGCGACCTTTGTTAAATTTCAAGTAATTTTTTACTGTTGTTTGAGGAGATTTGCAATTCTTTCCGTGAAGAATTGTAAAATTCGCGATTTTTTCCCCAATTAGGGGGGCGATTTTCCTCGCGATTGACGAAAGTAGTTATTTCTTTTCGCCATCTTTTGCTACGATCGTTGAAGGATATTTTGCAATTTGTCTTTTCTTTTGTCGACCGACTGAGGAAGTTCTTGATTTTTCCCTCAATTTTTGATTAAATTTGCGGGTATTTTCTTTTTCTGTGCACGACAGTTTGACATAATTTTCGATTTTTTTCCATAATCCTTAGGCGAAATTTACAAGTTTTTTTTTTTTTTTGCGACCGATGGGAAACTATTTTTTCTACGACCAATTGTTGATATCTGCGATGTTTTTCGCTACCGATTGGCAAAATTCGCGATTGTTTGAGAATTGATTTTGCAGAATTCCCGAAGAAAAAAAATCGCTTTCGAATCATATGCCTGTGAAACAAGTAAATTTGAAAGATTCCATCCAATTGAATTTTCTTATTATGCGGGATTTTCCTTTTTTGTGTGGGATTTGCGATATCCCACACGTTATTTCTAACTCTGCCCCTCAAATAAAACTTTTCTTCCTTCTGTCCAAAAAATTCTTGAATTTGAAAGGCCTGATGGAAAATAGTATCGGGGGTAATCTGCAAGAAGTTTTTACAACTATGTTCCTGGTGCTGTACATAATTTTTATTGTTGAAGAACCAAGCTTACTTACTTCATAACTGAAACATTAGGGCCTTAATTTCTGGATAACTTGCTTTCTCATTTAAAGAAATCACTCTATTCTTTATTCAGTGATTTGAGTGATTTCAGTGATTGATTGATAAACTGTGAAATAAGATCTGAACATTCATAAAGTCCTTCAGGTTTTTATAGATACATTTTTCTTCCCTTTTTTTAAAGTGATGGGTATAAGACTATTTTGGCTACTATTTTCGAACAAATGCTGCTATTTTTTTCGTTGGAGGCTACTAAAGCTACTATTTTCAGTGTCATTAGGCAATGGCAGCCCTGCAATTGAGATGCTTTTATGAAATAGAATAAAGTTTTTTTTTTCTAAAAAACTCCGATTTTTTTTTATAAAATAACATCAAAGTTGGACTTTTCATTTCCGAATTCGAAGACTGACAATTACAAGACGGATCCATTTAGTAATCTGCTTTAAATAAGCTGCTTCGAATTAGGAAAAATGTTAGGAAAAGAAGGGACGCTACTCGATTCTTAAGCACCTGTCACTTAAACATCTGTAATTTTCAGGTAAATAGGAATAGAAATGAGTTTATGATGTGCCAAAAATACTCACATTTTTGAGTGGGGATTTTTGTTTTTTTTCTGAGAACGTATTAATTTACTAAAACAAACAATTCTGTATATTCTTACCTTCTGTTCCATTTTCGTCCTTCTGAAGCCAGACTTGCATGAATTTAAAACCAGCATGTCGTACTCCGTGACATCTATTTTTATTGAGTTTTCTATAAAAAATTCCTACTTTTTTATCGCGCTTGTTTTTCCGTGGGTCATTCATTCCTGACCATTTAAAAAAATAATAACAACATTTAATTGCAAGCACATTCCCACAAATGACCAGATTAGACCAAACCAAGTGTGTGTATGAGTGTGTGTGTGTGGGGGGGGGGGGTTAGGTAGAGGCGCTCCTACTATCCCACTTTGCACAAGAGGGAAACAGGAGTTCAGAGGTCAAAGAAGTTCTTTGCCTGACCATGTTACTCACTGCAATTAAACTACGTGGCTGACTGGACACTGTAAAAAATAGTATATAGCTTTGCAGTTAGGAAAATTTTTTCTTCTGCCGATCAACTTACAACTACTGGCCAAATATCAATGATTAGCCAGCACCGTATTGATGGTTGAGAACTAAAGCGTTTTTGTTTTTGTGGAAGAGAGAGTGGTTGAAATGCTATACACTGAAGAGGTTTAAATTTAATTGCATCTTAAAAAAATTAAAAATTGAAAATCACTGCCGTTTATCGTTTTTGTAAAAGTCTCAATAAGTCACAATCCTAAAATATGTGAATATAAATTTCACATTAATTTATCTGAAAATCCCATGTATAATACACTATCGCATATTCTTTTAAAACAGCGACTAATGAATGTTTTTAATAATTTGCACAATAAGTACAACCAGGGCCCTCGCAAAGGGGGGGACGGGGGGAGCCCCCCTCCAAACGTTTGCGAATGCTGTTACACTTGGCAAATTTACAAACTTAGTTGGCAAATTTGTTTAAAAATTTAATAAAAAACTATAAAACACTTTCTATTTCTGATAGATTTGACAAAAGTTACAAATATAATTGGGATTATTATTAAGCTTTTTACAAATAAGAACTATATTACATTTTCTAATTGTGGTAACTTGGTAACATTATAAAACTGGTTGGCAAATGTCGAGAACTATTTATTTTTACTTCTCAATGAGTTGGCAAATACTGAAATTTGACTTGATAATTTAAGGTCCTCTCCCCCACCAACAAAACGTATAAAGTGATGGCCCTGAGTACATCTTATATCAATCGTACGTTCAGGGCCAAAACTAGCTTTTTTTGTGCCCGGGGAAAACATGGATTTTGGCTCCCCCCCCCCCCCCCACCCATCTCCTCACGCACAATAAAAGTTATCGCCCTCAAGTACCCTATGCAAAAAATAAATAAACAAATAAATAAATAACAATCATAAAAAAATCATTTAATAATTGAAATTAGTGCAGAAAATATGTAAACAACGCTCCCATAGTTTTAACATTAGCCTGAGCGTTAAGAGCCTACACTAGTTACGCGAAGAAACTGGATCGCTAATGCTAAACGTATGGGAGCGTTATTTTTAAATTGTCTCGCTTGCATATTAATAATTTTATTTTTTTTTTCTTAGAAAAATCTGAGGTTGAATTCTAACCGGGTTAGTATTTACTTTTTCGATTTTGGTCGCAGATTATTTTTATAAAGTTACTTTCACTTTCAGTACCAGTTTCGAAACCTAAAAGTATAGCAATGCTAAAGATCAATCTAAACTATCCCAAGGAAGCGAGAAATTTGAAAAGAGCCCTCCCATAGTTTTAACATTAGCTTGCGAGTTTCTTTGTATTTCACATATATTTATACATTTTTGTATGAAACGACAACAACCGACTGGCACATGTCCTTTCTGCACCCCCCTAGTTTCGGCCCGGGCTATAGTCTTAAAAAAAACATTAAAAAAGGGAGTTGCTATTCTATCTTGCATATATTTCAACCCTTAGTCTTTAGCCGTTGACAGTTGCCCGACCTCGCGCCCTTTGAGGCCGGATCTGGATGTAAAAAAAGTAATTTTAGTAAAAGGCATGAAAGACATTTTTCAGTTGTCACCTACCTAGAAATGGCAAAAGGACGAGAAATGTAATTTGGTAAGGTAAAAGCAGGGGCGGCTGCTGCTTTACTATTCATGGCGCCCTGGGTGCCAAACAAAAAAGGGCGCCATGGCGCCCTTTTCCGTTTATCACGGGCAGTCGCCCAAGCTTGCCTCGTCTCTCCAAGATTGGATCTAGTTGGTTGTAAAAAACAATTGAACCAAAAGTAATGCAAAAAATAATGCACCAAAAGTAATGTAAAAAATAATTGCACCAAAAGGGACAGAGCGGCATTTTTCAATTTCCGCCTAGGGTGGCAAAACGCCTAGAAATGGCAAAAAGAAGAGAAAAAATCATTTTGAGGGATAAAGGCAGAGACCACTTTATTAGCCATGGCGCCCTATGCGAGATTTTTTACTTTACCACTGCAAACGCTATACTCTTTTTTTTCTTTTAAATGGTTTTACTAAAGCATTTAACTTTTTGCACTCCTTCCAAGGCCGAAACTAGCTATCTTTTCACCCGGGGCAAACATGGATTTTGGCGCCCGCCCCCCTCTACCTCCGCAAAGTAAATTTACAAAGAGAAATTTGCGAAAGTTTCTATTAACGGACTTATTTTAAAATTTTAAATGCGTAACAGTAAAATACGAAACAATAAAATACGTAATATTGAAATACATAACCAGCTTTATCAAATATTTATTCACTAAAACCTGAGAAAAAATCGAAATGAATCGGAAATAATTACGCTTTATACAGGTTTCCGTCTTAGTAGGTATAACTGTTGGTATTCCTTCTGTTGGGAACCATGTAGTTTTTTCATTTAAGACAAGATTCCATTGATATGTCTAGATACTTTCCTGAACCTAATGTTAATTTCCAAATTTACGTGTGACTCAAAACAACAACAACAAAATTATTAAGTTTTTCCTTTTTATTTTGTGAATTTTCGACCGCTTGGTTTTTATTGTCCCAGCCAGTCACCTGACCTCAGCATCTCTAAGTTCAGATATGGTGATATGCCTGTAAAAAAGTAATTATAAAAAAAAAGAATGGGATTATTCATTTGCTGTTTTGTATATTGCAGGCGAATCTTTTTATCTATTTGACAATTTTAATGCAGATTACTCAGCTTTTCTTTTTGATTTTTCGGCTAGAAAATATTTTTTTTACACAAATTTGACACGCACGTATATATATTGCATAAAACGGCAAACCAAATTTTCATCTGGCGCCCCCTTCGCGTGGCGCCCAGGGCACATGCCCCCTCTCCCCCCTTAGTTTCGGCCCTGACTCCTTCTCTCGTTTGTTTTTATTGTCACGGACAGTCGCTCAACGTCACCCATAGCAAGGCGGGAAAAAAGAAAGTTCAATGCTGCTCAGGGAGAGAGATAAAAAAAAAAAAAAAAAAAAAATAGAACAGCCTTCTTGGCATCTTTTTATCAGAAAAGTCAGAGTCAAACAAAATCTTCATTTGGCGCCCCCTCGCCTTTCGTTCTGGCGTCCGGGGCATATGGCCCCTCTGCACTCCCCCTCCCAGGGAAATCGGTTGGCGTTTGGCAATTATCGGTGAGGGTCAGTTTCACACAGAAGATAGGGGTGGAGACTGACCTTGGAAAATGTTAGTGATTCTCCTAACGCAGGAAGGGATTTAAATGATTGAAGGCGTAAACATGGTACATTTGGAATTGTAGAACAGCTCTTTTTTCTTAGTCATTTGCAGTCTTCTGTTATAGATGAATCTTTTTATATATTTGTAAATTTTAATACGTTTGGTTCAGTTTTCCTTTTGGATTTTCCGCCTGTGAGACATTTTTATGCGAATTCGATATATATATACATATACATTATACATTTTTGTATGTAAAGACAAAAAAAAATCTTCATTTGGCGCCCCCTAAGCTTTCTGTTCTGGCGCCCGGGGTACAGAAGGTTGGGGGGGCACGTGCCCCGCCTATGTTCTTATGTATCAGCTTAAGTATGTTATATTGCTTCTACATGTTGCTAATCCTTATGTACCTTAATATCTTTCTTCTATATTTCAATAAGATAAATGATTTATGTATATATAACGTAACACATTTTAATTTGGACACATAAAAATTCAGTTTTAATAGATTAGTTATTGAAATTACTGCTTTCAGTGTAAATATTTCTGAAAGAAACAGAAACAGTTGAATACAATTTATTTTGATTCAAAGTTACAGAATAGTAATTTTTTAATTTCTATGGATTTTTTGTAATCATACAACTGTAATATATTTTCCAAAAATCACCTGTTCACAATGTTAAGTAATATGTGTAAATATTGAATTAATTGCTTGTTTTTGTAGAACATTAAATAGAGTAACACAAATTTTGACAAAAAATTTTTTCCTTACCAAGTTCGTGTTACTGCTGTTCTTTTCTCATATAACATATTTCTTACCCACAAGAAAAATGACACAACTCTGAAATACCACATTTCACAATTGACATTGTTTTACTGTAACTATTGCACTTACCTCTGCATACAACTATAAAAACTGAAGACCTTTTAGAATAAAGACGTAGGAGTGATAAGGTGCGTTTTCACTGGTCGTTCTAACGACCTAAAAAATCCTAGTGACCTAAAACCTTAACCTAAGAGCGTTTTCACTGGTTACATATAAAATCCTTACGTCAACCAATCAAAGGCAAGTTTTTACTGCGCAAGCGTCTACTTTACGGCTTTACTGTCTGCAAATCGAACAGATGTCAAAAATAATTGTTGTTTGTTGTTGTCAGTTTAATTAGTAGTAGCAAATATTTTGTATAGAAATTAATCGAAAGTTTTGACTGTTTTCCCCACTAAAGGGTCTTTAAAAATGCCCCACAAATCATTGTTTATTCAAACTTTAAATTGTGGCAATGGATTTATACTCCTAAATTAAATAAAAACACTAGTGTACCATGATTTTAAAAACATACTGAATAAATTCTTTTTCACACAAGTACGTATGAAAAACGTTACGTACGTTAGTGGCACATGTGTAATAGAGATCGACTATAAATTTAATGTTGCTTTTTGCATTTCCTTTTAAAGAAATTGAGTAGAATTATATTTGTTAAATAAATCAGCAAATTAAATAAAACATTAAGGCAATGTAAAAATTTGAATGTTCTGACCCGCTTGTGAAGTGAATTTTGAAATGAAATTTTTTGTGAATTGTTTTTCATATTTCACAAGGAATGTTAACATTTAAGAATATTTATTTTTATTTTATTATTTTTTTAAATATGGATTTTTTTTCTATTTTAGTTTTTTTGCAAAACATTAAACGTTTAACATTTTATTATATTTTTTAAAAAATGGCACATTTAGAGAAATAGAAATTCCTAATACTGTTTATCTCTGTAACAAAAGAAAAAGAACAAAATTTAAGGAAAAAAAATATGTTTGAAAAAATTCTTTAAAACTTAAATAAAATCTAAAATAAAACCTTTTTTTATATTAGAGTGAAAAAGAATATTTTAGAAATTAGTGGTGGAACTTGGGACCCATGAGCACATACAACTGCACCAGTGGTGTAGTCGTAAAAGAAGCAGAAGGCATATGCTCAAGGCAGAGAGTATACCCTACAGTGTATATACTATAGCTTTTTTGAGAAACAGACGGTATACGGTGTTTCCTAAAAAAATCCAGAAGGTATATGGCATATACCACCATATACCCTCCATACATCCCTGAGCCGTACGCCTATGTGACACTGGCAGATTCTCTTATACATATCATCACTACAATCAGTATAAAATTATCCAATTTAGTTAAATCTACTTTTTGTGACACCCCTCTCCCCCCCCCCCCAAAAAAAAAGCAGTAAAATGCAAAATAAATGTACTTAAAATTGTAAGTTTTACCTTATAATTTCACATCAGGGGTGAAAGTTTTTTTTGTGGGGGGGGGGGGAGGTGGCGTTTTTGTTACAGATTTGAGAAAAATAAATTTCTGTAAAGAAAAATCAAATTCAGTTGTTTAAATTTAAAGTAAACATTTAATCATCCCTTTTTTAAATGTCTGCCTGCTATACTTTTCTTGTGAGCTTATTTTGTTTGCAATTTAGAAATTACACATTTTAAACCCCAAAAATTTTTCTTATTGTGTGAAGTTGCTTTTATGGAAAATAATTTTGTGAAGGGGCTTCTTTTATTACGAAGAATAAAGGGGTATAAATGTTTGCCGGGGCGATCTCTGTTTTTATCAATAGATCACAAAAAGGCACTTTTATGTTGGATTTTTTTTTTCTTCCGGCAATAATACCTTTTAGTGTTCACTTGTATAAATTAGAAACATTGTACTGAGGTTGAAATAACAATTTTGGTTCGTCGTATTATTTCTTCTTATTATTTTATTCCTTTTTTTATGAAATAAGTGAAAGGCACTTATTTTAAATGTATGTAATATATGTATTTTAAATGAAAATTTTGTATTTCAAATAAAATGAATGAGAGGTTTATATTTAAAAAAAAATGAATACAAATGATGACAATAGGAACATTATTTAATGGTTTATCTCAGGATCGAAACTAGAGGGGGGCAGAGGAAGCTTGTTCCCTGGTCGCCGGAACGAAAACGAAGGGGGTGCCAAATGAATTTTGGTTTTTGATTTCTTAAGAAGCTACACTAGTCACACGAAGAAACTCGCAAGCTAATGTTAAATATGGGAGCATTCTTTTCAAATTTCTCTCTTGCATTTTAATATTTTTTTTTCCCCTTAAGATAGCTGAGTTTGATCTTTAACATTGTTAGGTTGTATGTTTTCGATTTTGGTTCAAGTTTTTTTTTATGAGGCTACTTAAACTTTTAGAACCGGTTCAAAAAGTGAAAGTAATTTTATATATATATTAAAAGAAAACTGCAACCAAAATTTAAAAAGTAAACATTTATCCTGTTAGAAACAACCTCAGCTGTTCCAAACGGAAAAAAATCATTTAAAAATATTAAAGTACAAGCGAGAAATTTGAAAAGAATGCTCCTATAAGTTTAACATTAGCTTGAGAGTTTCTTCATGTGACTTCCCTTGGATTTCGTTTTCAAAGTTTTAATGAATCGATATTTGACAAAGTTGATTACGTAATTCAGTATTACGTATTTTTTATTACATATTTTAAATTTGAAATAAGTCAGCGATTAAAATTCTCTTCTTAAATTTACTTTGCATAAGCCAGGAAGGGAGAGGGGCAAAATCTATGTTTACGCCGGGATGAAAAAAGGCTAGTTTCAGCCCTGGTTTATTTCATGTGCCCGGCTGACATGAAGTACCTACCCCAAAATGTTGTGAATTTGATAAATTTCACTGGGTCAATGGCTATAATGGATAATTGGGTCAAATGGCATAGCAATGATTTCACTAATAAATATATCTCCAATGAAACACATTGTGTTGCCTCTCTGTAAGTTTAAACGTTAAATTATGATAAAAATGATAGAGTTACTACTAAATAAGTATAAAAGTACAAATAGTTTTTTATAAACATTAAATGTTTATAAAAATCATCCCTAATTTCAGGACTGTAATTCATGTTGGTTAAAAAAACTTGTGTTACAATACATTAATTTGGCATGACTAATTATGGAAAATTCACCACTTTGACTTGGTAGAAAGCATGAATTACTGAATTTATTAAAATAATTATTTTTTCTCCCCTTTTTTCAGGTATGACAACAGAAAAGGCGAAAAAAACATTTTTGAAACTATGTATTGAGAATTTTTAAATTATTTTTTCGAAGTTTAATTATAATTTACCTAATATTAAATTATCATTTGATAAAAGCAGATTAAAAAAAATTATTTCTTTATTATTGTAATTAAAAATTCTCTTTATTTTTTTATTTATATTTCATTTCTTACCTAATATTTCGTTGCTACAGTTTCACTGCCACTTGGCACATTTTAATGACACGATTTTATGCATAATTAATCCTGTTATTTTAACCATAAAGAATATTTGGTGATTTATCACCTGTGACAGAAAAATGCATTAAAATTCATTAATCACTTTATAATTAAGTTCCTAAAAATACTAAAATTTATTGCCAAAAGAAGCACTTAGGCGCACACAATTTTTACAGTTCTGGAGTATTAGGTAACACGAGTCTACTCTTGGTTAGGGATGCACCGAATATTCAGTTAGACCGAATATCAAACTATCTGGTTAAGCTGAATATCAAAATATTCGGCCGAACCGAATACTTAAAAAAACCTTTTGAAACACATTTTCAAACACTTTTCACAATTTCTACTTTTAACTGTCAACTTATAAATATATTTAAAATAATTAGAAACAAATTCATATTTAAATAACATAGGATGTTTTTAGATCATTTGTTTGCTGTAACTTAAAAAAAATAACCAGGTGAGGATTAAAATGATGATTAATTAGGATTTTCATAGGAATTAATGATGTACAAATACAAGTTCCTAAATTTTGTTTAGTAAATAATATGTTTCTTGCTTTTTCACAAAAAAGAGTTTCTAAAACAAAATGGAAAAACTTTTGCGGTTGATGATAGGTACAAAGACATAATTTTTGTTCAGAAAACCATAATCCACTTATAGAGTCATCATAAATACATTTATCTCATCTAACTCGAGGTCAAACTTAAATTTTCATTTGTTACTTTAACAGTAATGAAGACATCATAACTATAGAAACAGATGTCATAAATTCTCGGGGCCGCCATCTTGGAATTTTTCTTGGAGTGAAAACCCCTTTTCCGCCAAGTAGCAAATGTCGCCAAACACCGGTTTATACGCATGTTAGGCTTAACGAAAATAAAATGTAAATAATAAATAAAACTCGTTAAAGTGGCAATCACAAAGACACTTTGTCGTCTTAAAACAACAAACTCTCTATCTTTTAAAAATGCTTTTTTTTATTATTATTATTTTACTTTCAAAAACACTTAGTCTCATTTGACTATAAACAACAAACCATTTTTGCATCTTTTAAGAACACTTTTATACTTTAAAAAAGAAAACACTATAAACTTTTATTATCTAAAAACATATCTCCCCTTTCCCTCGCCTTTTTTTTTTCATCTTTTAAAATAAAACCAAATAGTGCAATTGCCCTGGTAACAAACAAAATGAAGATATACGTAAGGCTGGCCCACACTTTTTTTTTTTTTAACTTAGCCGCAGACTTTATTTATGCCCCAGACTGAAACATATAAATATTTATTTTACATTTTATTTGCAATATGGGCATTTAAAAATATTTTCAGCTAAGTAATTTTTGTACTTACTCATTGAGTAATATATTGTGCTCTCATAGTTTGTAGTGCAGCATGCTATTTTTGGAAAATGTAATTTAATTACTCGTTAAAAACAGACTAGTTTGTAGGGAGCACAAATATTATTTTTGATGTTACTTAAACTTACTTTACTGTCTCCTCTTTTGACATAGAAGTGGTACTCACAGATTTTTTACAATCTTCTTTTCTGAAGTCCAAGGGCTTGGTCTTAAGTCCAAGGGCTGAAGTCCAGTTGCTTGCAGACGATCACTAATGGTAGTCACTTATTATACAATAAAACTACACACCTGTGATTTTCTGAAAGCATTCAAATTTGAAGATCCATCCCCACACCAGCTGATCTGCCAGACGCTTACCTCCACTGGTATACTTTGTATTGATTGATATATACAGTTTCTGGATGTAACGTTAAAAATATGGATGCTTCTTACAAATAAGTTTCTTTTTATTACATTACTCGCAAAATTATATTTTCCAAAAAATAGCATATTACACAACAAGCAATGACAAAACTAGGACCTACTATAGTTTCATTACTTCTAATATACTATTTTGACCACTGAATTTATATATATCATGAATTCATGATTCGTCTAAAACTCTAATATACACTCAAACATATAGACTCAAAGAATCTCCCACAGAGAGCATTTTATTTTTTGATAATGAATTCCATTTTCAAAAATAGCAAGAATAATAAGTAATGATTTTTGAAAAAAATAAATAAATGAATAAATAGTTCTTTACTTTAATAGATAAATAGGTACATTTAAACTGATGACCTATGCTTTAAGATAAATCTGTAGCCATACTGGTAAAAGAAATGCACCTAAATAACAATTTAAACAAAATTTTATAAATATGCATTTCAAATGGAGAATCTCCTATTATTTTGGTAGCAATGCTTTTTTAATAAATGAAAATAATCGCCAACAACACATGCAGATTTAACTTAAAATACATTGAATATGCATTTATAACTGCTTATCGAATTGGAATGGTAATGTGTACAAATTCTTGAAAATGGGCACATAGAAAAGCTACATATGGTCTGAATATCTCTCAATTGATTTAAACTTCATACAAAGTTATAAATCTTCATTAAAGTTTCAGCATTAATCTTAACAACAAAAAGAAAAATAGCTCATCTGCAGGTGAAAAACATTAAAATTGAAAATAGATTAGCAGTGTTTTCTTTACACGACAAAGTTCCCAAGTAAATATCAGAAAAGGAGTAAAGAGCAAACTGTTTTGCAATCAGATGTTTCTCTTGCTTAAAAGAGAACAGGAAAATGCAAAATACAATGGCTTGTTTATTTTATAGAAACTTTGTTTACATGCTCGCTTAAACATGCATAATCAAATACCTACTATTAGCAAAACTGAATTGAAGTTTGCCTGTAACTAATTTTCCATTTAAATATCAATGGACGTAAACAATCCTTCTTAACAATTACAATTATTTTAAGTGAGTAAAGGGAAATTTAAATCTAAATTGATCAGAAATACCCTATCAAGTAACCAAATATAATCAATGAAGCAAGTAATTCATTTTAAGAAACAAACATTCTTAAAAAACACTTTTAATCTTTGTATACTATTAACGTTCAATAAAAATAAAATAATTTTGAGAACTGGACATATCTTCATCCTTATATCCGCAACAAAATCCTTAATTTGTATTCTAATATTAATAAAATGTATCTGAATGATTACCAAAAATAGCGATATTTATCCTATCAAAAGTAACAACAATTTAAAGAATCCATATGGATTACCCACAATTTATTAAATTAAAAGACAATAATAAAAGATGATATCTATCCAACATGTCAATAAAACTTACCATTTTGCTTCAATCACAAAAAATAGATTCCTCTTTGACGTAAAAACAGAATAATTTTAAATAAATAAAACGATATAAAATATAAATATCACTTAATACATTGACAACACCGCCATTATTATCAAAATACTCTATTTTAATTGGCTGCGCTTGGGTAAGCCGTGCTTAGGATTGATCACGAATCAAACCTACAAAATTGCGTTCTAACGACCTAAAATCTTGTGCTTAGGTAAAAAGTTAGGTAAGTTAGACATTGGGTAGACCAGTGAAAACGCACCTTTAACCGTCCGAGGGTTATAGGCTAGGTTTTGTTTTTATAAATTCAAAATGGTGGTAGACACAAAAAAAATTTACACATCCTATTGAGTGGCATATCATTGGATAGGTCTTTCAAAATGAAGACGATGTTTCATTGACTACTTTACAGTCAGAAGCTCCGTTTAAATATTACACAACCTGGAAGCTGTATAGGTAGGATCTTTAGCTTTACTGCAACTCTAACCATCATAGACATCTATAGCCCTCATCAAAACAGTCTTTATAGATAGGAACTAACAATTAAACAACTTAAAAGTCATCAATACAAGTAAATAAAAAAATAGGTAAGTAATATAAAAAATAGTTTCACATTTAGTATGAGAAATAATTAATTAGTTTGCTTTTTACGCAGTCGGGTTTTTGGATTTTTTAAATTGAATTTACTTATGACTACAGTTCTGTCTGACTGTCGATGCTGTAACTCACGTCATTAGAGTCCAATCGCCATGAAATGGACGTATGTTGTTGGGGTTTACTATGTAATGTTTGGTATTGAAAATGATGTGTGTAGCCTTAAAATTTCATTGACAGGGCCGCTCAAAAGCATTCTTGTTACAGGACAGTGTAGTGTGAAAAATCGTTTGCTGTGTATTTTAATGATATTACACTATTTTAAATAGACTGAAATTTGTATATATCACTGAGATGTACTACAAAATGCTTATTGTAGAATCTGGTGTGTCTATAATGGATCTTTCATTGACAGAGACACGCAAAAGTATTTGTCTTCAGTACTGCCTACAAAGAATAATGGCTGCCAGTGCATTTTCAGTGGTGGTATGTGTTTCCAATTTTTTGCATATTACTTGGTGTGTATAAATTCTATAGATTCCATACAGGGCATCACAAAAGATCTTATATACTTTCCATTTATTGAGGGAAACTACTGAATAGAAATTTTCACAAGAGATCTCAAAAATTATTTAAGTTTATGGAAGGAATGAGAATTTTCAACTGTGCTATGCGTTTAAAACTGAACTCACTTCCAGCATACAATATAGTATGCGTGTGAATCTATAGATTTTATACAGGGCTGATTATACAGGCGAAAAAATTCGCATATTTTTGTGCCTAATGTTTTCCAAACTTTTCGTTTAAACAACCTCTTTCACCTTAATAAACTGTTACACTTTTTGTTACATTATTCTGTATACAGGGTGATTCAGCTCGTCGGTGACAAACTTTAAGGATCGATAGAGCACACCTAGACGAACATTTTTGAATAGGGAATGTAGGGTCCCTGACGCGATGGTGAGGCGCTAGGCGCTTTCGAAAATTTGGGTGCCGAAATTCGAAACGTCATAAAAACTAGGGAAATGGTTAGATTTTCTTGCTTGTTGCGTCGAAATGATTCTGTTTGTTTAGACTTTCTTCAGTACCAATTTGATAAGCGTATCTCTTAAAACATGGATAGGGGGCGCTGCAGACTTTGGAGAGCTAGACAACAACTTTAAGCCCGTTATTTTGATAATTTAACACATGCTCGCCAAAGTTTATACTCTAACTTAAAGTTTGAACCCAAAAGTAGAGCCCTGCAAAAAGCGTAAGAGCCGGAATAAAATGTCAAAGTACAGGGTGGTCGAAACTCGAAGGCTCCTAAGAGATAAACAAACAGATTTCTTGACTTATGGCATGCATTTTCATGATTCTGTTTGCTGGGGCTCTCTGAAACTCAGTTGAACGGTACAAAAAGAAACATCGATAGGGGGCGCTTTGGGCAAAAAACATAATTCGTTGACATTTCGGACGCTAACTGGAAACGGGGCGCTACGATCAGTTAGTAATAATGAAAACACATTTTCTACCTCTGCTCAACACTTCTGAATAAATTTAGACCAAAAACATCAATGATACTGGAAATTTATTTACAAAAAATAACACTACAGAAGATGCTCGAAATTTCGACCTTGGGCCATGATGCAGGCTTCGCACCTCCGTCGCATTGAGGAGTGTGTGTTTCCAACAATGCCAGGAGTATCTCTGATCTGCCCTGCAGCTGCCACAATGCGCGCCACAAGTTCTTCAGCACTGCTGACAGGTGTATGGTATACCTCGGCCTTCAGGTAACCCCAAAGGAAGAAATCCAAGCAGGTGAGGTCTGGTGATCGGGCAGGCCAGTGAACTGGACCCCCACGCCCGATCCACCGCTGGCCATACCTTGCGTTTAGATGGAGACGCACGTCGTTCGTGTAATGGGCCGGAGCTCCATCGTGCTG
Organism: Maratus speciosus; assembly: GCA_963932465.1. NCBI lineage: Eukaryota > Metazoa > Arthropoda > Arachnida > Araneae > Salticidae > Maratus > Maratus speciosus. Next base: position 71,135,247 of record OZ010794.1, on the reverse strand, counting down.
GAACCACATCTGGCGACGCGAACCTTCGGGTACGTGCGCCTCATCCAGAAGCTGCGGCAGCACTTGATCCAGGAAAATCAGGTAATTTCCACCTGTCAGCCGTTCAGGTAACAAATAAGGGCCAATGAGGCAATCCCCCAGAATGCCGGCCCACACATTTACTGAGAAACGCTCCTGGGCTGCTCGGCTTCTGGTTTCATGTGGATTTTCATCACACCACACATGACTGTTGTGGGCGTTCCACATTCCCTCCCGGCTGAAGGTGGACTCGTCCGTAAACAAAATGCTGTTTACAAAACGGGGATCCCTGGATCTCATCGCCAAGTACCATCTTGAGAATTCCACTCGAGGGCCAAAATCCTGCTCTCTGAGCAACTGCACCCGCTGGATGTGGTAGGGGTGCAGATTCCGGGAACGTAAGATGCGCCACGCAGTTGCTTGCGAAATGCCAACATGTCTGGCGATATCTCTCGTGCTAAGACCTGGGTTGTCCTCAACCAGGTTAAGCACAGCCTCTTCGTTGTCGGGGGTGCTCACTGATCGCTCCCGTTCAGGCCTGCCTCCGTCGAAAGATCCCGTTGTGGACAACCTCTGGTGTACTCGAGCGAAGAAGGCATGGCAGGGGATTTGCCTGTTGGGGTAACGCTCGGCGTACAACCGCTGAGCGGCTCGTCCATTACAACCAGCAGCGCCATACGCCAAATGCATGTCAGCCAATTCAGAGTTTGTGTACCGTTCCATCCTACTACCGATCTGCAGACAAGTAACCCGAAGCTTAAGTAGGTACCGCACGTTCAAAAGACGTGTCTGCGCATACAACTACGTCATCTCGCGTTGTCGTCTACGCATTACGTATCTTTTGCATATCGATATGGTACGATATCTTTTGCATAAATCAGCAAAAAGCACCTTATGTAAATTTTATTGCGCGCATTGTGCATGATTGAAACCAGCTATGTTTGTTAAAAAAAACAAACAAACTACAGTTTTAATAGCTTCTTATGATAAGTAAATTACTCTCTTGTTTTGTTTCTAACTGATCGTAGCGCCCCGTTTCCAGTTAGCGTCCGAAATGTCAACGAATTATGTTTTTTGCCCAAAGCGCCCCCTATCGATGTTTCTTTTTGTACCGTTCAACTGAGTTTCAGAGAGCCCCAGCAAACAGAATCATGAAAATGCATGCCATAAGTCAAGAAATCTGTTTGTTTATCTCTTAGGAGCCTTCGAGTTTCGACCACCCTGTACTTTGACATTTTATTCCGGCTCTTACGCTTTTTGCAGGGCTCTACTTTTGGGTTCAAACTTTAAGTTAGAGTATAAACTTTGGCGAGCATGTGTTAAATTATCAAAATAACGGGCTTAAAGTTGTTGTCTAGCTCTCCAAAGTCTGCAGCGCCCCCTATCCATGTTTTAAGAGATACGCTTATCAAATTGGTACTGAAGAAAGTCTAAACAAACAGAATCATTTCGACGCAACAAGCAAGAAAATCTAACCATTTCCCTAGTTTTTATGACGTTTCGAATTTCGGCACCCAAATTTTCGAAAGCGCCTAGCGCCTTACCATCGCGTCAGGGACCCTACATTCCCTATTCAAAAATGTTCGTCTAGGTGTGCTCTATCGATCCTTAAAGTTTGTCACCGACGAGCTGAATCACCCTGTATATTGGACAGTGTTTCATAATCTCTGTTCGGTGCATGATTTTTCGTCCTTAATATACTTTACATATAATGCTCCCTATAAATTCTGATAAATTTTCTTGCTTCAAAAGAACATGTTCCATATTCTACAATGATTAAGTATTATTTCAGTTAATGTATTACGTGGAGAATGATGTTCTATCTGTTTATTTCCATGATATAAAGTATCAAATCAAAACGAAAAAAATTCCTTGATTATAATTTTAAAGCCAATTTTAATTTAAAAAAAAAAAGGAAACCGGAAGATTTCAAACTTGTGCTTACTATTGATTTATAAATGAATCAAACTAAATCTTTTAAGAAATTGTATAGAATAATATATGACAATTCTTTAAAATAATACAAATAAACATCTTAATGTTATACTATACATTTATGGATCCATGCATCTTAACATCATTCTGATTATTTTCTGGTACATTTTTTTTTCATTGATTTTTATTTAACTGCAGTTTTTAGGGTTCCGTACTTAAAAAGTAAAAACGGAACCATTATAAGATCACTCCTGTGTCAGTCTGTCTGTCACAGCCATTTTACTCGTAAACTATGGAATGTGGAAATTTCAAATTGGGGGAAGTAATAAAGACTATTGGCCCACATATTTACAGATTACTAAACATTCACAAGTATATTTAGGAAGAATGTGGAGGGGCTAATTAAGTTACTTGAAGAAAAAAAAGATTTTCTTTGTATGTTGTGTGGGATATCGTGTGAAAGCTTTCGTGACACTGAACTTAAAAATACATTTCTTTTAATTTTAGGCATTATATGTCTAAAATTATGAAAAAAATAGAGGTAGTAGCAGACGTTAATTTAAACCTTGCAGGAAAATTATAGCGATTACCCTAGGTAACATAGTTTTTGAGAAAAGCGCATTTTTCCGTTACACACAAATTTCGACTTGCGGGCATTCAGCAAAGGTATTGAGGAGGCTGGAGATACCTGTCGTAGCAGTAGTATAAAAGCATTGTTGATAATGATTTTAAAAAAAAATCGTAGGTAATTAGCCGAGATATTAACCCTTAAAGACGCAGACTGTTTTTACATGCATAATGACAGGGGCGGCGTACTCAATGTACCTTCGTCTTTTAAAAAGTACATAACAGCTTTTAATGATATATTTGAGTAATGCAATGTCCAGTAGCAGTATAAAAGCAATAAATGTCTAATTGTTAAAAACAGACTAATTCAATTAGAATTAATCACATTAATACTATGGGATTCGCGACTAGTTTGCATTGAGTGGATATCTAAATACACCTCCCGTGTCTTTAATAATTAATTAAAAACCTATCTGGAAAAACTCAGCACGGACCATGGCAGCATTACAACTTTACGACCTCCTTTCAAAGTGCGCTTACATAATGCGAAGTTTTAACTTTGAACAAATGTTTTGTTTTAGCTACACTGTAAAAAGAAAAGATTATTACTACGCTGAATTTAGTTTTATAAAATGCCAAATGAAGTTTAAATATGCGCTACTTTTATTGTCAGTACTGAATAAAGTTCATCATAAACAGATTATGATAAGATTTAAAAAAGTGTTATACAGAATAGGAATATTTTATATTATTTAGGCTTCATATCTCTTTGAACTTTTATGGTATACCCATTCATACTTTTCTAGTATATACAGGTAAACCCATCCCTACGTTTTATAGTTTTTTTACAAAGTCTTATGCAGCAAATAGAATCTTTATGTGGTACAATGCATAGACACAAAGATTAATAAAATCATTTAAAAAATTTATGAATTATGATCAACATTAATTTTTACATGAAACGAACCACATTTGATATAAACATGGCTATGTAATTGCCAATTATTTGTTTTCGAGAAATAGATCAATTTCACTTTATGATGGCCTAAAAGGACCGTCTCGTCTCCTGTTATCAAAGATCCATAGAAAAGAAAATGTTAGAGATTAACAGGGGGAAAATATGCTATTTTCTTAGATATAAAGTGAGTTTGCTATACACTAAAAAATTCTGTATCATTTTTCACGTAACTAATTGAATGTTCCCGATACATCTCCTTGTAAGATATTTTTATTTTTCAAAATTTACGGATAAACTCCTAACATATTTTATGTTATTACTCTATGGAGATCTAAGAAAATTTAAGTGTTGACCTGCTGTTCGGCAATGTTTCTTATTTCACCATTTAGCTGAGCTTCAAAGGCATTCGATGTTTTGCATATGTACAGCAGCATCTGAATCTACAAAATTATAACGATGTTGCAAATCCTGCAACATTTAATTCAGTTTTATAAGCCTACCATGAATTAAAAAAATGATAGAGCGATTTTCTAAATATTTTTATTTCTCCCATCAGTTCTATCGCGAAATTTTACTATAAATCATTCATCAGTTTCTCAGAATAATCCTCCAAATAACCATTGCTGAGGATGAATTCGACCAGCTTGATTTTTTTCACTTTTAAAAGAGACTTTCATCAATATCTACAATTTTTTTTACCTTCAATTTTTCCAGATTTTCTTGTTAGAAGGTTAGATATACAAACTTCTCTGAGATAATTATTCCAATCAATAACTATACAATGACTTAAATCCAGTTGCTTTTTTCCCCATAATTTATTGATGTTGATTCATCAACCAGCTATAAACGAACCTTAATGCAGTTATAAATGTTAATTTGGAGCCATCCAACCAGCTTTCTTTTCTAATCGATATTCTTTTATCACAGTTTTTCACATTAGACCGTCACTGTTTATCAGTTTGTAGATAGTCTCATATTATGCCCATTAATACACACTTTCTTTTATGGCAGAATTCCATATTTTTGAAAATAGGTCATTGCATCATTTTCTTTAGATAGTTCAGTTAAATAGTCAGAAAATGGAGCCAATAGATGTAAAAATTCTGCTAAAAAAATTGATGTTTTTAAAGTGTTTATGGGAATGCTAGTAACAGGAATTAATTGTTTTTCAGCAAAATATTTCGAGGCTAAACTTTGTGGAGCAAAAAAACCACGGAATTTTCGGAGGTTTTTCAATTTTTTTTTGCCTATAACTCGAAAATTATAAATTTTTTGTGTACTATACTTAATTACAAAAAGAAAGAGCATTAAATTCTCTACAAATTTCATACCAATTTCATACGTTTTTCTATACCCAATACTAAGCGCGCTACGGCTTTTTTGAAAACTACACTTTTTTTCAACTTCACAGAAAGTGACCTATTTTTCGCCCCCCATCCCAAAAAAATTTCTCTTCATCGCTAACTGAGGAAATGAAATGTATTTATTGATGAATAAGTGAGGAGGGAAATTTTTAAGAAGGGTGGGCAGAAGGTAGGGTTGCCTAATTGTACGTTTTTCTCGTAAATTGTAAGATTTATAGCTATTGGGTGTACTTTTAAGTGTGTCCGTAAGACGATTTCTTCCGATTTGTACCACATTTTACTTTTGATAGTTTAAAAAGAAATATTTTCCTGTTTGCTTTAAAATTTCATCTTTTGCCAAAAATAAGTTATACACATGCGCATCATATGTAAAAACGGTTTGCTTCAGGTCAGTAACACAAAAATCTTGGGAAAGTTGCGTAATATTAACTGCGCATTTGCTGTAGTATTAGATTATGTGAATTTGACCTTATTATAGATTATTAATATCCACATTATAAAATTTTTAATTTAGTATAACTGTATCTTAAGTTTAGATATTTTGTTTGATTTATTATCACCCTTTATGCTTAACCCCTAATTGTCGAACCCGATACAATTACGGGCAATATGTCCGTGAATGTATCGGTCGCGACGATTGCAGGGTTAAATAAAAATATTTATTTTTGTAGGGTGTCCATTGCTAAAATTTTCATGATCAGCATTGAATAGTAGGATGGTCTGATTTATCTTTATTCTAACAATTCAATTAATTTTTCATTCATAATGGATATATGACTGCAAAATTAGATATAAAATGTTAACAGAATAATGTAATACAAATATAGTCGGATAATAACGATTAACCCTTTCGCGGTTAAGCTGTGTGGGATTTTTTCACTTCAAAAGGGTTTTACTTCGAAGTATTTCTGATCTTTGTAAATGGTTAAAGGGTAACGAGTTTTAAAAGATTAGCAGATCGTCTGTGAAAATGCTGTCCCCCCCCCCCTGTAAAAATCTACTTGTAATGAATAATCTTTGGAGGTCCATTGTAAGCGTGTCCGGCCAGTTTTCCCCGGTGATTGATTGTTATCCCCAAACCAAACCCCCTGAACTGCCCCTTCTAAAGACACATTCTGCAGCGAATGTGCAAAAAATTCATTCGAGGAGAACAAAACATATTTCCGCGTTGATTTCAAACACTTAATTCTTAACTATTTCGTAAATAACTTGCTGTATATAAATGCCTTAGATTAAACAAATCGATATTTCAATTTAAGTACATTTGATATCAAACCAACAATTTTTCCCATTTTAGCTGATAAGTTTTTAAATCTAAAGATTACAATGTCAGGGTTGCTACTTATGTAGGAGAATGAAATTCCCTGACTTTTCCAGGTGCATTTTATGAAATTTTTAATCTAGCGGTGTAATGTGAACTGGACAAGACGACAGTAAAACGACAAGACGACAGTACTTCTAAAATTTGGAATTTGAAAAAACGTGGAAGATTTTTCTCATTTGCCATGGGACAAAGGTTGTACTTATTCAGCGACCTCCATAAAATTTTATTAAATTCCCTGACTTTTGCCAGGATTTTGGGTAAAATATAGAAATTCCCCGACATTTCCCTGACTTATTAGACAAATTTCTGAATTCCCTGACTTATTAGACAAATTTCTGAATTCCCTGACTTTTCCAGGTAGCGTAGCAACCATGAATGTTTAAAAATAAAATAATTAATTTTCTTAGAATCTGGTATCAGAAAAATAATCGTGCTTTTTCCCTTTTAATAATTATATTTTCCAATCATTTAAAATTATCTTCTTTAGAAAGTCTTCAATCCAAATCATTACATAAACAATTATTCCTTGTAGATTTGATTTAATTAAAAAAATTAAAATCCACTACTTATATTTACAGTGATTAGATAGGTAATAATTAAGTTATGTTCGCGGAATGCGCAGTTATGATTCATTAAATGTAAATCTGATTATTGGAATTAAATATTAACACCTTAGATCAGGGATGGTGGACCTATGGCACGCGTGCCACTTTTGGCACGCAAAAGAATAATTTTGGCACGGCCAGTACCGTTGCAAGTGAAATCATTATATGAAATTATATATATCTATTTTCCAAAAAACATTCCCTAAGGGGTTCCTAATATACAAATAGGTCCCTTGCGTAGGTAAAGTTTTTTGTTATTATCATCTGTCGTAAAGAAAAAAATACATATCTGTGACATCTGTACTGTGTTTATGCCCTAATTCAGAATTCTTCTGAACATTAAAACCCACTGTAAACAGGTAAACAATTCCTTGATTTATCTAGCCCAACCAGTGGCTGGAGGTTTTGCTCTCGAAACTGGTAGACGGGAGGTGCTGAATTCGAACCCAATCGCACCCGTCGGCCTAACCGTTTCGGAGTTTTCGTGGATTTCTTCGAAACCTTGGATTGCCATGCGTAAATACGGGTTAGGTTCCCTTAGAAAGACCCCCACGGAGGGCACTCCCCCTAGGGCCTATATCCCTCCAGTTGATAATCGACCGTCAAAAATCTACCTAACCCTTGATTTATTTAAATTTCAATAGCACAAAATTATGACATGTGGAAAAAAAAATTCTATGAGTGAAATCTACAGTCCTTTCATTACATCCTTCATTTTTAGCTTTAGAAGTCTGTTCACGAATCCAAAGGATCTACTTTCTGACACAATTAACTTTCTTTGGAAACGCTTTAAATGGGCAGCTGTTCTTATTGAGAAACTATGTCATCCAGTGGTGATTTCCATTTTTTGTAAAAGCAGGAGCAGGTGATTTCTTAGAAAATACTGTCAAAGCGGGCGCTTTCAAGCAAATACCAGATGGAAATTTATTGATCAAAAAACAGAAAACGCTATTCGATTCCAAATCACTTAAAAAGTCCTTCAAATTTTATAACTTTACATTTAAAAATGCTCCCGAAAATGTGTCAAAAAGTTTAGCGCTGTTGAGCATTAAATTTGAGAACCACCTTCAAACGTTTTCTGCATGGAAATTCTGTTCAAACCTAATAAAATCAAGTGAAAATAAGATGTAAGCACAAATAGTTTGTGACGTTTGTTGCTTTTCAAAACTTTTCTAAAAAGTTGTAAATGCAATGATTTATAATATATTGTTTAGTTTTTACACGTCATGCTAAAATACGAAGAATCAAAACTTCTACTGGGGAATTTACTAAAATTTAAGACAGAAATATTGAAGTGTTGCAAGAAATTTTTTCATTTAAAGAAATTTCTGGAAAAGATATCAAGACAATGAAATATATTAATAACATCATAAATTTCATTATTTTGAGGCGTTATATTTTACTATATCCGTATACCGTATATAGTCGTCGCATCTGTTATTATTTTTTTTTAACTCTTTCAGTTACGGTTGCATCTCCGAACGTAGCTTCTAGAAACTAAAATTTAAAAAATATATATTCCAGGAATTCATATGGCCAAGAAAGACTTTCGAATAATAGTACTAAACATTTATTGTCAACTGACCCAAGAAATAGATTTTGATTCCCTTATTAAAAATAGATTGGAAAAATTATTTTCTAAAATGAATTTTGTGTTTTTAATTAGTGTACAAAATTCTAATTTAAATATATGTTTATTAGCTGACCGATCGGCATTGACAAAGCCAGTTTAATAAAACAATTAAATTAAAATTAAGTCTCGAGCACCAAAATTTCTGTACAGATCTAGAAATATCAGAATTTGTTTAAATTGTGGTAGAGAAGAATAAAAATTTGGTAAAATATAGAATTGTAATTGTATGTAACCATTAATACATTACAGTACGAAATTTCAGGTCAATCATGCAATAAAAGGAGATTTTGCGCTAAACCATCAGTTCACCAATTCTCCTCGGGGTAAGAAAGTTTCAAATCAATAGTTTTAATAGAATATTGAATAGTAACTACACATACATTACTGTACAAAATTTCAGCCCGATTCGGCAACAGGAAATAATGGCCCTACCCAACCCCCCTCCCCCCCAGAGAAGAGAGATTGCGCCCCAGCCCCCAGTGTGCGGAAATATCGTTTAAATTTAATAAATAATTATTTTGTGAGTGTCACAGGTATTGCAATACCATACCGAATTTCAGCTCGGGAAAGTAATAGGCATGATAGTTACGTTTTTGACCCCAAACAAAGGGTGGGAAGGGGCCGTTGCTCTCATGGGTCCAGTTTACGGGCAAATTGTTTTTAGAGTGTTTTAAACTTACTTTTATGCAGCAAAATACCGAATTTAAGCCAAATTCGTAGATAATCAGAAACTTAAATAATTCTATAAGACAAATATCTATCTACATTATACAATCTGAGCTTATAGTAATAGAACTTTTGGAAGGGGGCATGCCCCTTGCGCCTCCTCCCTCTCCCACACACACACCTGAATTATCCAGTGTTTTATATTAAAATCTCTTTAAAGGTGGTTTTACAAATTTTATGACGGTATGCCGACACTAAATCGTTATAAGTGCAGACATTAGATCGTTAGAGTGAAAATCTTATTTTAAAATTTTATTTTTCAATTTTAGCATGAATAATCTTGATTGATTCCTTTTAAAATGTATATTTTTTTAAATAACAACTAGCAACAAGAATTCATCTGCTCAAAAATTGCTAATTAATAAGAATTCTTTTAATTTTTTTGTGCTTATAGCGTATATATAATTTACAGTAAGTTATAAAAGCAATGGAGTAAAAACAAGGATTAAGCTGTAATTGAGCAAAAACATTTATATTTATTTTTCGTGCATATATTTAAATTTATATTAGCATTAATAATCAATGTTAGATTAAATATCCACACGGAAAAAAAAAAGTGGTTGTGTATTTTATACGTATGTTCATAATATTCTTCAAATGTTGCAATATTTATATAGATATTGAATTCATTTTAAATACTTCCGAAATGAAATACAAAATTTCGCGAATGTAATATGTAGTATGTGCGTATGTTTATCCCACCATAACTGAACACTTTATGCAATCTCAATTGCACAGCATATGAATAACGTTTTTATAATGTTACCCATTTTTTTGTATGTTGTGAGAAAGAACTCCAATTTTTGAGTTACTCTTTTTATCTAAAGGGGAAAAAATTAAATTTTTCTTCAAAATACAATCGATTTTTGAAAAAAAGATAAAAAGTAAAAAAATAAAATCTTAATGTTAAAATTTCGTAAGTTGCTTAGAAAATAAATGTATTTAGCATTAGAAATCTACGCTGTTACCACTCTAAACTGAAACGCAAATGTGTAATTAATACTTAATATATGAAATGTAATACGTAGACACAAAATATTAAGCAGCATTTTGAAGTCGACGCAAGTCTCGCATAGAAAAACCGAATAAATTTCAAGATCAAAAATCAATTAGTATTCACTTGCTAAGATGTTATTTTTTACTTTTTATCTCTTTTTCTGAAGTTGATTCTTCTTCTTTTCACGATTTTTCCGAAGAAAATTTGTGTCATACTTCAAACAATAGACATAAATAATAGACAAAATAATAGACAAATAATAGACAAAAATATCATACTAAGCATTTTTCACATTTGTTTCTTTAACTCTTTTTCCTAAATCCCTCCTTCAGATTTTAATTTTGGGATACTCTTCTTGAATATTGATGAAGACTGATGCAATTTTTTAAATTCTTTAATTGCTATATTAGATAATTACTAATAATAATTTTAAGACACAAATTTTCGTGAGATATAGATGCAAAACTTATTTAAAATATATAAATATGTTTGTTATATTTAAGAGATTTTGGGGGGGAAAATGCGAATTCAGCTGATTAAAAAAATAATAATAATAATTTTCAATTATTTTCAAAGGTAATAGAAAACAAGACTGAATAAAAATCAAGTTAAATAAAAGAAATTTATTCGCTGAAATTTTAGTAACTTGTTTCAAGTCATGGTCTTCAAAGTTTTAGTAATTTAATTTATGAATTTGAGTAAAATAAAATAAAATTTTATTTCAAGAAATAATTGAAAGGGAGATTATTAATAAACTTATATAAGCATTGAAAATGTTTAAAAAAATCATCTACTGTTGATTTTAATTATGACCTAAACAATGGTTTTTTGAAAACTCATTATGTTACCCTTAGAAGGGATTTTTTAATTCGATATTAAAATAATGGTAAATTCGCAAGCTTCACATACTGAATTGTGAGTAGTAGATATTTTTGTTTCACAAAGCGACTTTTAGAATAATTTTTAGCCGAATAATTTATAAGTTATTAATTATTAATTTTAAGCATTTTTTTTCTTTACAAGTGGCATTTGAAAACTTGTGACAAACAAATGGCATTAGAAAAGGGGAAAAAATGTTTTACCAGTTTCAGTAGTGGTGCAGTGGAAGGGAAAGTTACCTCCCTCCCCCACTATATAAGATATGATGTGCTGTCCTAAAATGTTATTAACATTATAACATTGTCCTAAAAATTATAACAAGATATACTTTTAGCTACTTAAGTTGCCTTCAAACCTCAAGAACAAACATTATTTTTTCATATGAAATTACTCACAATTTCAAAAAATTGAACATACACTTGTTTTTGAAAGTATTAGCCCCCTTTTAAAAAAATGTTTAATTTTTTTTTTTAAGAGTTCCCTCTCATGAGAATTCTAAAAACAAGAACAACATAGCTAATATCTTTCCTTAAATTATTGTTAAAATTATATTATATAATTAAATTAATATAATTATTTAATTAATAAGTTACATTAGTATGATAATGCAACATTCTATAATACAATTTACAATATTAATAATACGAGATTAGTATTAATGCTTTTTCTAAGCTAAACACATTATGTCTTAATTTAACATTAGAAATATGCTAACAAATTCCATGAATGACACGTGATGGAGTCAGACTTGTCCTGTGCATCGTATGAATAAAATCTACATAATTTGCTACTTTTTTTTATAATTAACTTAGCATTGGACTAAAATAATCCACTAAATATTCTTTCTTTGTAAAAATAATTATAAACAATAAATCCGAGAAGCACTCCAGAACTTTTAAATAATATCATATAAAATTTGAATTTATATTTTTTATGAATCGCGCGAACATTTTAATTTCCTTTACGCTCAGTTTTTAAATGTAGAAAATAAATTATGAGACTTTCTGATGTATTAATTAATATCTTATACCTAATAAACATAAAATTATTCTGATAGAATAGCTAAATTACAAAATTAATGTAAAAGTACGATTGCGGAATGGCGTAGAATTCGATAACCTACAGAAATGCGCAACAAAGTTTTATTATTAAAAATAAGCATTTGTGTAACAGTAATTCTTAGGCTACAGTCAGATTTTTTTTTCGGGGAGGGGAGGGGGGTGAGAGGTGTATTATAATATCTGAAATGATATCTGCTGTGATGTCACAAAAGATAAACGAGAAAAAAAATGATGTTTTGCTTTATTTTTACATTAACAATCCTTTATGTTGCATTATGCAATAAAGATAATTTAATAAATCTGAAAAATAATTATTTATTAATAGTACTAATTTAAAAAGAAAGGTTAAGAGAATCATTTTAATAAATATGTGACACTGAAAACAATATGTAAGCCTCTTGCAAATGCCCGCCATTTACTATTTACCGTTTTACCAAACTTGTTTTACTTTACAAATCATTTTTATAAGAGAGGGGGTGTTTCTGTCATTCATAGCTTTCTAGAAACCTTACAAGTAGTATTTCGATGTCATTCACCGGGTGCAAGAGTTAAGGTGACATGGTTACTATACAAGTTTTGGATTATTCACCCCCCTCCCCCACAATGTATTGTAAAAGAAAAAAAAAATGGAAATAAGATAATGGGAAATATTTACTTTTTTTCGAAGCTTGCGCAAAAGAAAAAAAAATAATAGGAACTTTTAAAAGATCATGGCAATTAATTACATTGGAATATTTGGTCTACTCGATTGTATTTAGTAAAATGTTTAGGTAAAAAATACTGATATCTAGAGATAAAGGTATGGGGAAGGATGTAGCTTCATAAGCCTCTCTTTACATACCTGGGTCTTTTGTGTGGAATTGCGTGAATAAATAAGATTTGGGATTTTTTACATTGATCATTATAATGCAAGAGTCGCTGAATTGGAGTTCATTATATTGAGAACATGCAATAAATACATTATGTTTTTTTATTTTCAAAGCGGGCATAGTCAATGATAAAACCATCACTACCCCCCACCCCACCCCCCATCATTCAAAAGAGGTACAACTAGAACTTTTTTTCATATTAAGTAAAGTATTCGCTGAAATAATGCTACAGCAGCTACTATATACTGCTTATAAAGATACTAATACACGGTACACGTATCAAGTCATCCAAAAATATAAAAGAGTCGAATATAATTAAAACTACACACATGAAAAAATGTAAAAACACCGTTTTATTTATTTTTTAATACAACTAAAAACAGGGAAGAGTCACTATTATTAAGATTACCTGTCTTTAGTGCATATGAATGTATTACATATCTTAAAATGATTATTATTTTTTAAGTAGCTTAATCATGTTGGCGAAATGGTAGACTATATCTTCCACCTCAGAATACTCTGCAAAATTTTATTGTTTGAAATAATCCTTTTATGCATACATCCCCCTTTGTATGCAAAACTGCCATATAAACAAAAGGAAAATCGAGATAACAACAAGAAAAGAAATGATATGTTTATAGAGATTTTGAAACACCCATATAGCTTTCACGGGTTCATTATCATTAACTTGTGTCATATATTTAAAAAAAAGTTTTCAAATTTGAAAATAAAATTACTGTACTTTTGCTCTAAAATTTTAGAAAAGCATTGCAGATTATTGCAAGCAATTGGACGTATTAAACCCGTCTACGATATTTAATTGCTTGGAATTTTTGACCTACTTCCAAAAGTTAAGAGGCTACTTGAGTTACGCGAAAACACACGTTCTCTAATGTTAATTCAATAGAAGAAGACTTTTTTAATATCTCATTTGCATTTCAATATTTTGAAACGATTCTTTTGTATTGGCTAGCTGAGATCGATCTGTACAGCGGCCGTTTTTTTTCTTTTTCCATTTTGTTTACAGGTTTTTTTTATTAGGATACTTTTACATTCGGAACCGGTTTCGAAAGTAAAAGTATCCTCATAAAAAAAAACTTGCAAAGAAAATAAAAAAAACAGCCTTTGTATTGATAGACCTCAGCTACTCAATGCAAAGAAAATTGTTTAATTTTAAACGAAACGATCAACTGAATGTTTTTAATAAAGAGGAATATATAGATATTTTTCTTGCATCATATGAATTCTACAAGATATATTTAAGTCCCCTATAAATATTGAAGAGAATTTCAATTTAGTTAATCAATTTTATTGGGTTCAATGAAAATACTGATAAAGACAACCTGTTAGAATGCTAAAGGAAAATGACGATGACAGTTGTACCTGCGTTTGAATTAATTGAGCAAAAACTTTATTTCTTCATACATTAACAAAAGTTCTGTGAATAATGGCTGTCAATAAATAAAAGTAATATTTCACTTCTTATCTTCGACATTTATACGTCTGATTAATTACAGTTTTTTAATATGAAATATTTTTCTTTAATTCATATACTAATAAATAATATCTGCAATTTATTTTTCCCTTTTAATAGTGAAAATTGTAAAACCTCCTTTTTTTTTAATTGCGCGTTCATGTATTTTCATAAATCTGATAAAAGTAATAGAAATAAAGTTTCTATCAGATTTATTTATACTGATGTCCTTTACATATTAATTAAAAATCCTATTATAGATTTATAATTCCTATTATGGATAAGAAAATAATTAAATTTCGTTATTTGATTAGATAACTCTAGAAAGTAAAACTAAAGATCCTTCAACATATAATAATAATTTTACTACGTACTTTGAATCAATTAACAGTCTTGAACCAGCATATAATTATAACCTGTCTATATCGGTACTTTCTCCGATCCCTTCAGAATCGTTATAGACAGGTTTCACGTATTTAGTATTATAGTTAAATGAAAAACATTGAAATACTTTTAAAAAATAAAATAAAAAGGAAAGAATGCATGTATCCATTCAAATAATAAATGCAACATGGCAAATGTTTTAAAATAATAATTATTATTATAATGAAACGTAACTTTGTGGAAAAGAATGATAAAATAAAATAAGTAAACACTGATATTGTATGAATTTGTCGAGTTCCACCCGAAGAAACTATAACTCATCTAATGTATATATCCTTTGAATTCACCTTAGTATCTGTTTTGAAGTATAATGCCATCCTTAACTATTTACAGAAAACATCATTCTCTAAGGCATTTTTCAACCAAATCGCTAAAGCATTCGATTACAATAAACTACTTGACAAGTAGTCTACCTAAATATGCCTATTATGTAGCGGAGAGAAGGAGTGGTTGATAAACGCCTTCTTCAACTCCCAGTCTCCAACAATGGGGGGAAGCACAAACGCGTATACGCGGCGATGACCATTTAAAGGTGAAAAATGCTGACCGTCTATACGCGACCATAACGTTTTTGAAGTAGATTTTTTTGAACGTGCAGACGCGCTCATAACGCTTGAGAAGGGGATAATCTTGACCGCGCATAAGCGTCCATGACCACCAAAGGGTTAAATCGATTAATTAATAATAACAACTTTTTAAACAGATTCGTTAACGAAAACATTACTGACACATTCAACATAGTTTAGCATAGTACGAAAAAGGACGATAGCACGATAAAACAAAAACGAACTTGTGTCAATCAAAATTTTTCGTCACGACAAATTTTTAGCCAAAGACAGAAACAAAAATCGCTTCTTTTCACTGCTTAAAACAGAGTTTCAAAATAACAGAATTGAAGCATTCAGAAGGCTGATGTCATGATTGTTACCTCAGCCATTTCAAGATCCGAAGCCTTTGAAAGTGTAGTATTGTCGGAGAAGACATTGGTTTCCTCGTGATCATGACGAGATTGGGATTTCCACACAAAAATCGTTTTTTCCAAAAGCCAGGAAAAGGTAACATCGAAACCAAATGGTTTTCGACTATGTCTTACAAATACAATTGCAACAATGTTCTTTTCACTCATGCAATCAGAGGATGCGATACAACATTCGCTCTTTTTGGACAAGGAAAGTCAAAATTTTGCAACACTTTGAAAAATCATGATCAGCTTAAGGAAATAGCCTATGTGTTCTATAAACTAGAGTCAACCCGTCAAGAAAATCAAGGCTGGAGAAAAATTCATTATTGAACATTTACAGAAATGCATAGACACCACACAGACATTGTTCCAATTATTTTCTAAATCTGCCACTATAAGCAAACTTCATCTTGCAAGGCTCCCACGCAAGATTCTGCGCAGCATTATTTTCTCCGATGTTATCATCAGGTACAAGCGTGACTAGGATATAACATCCCCTCTGAAGAATGGGGGTTGACTTCTCTTGTCTGACGGTCTCTTTCAGCTAGTTTAAATGTGCCAAAACCGAGCACCTGAATTCTTGGCTGCATGTTGTCGCATGTAGCTGTATAAAAAGGTGCAGCAAGGCTTGTTCTTGCCAAAAATCGGGACTCAAATACTCGGCAATTTGCAAAAACTGTAACGGAGTCAACTGCGAAAATGTGGACGAGATTAGTTACCCAGAAGAAGAGAATAATGAAGCTGATGCCTGGGGGAAACCAACGAAAAAACCAGCAACGACGATAACTTTGACAACCAGGTTGATGATGTTGCAGCAAGCTCAAAGAAGATCAAAGCTGTTGAAAACAAGCAATCTGCTCGTTTGCTCCTCAAGCTGAGTTTGACGGACCAAACCCATTAACCCGCAAGCGCTCCAGAAGTTCTAAATACATTAAAAAGGTTACCATATGTCTTTTAACGTAATTCTGACATTCATGTTAGTACCTACTATTAATGTTCTCCACTTAAGTTCTGAATACACAAAAAATTACAATGTTGTAAATTTTTCTTACAATTTTACCGTTGTAATTAGCCGTTATTGCTACCATGCAAATAAGGTAACAAATAATATAAAAGAGGACAAAATGAATAAAAAATGGTGTCAAATGTTGGTTTTTGCGATTTTCCACAAAGATAGAAAAAAGTGTCTTTTTCAGAAAGCCATAGCGTGCTTAGTAATGGGCTTAATAAAACATTTTTAGTGTGAAGTTTGTAGAGAGTTTAATGCTCTTTCTTTGTGTAACTAAGTATAGTACACAAAAATTTTATAATTTTTAAGTTATAGGCAAAAAACTGAAAAAAGTCTGAAAATGTTGTTGTTTTTTGGCTTCACAAAGTTTAGTCTCGAGTTATTTTGTTGGAAATCAATAATTCCCTGTTATTAGCATCCCCATAAACACTTCAAAAACATAAAATCTTCTAGCAGAATTTTTGCATCTATTTTTGACAATTTCACTGGACTAAGATGGCAGGTCAAAGATCTGTATCATTTTTTCTCAAAAAGCGAGAGAAAGCATAGAAATAGAAGTTAAATAATATCGTTCATTAGAAATACTAAAATGACTTATCTACAAAATAAACAAAAATGGAAAATGTACATTACATGCTAGTGTTTCATTTAAAATCAAACATTATTTCGCGCTTTTGATATTTTGGAGTTAAATCCAACAGTTCTTACTTAATTTTTTCTTAATTATCATTTCGGCTTGGGGATAAATGCTTGTGACGTCAGTTGAAATTGATAGATTCTACGCATCGCAATATTTTTGCAGTGGTTTTTTTTCAGTTTTTATTATCATGACATCGTCGTTTAATGACATAATTGTTATTTTTATTAATGAAAAAACTAAAAAATTAGTAAAACATCATTAAAAATACGAAGAAAACATCGAATTGAAAATCTGTTGATATAACAAACACATCTCAACGCTTTTTTTTCCCTTCTATGAAAAGTGGTTGGCAGGATAATAGACAAGTACAATTTATCCTCAATTAAAGTTTGTCCTTATTGTCATTACCGTGGCATTCAGCTCCCCATTTGACGTCATTTTGATTCGACAGCATTTTTACGTTGTACAGTACCACAAGATCTGCCAAGCAGTAATGTTTATTTTTTATTAAGTATGCAACAACATTTAGTATTTATATAAATATATATATACTAGGGGGCTCTGCCCCCTGCAAGCTACGCTCGCCAACCCCTGTTCAGACACCGCAGAATCTAAAAACACGCTAATCTGATCGGTTTAAAATATATTTTAGAAGATTGAATTATACTGAAAAAAGCTTTGCAGATCTCCCTGTAAACGGGTTTCTATTCAATTTCCCTTTATTGAAAAAAATTAAGGCCGAATCAGTTGCTGTTAACCCTTAAATGCCTGATTTTTCAAAAATCATTCTAATAATGTTTTTCAACTTTCATTTTTTAAGTAAATCATGGGAAAAATACTTAAAAAAATCATATTTTGTTTTAAGTATAGTTTACGGCTAAAAAACAGTTTGTTACTAATCTGCAATACTGGTGTTTAATTGAAAAAATAATTTCCCTTGGTAAAATTCTATAAGATTAAACACACAAGAATTTTAAGAACTATAATAAGGAATAAATTTTACTTGCTCACTGCAGGTCAAAATAGGGTATTTCGCAAGCTTCCAAACAAAACAAAAATAACCAGTAGCAACAATTGAAAAAATAAATATAACTTTATTCTTAAATGGCACAAGTGTTGCCATCTACATGTTGAAAATCGATTTAATAATATTTTCAGAATGTATTTTATTGGCAACATTAGGCATTATAGCTTCAATATTATTCTAATAGTATTTTAGTGCCTAAATTGGGTATGTTGCCGAAAAGCAACACCAGGCATTTAAGGGATAAGACATCCAATGGTTGTTTTCGTGTTTGATTAAAGAGGATCAGTTAAACGTTTGAAAAGAAGCTAAAAATAAAAGGAATTAAGTGTACAGAGTCTTTGTCTCCCGGTATTTAAAAAAATTTTCTATAACAATAGCCTAAGTCCTGTGACTATCATCAAGAGTTCCGTCGAACCACTTCGCTTTTTATATTCCTGGTGCCATTTTGGTACTTTAATATTAGCCAGGTACAGGTGATAAGTCGCCAAATATTATTCTATCGCCATCATTTCATCTATATTATAATAGTCCAAGTCGTGTAACTGCCATAAATAAATACGCTCTGATCCCTTCGCTTTTCATATGAAAGTTTGGCCCAGATATCATATACGGCCCCATATTGGCGCGATTTTTTTCCGACGCTAATTTGGGGAAAAGATCAACAGCATAAACAACAACATCCAGCTTATCAAATCAAGCAAAATAACGATACTATGGCATCAGTTAAGTACCCGTTGCGTATATGACATTGGCGTCAGAAAAAAATAGCGCCAATATGGGACCGTATGTGGCATCAGTGCCGAAAGTTTTCCATTTCGATTAAAAAATCTAGATTTTTTTTCGAATAATACTACATAAAAGCATTGTCGCAAAGAATTCTTGGTACTGTTACGCTAGCCGGGTGAAAATCTCGCCAATAACTATTTTTCAACTCGCCAGTTAGCATTTTTTTTTATTTTTTGAGTGGTAAATTAAAACATTGCTTTGAAGTTGAAATTAAATGTCATCGTTTGTTACATCATTTAACATTTGGCCAGATGCCATATACGCTCCCGGTTTGGCGTGATTTTTTTTACGAAAATTTGGCGAAATCCTCGTTTTCGAATACCAGTTACATATGTACTTTTGGTACTGCTTAGTTATCCCGTCGAACAAAAATCTATGACCAAACTATAAGATTAACTGCCAATAATGGTTGATAAATGTCACGTTCACTTGACTTTAAGCAAGTTACACGTATTTACGTCATCAAGTGATTTTTATTTCGACGTTTTATTTATATATTTATTAATGTTATACTATTTTCTTTGTTCTTTCGTTATTTAAAATAAAAATTAGGTCAATTTGTATAATTTGGCGAGTGGTTTGGCGATATGGGTCGATGGAATAACTAAGAAGTACCCTATTTTTTAATTATTTTCTATTATTAGGTAGATTTCGTAAGAAATACTACCTATTTTTGCAGTCGTTACCATGGTGCGACTTTTGAAAAATTCCTTCATAACTTTTCATTACATGACCCAAGGAACCCAAAACCACCCCCACCTAAAAAGTTTATATATATATATATATATATATATATATATATATATGTAAGTATGTATGTATGTACTAAATTTTGTCCACACGATAAAAGTCGCAATTATGCACGGAACGTCTTCAAACTCGCCAACAACTTTAAGATAGCTAATTTCTCGGCGGGGATTGAAAAGGAGCAAAATCGGTTCAAGGGAATGGGAATGGGGAAGGTTTAAAATTTTGAATACTGTCTTAACATGATTCTGATAAAACCAGCTTTTACACAACAATGGCAGGAAAAAATAAATATTTTTCGTTATAGCTGTTGCCAACAATTAAAAAAAAGCAATAAAATTCTCATTACAGCAATTGCTTTTCTAATGCAGTGTTTTCACGTGAAAAATTAAATTAGATAAACAGTTTGACGAATTGAAAACAAATTGAATATTACGTCATAAGTTTTCTAGAGCAAGATTTCTGCATGAAAATTCAAAATGAAATAAATAGTTTGACGAATTAAAAAAACAACAAAATATTGCGTCATATTGAAAATATAATGGACCACAGCAGGTGAATATGTAACGCCATTGAGTTTGAAGAAATGTATTAAAACATGATAAAAACCCGAGTATGGAAATATTAACATATTTTAACACTTTGAGGTTCTCTGAATTTGATTTAGCCATTTTTAAACCCATTCCATATACATGCGTATGTGTATATTAGAATTTTCACAAAATGCTTAGCTCCCTAGAGCTCATTCTTAGCGAAGGAACTGGGTTTATCTTTAATCTTGATTTAAGTTTTGTTGGTGAATTTAGTACTTAACTTCGAAATCTACCTCCGCCTGTAGGCCCGAGCCGGCAGGGATTTTTTTATTTTTAAAGGAAAATAACCAAAAAAATAATTAGCTATAGAACAAAACAATTTATGTAATTAAAAAAAAGAAAATAAAGTTAATAAACACTTATTATTAAATAAACAACAATAGCCGGGTTACCATGTCAACCAAAATAATGCCATTTTGGCCCCAATTATGTACCCCGGTGCGTATATGACATCTGTGCCTAATATTTTTCTTTTCATTTCGTTTAAAACAATAAAGAAGTGAAAGTCATTTATTTTAAGTGTTTCTGTTTGTTTTAAATAAAATGATAATGAAATACAAATTGAATTATGAATAAAAGTAACATGATACATTTCTTAGCATACATTTAAGGGAGGCCAAACTTCTCGCCAAGTTAGTTTAAAATTGTAACCTTTTCTAAAATCTGAAAAAAAATATCTCTTTGAGTAAAATTTGAGTTGCCATCATTAGAAAAATGTATATAAAATTAGAAAAAAATTAATATTTCGAAAACTAATTCGAATTTAAAAATTCGGATACCAGTTTTGAAATCTGCGGATCAATATTGATTTTTGGTATTAATTTCATCGCAAAGTATTCCATATTTTAGGAGAAATCGCCGTGAAACATAATTAGTTTTTTAATCAGTCGATTCAAAGAATCGTTACATTTCAGCCGTTTCATATATTCGTTTCATAAATTCGTTTCATTAGGATTTTATATATATAGGGTAGATATATATGTGACGTTTTGACGGCAAGTAGTTGGTATTGTCGAAAATAATGGAGGTTTCCATTCATGCAGCACAGGCATTCCAGACGATTGGTTTGAGATAATAAAGAAAAGTGAAGAATTCACACAAGGCAGTCGCTTGAAACACTATTCACTTTATTTCCACACTCACGATTGAATCTAGGGGAGATGCTCATTCCTTCAACGGTAAAAAGAATAAAGTCTATTCTCATCACACAATTAGTTTTAAAAACATTCCATCTCTTGACTGCGTTCTATACATAAATCCGTAAACAACTAACATCTCCGTACCCATTACGATACCGTTTCTTCCTCATTCTACACACATATAAAACAGTATTCATCCACCGTTTTACTACCTACATCGAACAGTCACATTGAATACCCAGTCTGCCACGACTGCAATCCGCTACCCTTCTCTCTCTCTCTTTACACTTCTACATGACATGACATCGCGTTCACCTCTACATGCTAACAAATTAAAAAGCTAAAAAGCTCCTCTCTGGTTCCCACCATCCGTATTTATACTCCCCTCAAAAGATTGTTCTAGAATAATCTTATATCCTGGCCCCAGATGTATAAAGCATAAACAAATGTTAAAATCTGCAGTCGAGATTATGCAAAAATAACCTTTTTTTCCCTCTTCAGACGATAAAAGAAATGAATTTATGTCTGCGAAAATTTTAATCTTTGAAATATTTTAATTACACCTGGATATTTTAAATAAAATAATAAATTGAAATAAGTAGGTTTTTTTCTTTAAGACGGAATAATATTTTAGCAGTTAAATAAAGATTTAAGGGGAATATGATATACCGGGATTTAATAGCGGAATTTAATAGGAATTTAAATAATAAAAGTTTTATTAAAGAAAAATGAATAAATTGAGCCATTTTTTGATTTAGGCAATTTGGAATAAATATTAGTATATGAATTAAGATCTTATAGGGGTTAATAGACTAGGGTTTTTAATTTAATAACTCTGTATAATATACGGAATATTACTGAAAAAAGAAAATTTACATAAAATACTTTAAACTTGGCGAAAAAATTTAAATTTTGTAATATATATATATGTGAAAGGATAAAAATAAATAAATAAAAAGAAACCCCTTTGTAAAAGAAAAGCCCTTTTTAAAATTCAAAATTTAAATTAAATTTTTATGTGAGGAAACTCAAACTTATTTTTTATAGACTCTTAAATCAAATAATTAAAAAGATTTTATTCATCATAAAAATCTTTGACACTAATTGATATTTATGAAACAGGTTTTGAAACGGAATTACCCTTTGTTGATATAAGACAGTCATCATAAAACATATTAAATTATCTTGTAAGCACCATCATAGTTTATAGCGTAAACAAACTGATTGTTTCATACTCAGTTGAATCATAAAGTTTAATCAAGTTTCTCCAGTATGACAGTTAATAATTTCAGAGGAATAAATTATGATTAACTTTTGTCTGATTTGACAGTTCATACTATGATTACACCATAAATAATATTTAATATTTAAATTAGAATCAGCTCTTGGTTGTGCAATCATAAGTTCAGACTCTTGTCTCCCCGTAAAAAACAGTTATAAAAAAGATAATGCACCAATCATGAAAGAATAAACCTCCTATGTTGATACGTCTGCCCTCTGCTGGAAAAAATAAAAACTAGCTGATAAAAAGCAAAGTGCAGGGGGAAAGAGAAGTCAGATTATGATGGGATTCTCTCTTAAATAGCACGCAGAAATTCGAGAGCTGTTGCTCCTAACGTATCCCAAGTAACTGAACCTGACTTCAGATGATATCATGTATTATTACAGAAAATAAAGTCAGGTTCAGGACAAAACTGCCTCATCTTCTTGCAAGGCCATGACTACACTCACCAACCCTGAAGTAAAGCTGATTCATTTCATTAGTCTGCAGGATTGTTGGTGGTTCCAGCCACGGGGGATCCCGGTGGATTGACTGTTTCTCACTCGGACTAGAAAAATTAAAAATTTTCCTGTACCTGTTTGTCTTCACTTGGATGCATAGGATTGTACTGATTTGTCTTCACTCGAATACAATAGAAACTTCAACTACCTGATTTCATTCAACTGAAAGTTTTACTTATCTCAGTAGTTTGAGACAGACTGTCTTGAAAAAGAATGATTTTTTGAAAAAGAATTAATTTTGAGATTGCCTGCCAGCTTGGATCTAAAATTTTTCTTTTTCATCAGCAGTGAAGAAAGTGTGTGCTGCCCTGTTATGGCAATGACTACTAGTGCAACAATTTCGCGAACTTCAAAAATTGGAAATGTGAATGAACATTGAAAAGAGTGCCGCCAATTTAAGGAATGTGAATGAATATTGAAAAGAGTGTCACCAATTTAAGGAATGTGAATGAACAGGGAAAAGAAAGCCACCAATTTAATGGATCCCGTGCAAAATAGGATACCAAAGGTTTTTTCGTTGTATTTTTTTTTCTAGTAAGTGTGCAAAAGGAAACTATTCATTTAAAAGGACATTCAGGTATGTACTTTTGTGTTACCTTCAAATAAAAAAAAAAACATTTTTAGTGAAGAAAAGATATAAAACAGTGAAAATTGCTATTGTTTAAAATACTTTTATTGAAATTTATATTATTTACTCCTCATTATTATTATTATTTTTTGAAAATTCGTATAATGGATTTTATTTTAAATTATTTATTTTAATATCTTGTTAATATTTTCATGGAAAAATGAAATTTTTACTATTGTGAAGGGTCGCAAAGAATGTTGATACTTTTATTTATTCATGTTTGATAGTCTGTTAGTATAATGGTTAATAATTTTTAGGATTTTTTGAAAGTATATTTTATTTATTTATATTGTTGATAGTTGTGTGAGTAACCAGGTATAAAAGAAAAGTACTCACTTAAATAAAACAGCCCAAAAAGTGACGAATCAATCTTAATGACTTGAATTTTTTTTAAATTATTTCTAATTAAAGTATATTTTATTGTTTATGCATATAATAAAATTGAGTAACAATGAATTTATCAGGGAAAACATGAAGTTTGACCACTGTTAGTAAAATTCCTGCTAACAACACTAGCCAACAGTTAGACAGCGAAACTCATACCAACACATTTGGCACGGGAAAAAACAACGGAACTCCAGTCCATGCTAAAAATGATTATAATGAAAGTAGTCATAGTTAGGTTCAGATGGAAAGGAGAGGTAGTCCCAGTGTAAATATGTAATATTTTATGTGTTTAATCATAAATAATCAAGAGTAATAGCGATAGTAAATACTCAAAGTGAATATGAACCTCCTAGAAAGTCAGGGGTCATGCCAAAAGTCATCTATTTTAGAGTTTTTCTTTCTTTTATAAGTTTTTAGTGTTCTCTTGAGATATTTCTTTTTGTCAGTTAGACTAAACAATTTTTCAAAAAGTGTAATTAGAGTGATGCTTGTGCTGTATTATTATTATTATTATTGCTATTTTTATTATATTTACATTGCTATTATGAAGAATTATATTTTTATTAGTTTCTATAGTCAAACATAAGTTCAAAGTACTTACATTTAGAGTATATTCTTTACAATTATAGTAGATTTTCAGAGAATTTGATTGATGAATCACCGAATCTTATTTTATGAATTTTATTTTAATAAAGTGCCAGATATAAGAAACAAGATATTAATGAAAAAGAAAAAACATGCTAAAACAGTCATATCCATGCCAAAGTGGTGACAGATAAGCAGGTAGCAATTCCTTTTGTCGTGATGGTAACCTACGATATCTTTAGTCTTCGGACGCACAATTAATTATGATGGGATCCTCTCTTAAATAACACACAGAAATTCGAGAGCTGTTGCTCCTAACGTATCCCAAGTCAGTGAACCTGACTTCAGATGATATAATGTATTATTACAGGTAATAAAGTCAGGTTCAGGACAAAACTGCCTCATCTTCTTGTAAGACCATGACTACACTCACCTACCCTGAAGTAAAGCTGATTCATTTCTTATATATATATATATATATATATATATATATATATATATAAACACTACTACTAAGTAATGACCGTATGTATTAAAGTAATGTTGTAAAAAATTATGTATGAAAATTTCAGTATTTTAATGCTAACCTGGAAATATCAGGGAATTTTAACATAAGATATTTGTGACCATCCTTTTTAAAAAAATCTGCTGCTTTATTATTTTTTGCTATCTTTAGATTCAAAGATACATAAAACTCTTTTGCTGAAAGAAAGTTTTAAGAAGTTTCTGTTCTCATACGAAAAAAAACTTTTTCACTTAAGAAAATGTCATCGATTACAGAAGAAAATTCTTCCTCTGGTAAACAGCAATTTGTTCCTCAAAATGGTGATAAAGAAAAACGTGCCTCAATTGATACAGAAGAAAAGGCTTTTATTTGTGAAGTATGTTCCAAGACATTTTCTAAGAAGAGAAATCTAAGAAGACATCTCTTAACTCATACAGGAGAGAAACCTTTTGCTTGTGAAATGTGTTCCAAAGGATTTTCTAAGAAGAGTAATCTAAAAAGACATCTTTTGAGTCACACTGGAGAGAAACCCTTTGTGTGTGAAATATGTTCCAAAGCATTTTCTCATAATCATGATCTAAGAAGACATCTTTCGACTCACACTGGAGAGAGACCTTTTGTTTGTGAAATATGTTCGAAAGGATTTAGAGGTAACAGTATTTTGAGAAACCATCTTTTGAAACATACAGGTGAAAAACCCTTTGTTGGTAATAAAGAAAAACATACCTCCTTTGACACAGAAGAAAAATCTTTTGTATGTGAAGTATGTTCCAAAACATTTTCTAAGAATGATACTCTAAGACGACATCTATTGACTCATATTGGAGAGAAATCCTTTGTTTGTGAAATATGTTCCAAAAGATTTTCTGATAAGAGTAATCTAAGAAGCCATCTATTGACTCACACTGGAGAGAAATCCTTTGTTTGTGAAGTATGTTCCAAAGCATTTTCTCGTAATAGTTCTCTACGAAGCCATCGCATGATTCATACAGGTGAAAAACCCTTTGTTTGTGAAATATGTTCCAAAGAATTTTCTGATCAGAGTAATCTGAGAAGACATCTCTCGATTCATACAGGTGAAAAATGCTTTGTTTGTGAGATATGCTCCAAAGGATTTTCTCAGAATAGTGCTCTAAGAAGCCATCTCTTGATTCATACAGGTGAAAAACCCTTTGTTTGTGAAATATGTTCCAAAGGATTTTCTGGTAAGAGTACTCTAAGAAGACATCTTTTGACTCATACTGAAGAGAAACCTTTTGTTTGTGAAGTGTGTTCTAAAAGATTTTCTGATAATAAAAGTCTAAGAAGTCATTTCTTGACTCATACTGGAGAGAAGTCCTTTGTCTGTGTAACATGTTCCAAAGCATTTTCTCATAATCATAATCTAAAAAGACATCTCTCGATGCATACAGATGATAAACGCTTTGTTTGTGAAATATGTTCCCACGGGTTTTCTCAGAATATTGCTTTAAGAAGCCATCTCTTGATTCATACAGGTGAAAAACCCTTTGTTTGTGAAGTATGTTCCAAAGGATTTTCTGATAAGAGTAATCTAAGACATCTTTTGACTCACACTGAAGAGAAACCTTTTGTTTGTGAAATATGCTCCGAAGGATTTTCTCAGAATAGTATTCTAAGAAGCCATCTCTTGACTCATACAGGTGAAAAACCCATTGTTTGTGAAATATATCCGCCACCCTCTTGTTCCCCATTGTAGGTGTTACTAGGCTGTAAAATTTGTTTTTAAATTTTAAAACAATGATATCACATGTTAAATAAAAGCTCCGATTGTGTTATGAAATGTTTGAACTGTACTCTGCTGTTAAAAATGGCTTTTTTTCCCATTTTGCTAGTACTTGCAAAAAGAAAGTTTCAAATTCAAACAACTAAAGTTCTTAATTGATGTAGTAATTTTTGTAAAATGGGTGATTAATATTGTATTGTTTTTTTCTTTTAAAATTTCTGAGTAGATCGATTGTTTGTACATACAGTCTTCTTTTTTTAAAGAAATTTAAATTGTTTCAGAGTCAAATTATTTTGAAATTAAAAAATAAAGATTGTTGTTGATCACGTGAAAAGGTGTATTTCATTTTTCTTTCTATCTGTTTGAATCGAAGACAATGGGTTTGTTACGAGCTCCTTTTTTTTTAATTCGAAGTATTATTTTTTTGACTGGATAGCTGGGTGTTGATCTCTACATAGGTCTTTTTTACTTTTTCAATTTTGTTAAAAGGTTTTTTATGTGGATACTTTTACTTTCTAAACCTAGTTCTGAATGTGAAAGTATCTTCATAAAAACAACCTTCAAACAAAATCGAAAAAGTAAAAAACCGATCAAGTGCGAGTGTTACTCTCTCACTGAGGATTCCGTTGCAATAATCCGTTGCAATAAATATATGAATTAGTAACTGGGCATTGTATTACACAATTTTCTCCTTAGAAGTTGTTTCTTAGGCTTTAAAAGCCGATGCCACATAGAGTACGCCGCCCGTGTCTTTAAGAGTTGATATTTCGGCTAATGACCGACAATTTTTACTTACCTTTACCTTTGCAAGAAGAAAGTATTGGGTTCGTGAAAATTTTCGACTTCCGGTTTTGGACGTATTTACGTGTTTTAGGGTTCAGAGATACCGAAAAACATGTTTTTACAAAATGCGTGTCTGTGACTCTGTCTGTATGTGACACAAATTTTATGGGCGGAGAACTAATGCACGGAATTTAATAGAAATTTATATTCAGTTAGTCCCTGATATAAATTGCAATTTATTAGTTTTTAGTTTAAATCGCTCAACAGGTGGCTGTGCTATGCAGCATTTTTCACGATTTCCACAATATTTCAATCTCCAGAACTAATGCAAGTAATTTCATTAAACTTCAGATTCAGTTAGTCCTTAACATGAATGGACGTTTTTTACATATCGTTCAACAGGAGGCGCTGCTATGGTTCATTTTTGGCAATTTCCGCAATCCGTCTATCTCCAAATTTAATGCACGGATTTTCATGAAACTTCAAATTCAGTTAGTCCTTGATAGAACTTGGTGCTATTTACATTTTGGTGTAAATCGCTCAATAGGTGCCGCTGGTTTCTAGACTAATAATAAGCTCTAAGCCGCCGCGGTCCGTGCAATAGCTTCAGGGCGCCGAGCCCACCCTTCCCACTTTTCGATGCCTTTGATTTAATCCGTTTTCGTTTTAAATTTGTCCTGCTTCAAAATTTTATATATATATGTTTTTTCATTTTATTTCTGGCTTCCGCTAGAGAGTCTCGGCGAAAGGGACGCAGACAGGATGACGAACACGCGGAATGCCGCGCTCAGCGAATTCTGTTGCGGTCTCCCAGCCCGACCGCCGCCCGAGACTAATAATAAGCTCGAAGCCCCTACCGTCCGTTGGATAGCTTCAGGGCCCCGAGCCCACCCTTGAATAGAACAATGTGAACTAGTTAATGGGCTTCCTAGTTGTGTGGCAACTTAACATCCAGTGTAGAGGTGATTCGTTTTTCAAGGGCATTAGGGAGCTTTAAAAAAATATGTTTAAATGCGGCTGGTAGCCACAATGAGAAAATTAACTATTAGAAATTAAGAAAGAGTAAAAAAATATCAATGTAGTTGAAAAAAGAAAAGAAAAAAAATTCCATTAGTTCCAAAAGGACAGGCGAAAAAACTATCGGAGGTTACGCCATCTGAAAAAAAGACTCTATTCAGAGGCCATACATTTTAGTATAACAAAAAAAACATTGCTAAAAATTATAGCAGATTAACAGTTTTTTCTTTTTTTTATAACAAGCCAAGGACGGAAACAAATAAAGAAAGGTTAAGTATAGTTGAAGGGTGAGGAAAATTCAACCTTCATCATTATGTAAAAGCGTGTATTTAGGGCGTTTTCTTAGAGGAGTCGGATACCTCGTAGTCTGGTAATTCGACGACTATTTGATTGTGGAGCTTGTAAATAGTTTTGTAAAAATTTTTACAATGTTGGTTAATAAGTTTTTATTTCGAGATAGTGTTAAGATCCCTACGGATTGTGGTAATGCGGAGGTACCGATGATAATTACAAATGGTACGGAGGCTTTTATATGTGCGTTGTGTAGATAGTTTATACTGGTTTTACAAGCAAATCCCCAAATAGGGCAGGCATATATTAGTATTGATCTGATGCAAGCATTATGTAAATTTATTTTTAATAGAGAGTAAATTATTTTTAAGAAGAGATTTGGAATTCCGGCGACTTTGCCACGAATATTAGTGAAGTGTTTTTTTCTAGGTGAGTCTTCTATCAAGGGTAACTACAAGATATTTAGTATCGTTAGTCCAAGGAATGGTAGCGTTATTGATAGTAATACGATTGGGATATGTTAGTTTCCTAAAAAAATAAATAGCAGCTGTTTTTTGTTCATTAAGTTCAACGCGCCACTGAGTACACCAGTTAAGGAAATCGTCAATGTGCTTTTGTAAAATTTTGTATAAGGTGAACGGATCGTGTGCAGCGGCGTACATTGTAGAGATGAGACGGCTCAGCCCGACACCGGATCGGGTTCGATTTTCATAACAATCTTCGGTCTCGGACTTATTCTTTCTGTATTTTAGAATTTTATTTACTCTTGCATAGAAAAACTTAAAAATACTTTTCCGCCCCACTTTACTTATCCCATTTCAAGTCATTTTAATGCTATTTTGATCAGAATGAAGGGGAAACAGAAATCATGTTTTTTTTTATTTGTAGTATTAGAAGGTTATTTTAAAGGAAAATTAATGATATTTTGTGAAATGTCTGTCTATCTTTGACGACGACGAACTGTTGATATGGCGCCAATTGGAATACGTTGCCATTAACATATTTTTTTATTGAAACGTTTATTTATTATTTGTTTTTTAGAGAGATGAATGTTTTCTTTTGCTTTTAGTCAACCAGCATTAGCTTAAAAAGGTTGTTCTTTATTCTTCTATTGTGTACGAGTTATAATCGCTCTTTAAATGAATACAACATTAGTGATTCTATCCGTTTTTCATCCTGAACTCTGCTCATACTGTGGCTCTGCTCTTCACATTCACGAAGTCACTTTTATTTGTAAGTACATATAATTAAAATGTATTGTTATTCCGATAGAAAGCAATCGAGCAGCGTTTCCTCTTTTCCTATAAAAACACCGGACCTTTCAGATAACGGTGTCAAATTTTTAATTTAAGCTGATTTTCAAATGCACGAGAATTACGTAATATTGTTTTAAAGAAGTAGTTTGTAGGAAATAGAAAAAAGTTCTTCAATTCTTCGTCATATAAATAGTAATTTCTACAAGTTTTACTCATTTGTTTATTAAATGCACTCCGTTAATGTACCCACTAGATTCACTTCGTTTTGGAGAAAAATATGAGAATCCATTAAAGGAAGCATATTTTTATTTGACACTAAACTTTTAATAAGACTGAAAGTAAATTTAATGAAATTAATTATGTGCTAGGGACTAATAGTTATTTTCATGTAAGAAGTTGTTTAAAAATGAGATATTACATTTGGAACAACGTTTAAATATTATGCAATTTCTTTTCTTTCTTTTTTTTTGATTGAAAACTTTCGGTATCGGGCACGGGCTCTGATGAGAGAAAAAAAGTTTCGAGCTCGTATTTAAAATCGTCGGGTTCGGGCAAGCCTGGGTTTCGAAAAGTTAGCCCCAACTCATTTCTAGTACATTGTCGTGTCGTCTGCGTACTGGACAAGATAAGTCCTCTGTGTTCTTGGGATATCATTAAAGAATAAGTTGAATAATGTAATACCGAGCCTTGAAATATGCGAAAAAGGATGCAGTAGAGTATGGATAAAAGTTTATTAATGCGGATACAGAAAGTGCAGTCGCTAAGGTATGAAAGTATTAGATGCATAAGACTAGCATTAATACCATGCTTAATTAACTTGTAAATAACACCTTCATGCCAGACTTTGTCGAAAGCCTTAGCGACATCAAGAAAAACAGCCGCAGCTGGAATTTTCGTGTTGAGGTTTACACTAAGGAACTCCACAACACGAAAGAGTTTATGTATTGTAGAATGTGTAGCTCTGAAGCCAAATTGTTCAGGAACAGGAATAAGAATATTATTTTCGTCTATGATGTCGTTGAGGCGGAACATAATGACGCGTTCAACAACTTTACATGATAGAGAGTAGAAGAGAGGGCGGTAGTTAGTTGGATCTAGAAGGTTAGTTTGAGGTTTAGGAATTGAGGAGATTATACAGGCTTTCCAAGATTTCGGGAAAGGCCGTGGTTAGAGCGCCGGCATCCGGGTCTTAATTATAGTACCGTCAGACTACTGCGCATGCGTAGTAGGACTGTCGGTTGCTCCAGAGAACGAATCACTATTTGAACAATTCTTATTACCGGCAGTGTTTCTGTGCAAGCAAGCGTATAATAGACTGCCGGAACCCAATAAACTATACAGTAAATAGACAACATTAACAACGTTCTGGAAGCATCATTTTAGAAATATTAAAATTTTTATCAATTCAAATTACTAGATATACAAACTTTTCCGAATTCTTTGTACTTAAAATCAAAACTAATATAATAATTTGTATTTAGTTTTAAAAATCGGTAAATCACTTTATTTACATTAATATGTTTTATATCTTATAACATTTGTTTGGTTTTCTTTCTAATTTTTGAGGAAGGGGGGGGGGATAAAAGCCAAATCTACATTTTAACTTTTAAAGAAGTAATTATTGTAATTTACTGCTTATTATAAAAATAGTCAGCTGTGAATACTGTAGTTTATTACAGTCTTGATAGTTGAGTTTAATAAAAAACATATTAGTGGTTGTTAATTACTTAGAGATTTATTTATTTGGAGGGGAGTTTATTTGAGCCCTCTAAGTGGCAAGGCTGTTGGCTCGATTGATCCAATATTGCCTAGAGATAATTAAATAAATACTTCTTCATTTATTTTAAAATGATACTCCACAATATTTCGGAATGTCACATAGTAAATAGCATAAAAATACCAGAAGGATACTAAAAAATGAATGAATAAATGTGGCTGAGTTTGCAAACATCAAAATTATCAATTTCTAATTATAACAAAATGTTTATACTATTCTATTTTGATTTATCTTATTCTTTTTGATTTATTTACCAATTAGAATAATTGTGTTAAAATTATTCTAGTCTAGAACAAAATGTTTGTTTATCATTTTCAAATCTTGATGTTAAGGGTGTAGAAAATTTCAAAACCATTCGAACATAAAATCAATGAAGGAGGTGCTTTCTAAATTCTTTTCTTGAAATATTTAATGAATATTTAGATACATGATTCTATACATATTTACAATAAGTATTATCAAATACTTAATCTGGTTTTTCGAAAAAAAGAGGCTTAGCCTCATCAACAAACTGTAAAGAAATTACAGCGATCATGCTTTTTAAATCAAAACATCTCTTCCTATCGTTCCGGCAATAAAATACCGAAGTCGCATTCTAAGGTAGGATGCGCGCGCATCGCGCGTCCTTCATTGCCATGGGGAGCAGAGAAAAAGTTTCTCTTCGCATCCCCACCTGAACTCTTAAAGAGTTCACAAATCAAAATTCCATCATAAAATCATAAAAATTCAATTTTTCGTATCAGTGGTTCAGTAATCTAATACAATTTTTAAAATTCTAATACAAAATAGTACATATAAGAATTCAAACAATATCTAATTAATCACTTAATTAGTCAAATTCAAAGTATCAATAAATTCTAAATAAAACACTTTAAATTCAAACAAAGTAAACATAATGACAGTTAAATAACACACACTTTGTTTTTTTTTTTTTTTTAGTTAAATCATGTATTTACTTATACCAAAATTCAAAAAGATTCTATATATAAATAAGACTAAAAATTAAAAAAGAGAAAGAAAATATTTAGAGTCCTAAATGCAGAAAAAACAAACTAAATAAATGTCTATAAAAGTTTATGAATGTTTATAAAAAGTCTGCAAAAAGTCATTTGTTAGTAATTTTGTATTTCAAAGGGATACAAGTGCTAGATGGATCTTTTTAAGATTCCACTCGCTGTTTTTATTTCGTATGAACGAATATTGCCATCTCTTCCAGGAATGGCAGTCTGAATCTTACCAAGTTTCCAAAGAAACTTATTTTTTGCGTCATCTTGAATCAAAACAACATCGCCCATTTTCAGTGGCGTATGGGCATTAGGATTTTTCAAGGAATGGGCTGTTTTCAAATCCATCAAATATTGTTTTTTCCATTTGGTCCACAATTGTTTCAATAGTAAAGATTGATATTTTTTTCTTTTCAGGAGTGTTGATCTCTTTGAACAATCTTCAATTATTTCAAAAAAATTAATAGGAAATGAAAGTTCTTTTCCAAAATTTAAAAAGTGCATTGGAGTAAGAGGTTCTGGTTCATCGCTGTCGCTATATACATACGTCAGTGGTCGCGTATTCAAAACTGCTTCCACTTCTGTTAACAGAGTTGCTAATTCATCATAACTTAAGAGTGCTCTACCAATTACTTTTCTCAAACAGTCTTTGACTGACTTTACTAGTCGTTCATAGAAGCCTAACCACCATGCAGTTCTTTCTATAATATTCTTCCATATAATTCTCTCTTTTGTAATAAAATTTAAAAATACTTTGTCTGTCAGTATGTTGTATAAAATTTCGAGTTCACCTTTGTCCTTTTTGAAGGCTTTTGCATTGTCAGAATAAAAAATTTTGGGATTTCCTCGTCTAGCTGTGAATCTTCTGAATGCCATCAAAAAAGAATTTGTTGTCATATCAGACGCGAGTTCCAAGTGAATGGCTCTAGTCACACCGCAAGTAAACAGGACAATGTAAGATTTTTGCGTTTCTTTAAAATTTTTGATAAAGATTGGACCGGCGAAGTCTAAATCGCAGATTATGAATGGCGGTGCGTCACTAGCTCTGTCTTTTGGTAATGGTGCAGTGATCTGGTCTGCTGGTTTGGAGAAATATTTTTTACATATTATACAATTCTTGATAACACTCTTGACCAACTGACGACCTTTAGGTATCCAAAAACGAGATCTAGTTTTTGCCAAAATACTGGCTGTCCCTCCATGCATAATTTTCTCGTGTTCTTGACGAACTATTAGAGTAGTTAACCAAGAATGTTTGGGGAGAATTATTGGGTTTTTCTCTTCTGCGGACAGGTTAGAAAATTCGAGCCTTCCGCCCAACCTCATCAACCCGTTTTTGTCAACAAAGGGCATGAAATTTGATAAGGATGACGTCTTATCCACTGATTTACTATTTTTTAGAGATTCTGTTTCTTCCTTATAAAATTGTTTTTGTTCAGATTGTGTCAAAAAATTTTCAGCTTCGAGTAATTCTTCGGTTGTTACTACGTCTTGCACTTCAGTTGATTTTTTCAGCTTCATAATGAATTTCTTTACCCAAACGGTAATTCTCAAAAGTTTCTCTAAATTACTATATTTTGAAATGTTTATGGGATTATCGAGTTTTTTGACTAAGCAGTCGCTCTGAAAAACATCGTTAGGATTTCTTTTTTTTTCTAATTCATCTGAGTAAGCGATTTCTTTGTTTTCTGATATTGGCCAACACTCAGGAGGTAAACTTAGCCATTCTGGTCCCTGTAACCAAGTTGTATAATTGATTATCATAGAGATTTTTTATCCTCGAGAAACTATATCAGCTGGATTGGCAGTACCAGGACAATGATGCCAGTTATCAGGTGAGGTCAATTTATGGATCTCTTCAATTCTGTTTCTGACAAAGGGCTTAAACTTTTTAGGGGATCCTTTTATCCAAAAATAGGATATTTTTGAATCCGTCCAGTAATAAGTCGGTACATTCAATTTTAGAGTTTTCAAAATGTTACTACTTAGCTTGGCCGACAACAATGCGGCCATCAATTCAAGCCTTGGTAAGGTAAGCGCTTTCAGTGGAGCAACCCTGTTTTTCGAAGCAACAAAAACTGTTCGAACATTTTTTGTGGTTGTTGCTACACGTAAATAAGCAACCGTACCATAAGCCTTCATGCTCGAATCGGCAAAAATATGCAATTGTAGGTCATAATCATGCCAATTGGTGATGTCAGAAAAATAGTATCTGGGTACTGAAAAGTTTTTCAAATGAGGGAGTTCGTTACACCTGCTACTCCAAAGTATACGTAAATCTTCGGGTAAGGTGTCATCCCAATCTAGACCCAAATTCCAAATTTGTTGAATTATACATTTTAGTCTTAATGTAAATGGTCCTAGGAATCCAAGTGGATCAAAAATCCTTCCTAAAACTTGTAGAATAAATCTTTTGGTGTCTATTCTTTTGAAACGAAATCAACTAAACCTCGAACATCAAAATAAAGTAAATCTTTGGAATTATTCCAAGCGATTCCTAAAACTTTATAAGGGAGATTTTGTTCTCCAAAAGCTTCAGAATTGACTTCTGAAGTTATGCCATTTTCTTTCCATAGTTCACTAAGTGGTAAAGAGTTCGTATGCCATTTGTGTAAATGCATACTTGCATTTTCAAATATATCAATACATTGTAAACTCGTGGATAGGGCTTGATCAATATTTTCATGACTTCCTATAAAGTCATCAACATAGACATTTTCATTTAAAAATTTTACTGTGTTTGGATATTTTTCGGTGTATTTTTTCAAGTGGTGTTTAATTGTTGCAGTCAATAAAAAGGGACTGCTACTAACTCCAAATAACACTCTGGTGAATCTATAAATTTCAAAGGGTTTAGAATTACCAAACAAATCTTGTGAAAATAAAAATCTTGTTACATCACGATCGTTTTCATCTATAATTATTTGTAGAAATGCTTGTTCTATATCAGTTGTAAAAGTTATGGGATTAATTCTAAACCGTAACAAAACATCAAATATTTCAGGATACAAATTTGGACCTACATGCAGGCAATTATTCAAAGACAGTGAGCCTGTGTCATGAGCAGAGGCATCGAAAACTATGCGTAATCTGCTCGTTGTCCTATCAGTTCTAATTATTTCTCGATGAGGTAAATAAAAAGTTACATTTTGTTTTTCTTCAGGATCTGTAACTAACTCAATAACACCTTCTTTCAAATAATCTACTAACACCTCCTTATACTCAAAAAATAATTCAGGGTTTTCAATCAATCTTTGTTTGAGTTTAAAAAATCTATATTCTGCAATTTTCCGATTGTCATTTAAACAGTCCCTTTCAAGCTTCCATGGAAATCGAACTGTATATCGCTTATCATTGTATTTAATTTCTGACTCAAACTGCTTCATAACGTTGTTTTCTGAAAAATCTGAATCCTGTTTAGTATTAAAAAAGCCAGATGATTCGATATTCCAGAATTTTTCAATCTGTTCAGAAATAAAAAAATTTTCTACTATTACATTAAATGCTAAGAGCGTATAACTGTCAGTTGTTTTACCCTGTAGACACCAACCAAAAATGGTGTCGACAGCTACTAATTTTTTATTCAAATGTTTTATGGGTCATTTTCAAAATATGCATACATATGCTGTCCCACAGTAAAAAAAAAAAATTGTACTCGTAATATATTATTTAAAACTGACTATAAATATTATATTTATTTAATGACACAACATATTTCTAAAACATAAAAATAATCACTTTCATATTTTTTTTCCTAAAGATGCAGATTTTTGCATCTAGTAGAAGAAAAAAAATAGCTGTCCCTTTTCTGTATTTTATAATTTTGTAATACTTTTTCACTTCATTTTTCACTTTAAAAAGAAAGTAATTGGGACATTTAATGAGATAAATCATCATTATTTTAAATTTCTGACATTATTCCAGCAAAAAAAAATTTTTTTTAAGAAAATCTACAAAACATTTTGTCCCTCATATTTTATCAAGTCTGTTACCAAGCTACAATTTCATGAAAATTGAAAGGTTGACAATTTCACCAAGAGATAGCAGCACATTT
The DNA here is from genome assembly GCA_963932465.1 of Maratus speciosus. Taxonomy (NCBI): domain Eukaryota; kingdom Metazoa; phylum Arthropoda; class Arachnida; order Araneae; family Salticidae; genus Maratus; species Maratus speciosus. The sequence goes on along the minus strand of OZ010794.1, from coordinate 71,097,678 downwards.
GCAATAAAAACACTTATACTAGTTAAATATTTACTTGTAGCCATTTTCTTTTGCAGTTGAAAAACAACAGTGTAGTGGAGTAAAGAATTTTTTATAAAGGTGAGTATTTTTATTCAATGTAAGTCTGTTACCTAATTTTTTATGTTAAAAATATAAGTTTAGTACTTTCTTTTGCTTGAATATTATTATCTAGTTAATATATAAAAGATTTTGTTTTGTTTCTTAGTGCTAACAATTAGCATGTAGGTTTGGGAAGATATTTTGCTGTTAATGTCAAGTCTGTTACCATGTTACTGGTAAATAGTGTATAAAATATAGTAAAATAGTGTATAAAAATTATACCAAAAGCTAAAGTGCTTAATTAATTATATTTACAGACACATCTAACTTATACATTATCACTTATTTCATTTTTAATGTGAAATTTAAAAGTAATTTTTTTAAAATGTTTTTCTGAATTGTATGCATTTATTGAAAATGACCCTTATATTTCCAGTAACTATATCATAATAATAGTCAGCACCTATAAGTAATGTAATGGGTTCTTTGGATGTGGGTGTGTCCGCAAAGGTTAAATTTTCAAATTGTTTACTTTTCATCAAATCATTGATTTCAGGTGGGGGGATTTCAGTAGCTGATATTTGATTGGTGACTAGCGCTTCTATATCTAATTTTGAATTAGGTACATTTTTATTTTCAATAGTTAGCTTAACTACTTCAAAGGTTTTTTCAATGGGGTTCTTATTTCCAAATGTAAAAACCGACAATTTTTCTGTTCTTATTGCCTGTAAATTCAATTTATTTGCTATTTCTTCAGATATAAAGGTTCGCATGCTCCCACAATCTAAAAGTAACCTAATTAGAGATTGTTTTCCGTTTGATTTTATTTTTACACAACATGTTTGTAGAAGAATTTTATTATTTTCTGTAGAGGAAATAGCCGAAATTACTTTTTCACTATTTTCACTTTCATTACCTTTTAATTCGGGTGTGTTTACTTCTTTTATTAATTTAGATTTTAGGCATATCGTTTGATTATGTCTGCCTAAACACTTCTTGCAACTAGTTTTAGAGTTACAATCTTTGATAACGTGTTTCCTGCCTAAGCAAAGGAAACATCTTCCTTGAGATTTCAACAAATTTCTTTTAGTGTTTACATCAACAGCCTCACACAAATCAGATGAATGTTTACTATCGTTGCAAAAAATGCAATGAGCCAGCTGCCTATCTGAAGTCGATTTATCATTCGAAATGTTCATAAATTCACAAGTAGATTTAAATTCAGATTTTGTTGTTTGACTCTTGATTTTTGTTTTATTATTTTCAAATGCTTTCATTCTCGAAAAAAATGTGTGTTCTCTGCTTTTTATTTCAGTGTGCAGAAAATCTAATAATTTATGTATATCTGAATGTGTTAATTATCTACATTTTGTCTATTATATTCCAAAGCTAATTCTGCCGGTATTAATTTTAAAATTACGGCGATAAGCATGGAGCCATTATTTGCTGGTTCGAGTCCTAATGTGGACAAACATCGAACATGTATTTCTATATCACTGTGCAATTTTTTCAATTTTTTAATTTCGGTAGCCTTATAAACAGGGGATAAATTAATAAGCTTGTTCAGGTGATGATTAATTATCACGTTTTTTTTTACCATAACGCGTTTCTAAAACTTTCAATGCTGCGTCATAATTAGCTTCTGATATTTCAAAACCTTCTACAGCATTAGCCGCAGTTCCAGATAAATAACTCTTCAAATAATGAAATTTTTCAATTTTCGAAAGCGATTTATTTTCGTGAATTGTATTTTTAAAGGTATTAAAAAATGAAATAAATTGCGTACAGTCGCCATAGAATTTTTGTATATTGAGTTTTGGCAATTTAACAACTGAGTTTTTATCATTAATCACATTCGATTTTAAATCTTGACTGTTATTTAAATCAATATTAACAATTTTTTTTGTTTTCGGTTAATTTTTTCTTCACCCGGAATTCTGCAACTGATATTTTATCCGCGTAATCATAAACAGAATGGATTTCAGTTTCATAGTCTTCTAACCCTAAAAGGGGCTCAATTTTCTCGTCAACTGACTTCAATAATTCTGCTTTAGTATCTAACTGAATAAATAATTCTTCTAAATTATCAAAATCTATTGGACTATCCTTCATAACATTTTCTATATTATTAATCAGCTTTGTTACTGCTGTTCTCAAAACTGTTCGGTTCTTTTTCAACTTTTCTAAATCAGACATTTCGAAATAAAATATGAAAAACTTATCTTACCTTTGCCGTCTTCAATGAATATTTACTATCCTCTATTTCCTTATTTGTGTTTTGAAGACATTAAAAAGGTAACAAATACTTTTTTTCTTTCTTTCCCGGCGTGATGCACCATGTGGAAAATTTCAAAACCATTAGAACATAAAATCAATGAAGGAGGTGCTTTCTGAATTCTTTTCTTTAAATATTTAATGAATATTTAGATACATGATTCTATATATATTTACAATAAGTATTATCAAATACTTAATCTGGTTTTTCAAAAAAAAGAGGCTTAGCCTCATCAACAAACTGTAAAGAAATTACAGCGATCATGCTTTTTAAATCAAAACATCTCTTCCTATCGTTCCGGCAATAAAATACCGAAGTCGCATTCTAAGGTAGGATGCGCGCGCATCGCGCGTCCTTCGTTGCCGTGGGGAGCAGAGAAAAAGTTTCTCTTCAAGGGGAATGAATAACCCCTCCACCTCACTCTTCTTCAAAAAAAAAGAGGAGGGGGGTAGGAAGAAATAAAAAGTTTTTTTTATATACATTCATTCGATGTTTATTTTAAATATCTCCTTTATTTTATATTGAAATTCATGTAGTTAAGAAAATTTTCCATCACAATAAGTTTATTTGGTGTGCATCCCAATTGGTGAAAGTGCACTGATTTGATTTATGTTTAATAATTTTGATTTACGCGGATTAGTAAATATGTTAAAGAGGCATGATGATTTTTGATGTTTCTTTTTTAAGAAATGGAAAGCATAATTTAAACTATGTAATCAGTATTTCTGAATAGTTTTCTCAAAGTATAGTCATAATTGAATTAATATGAAAATATTAAATGATAAAAGAATATATTTTAAAAATATATTATACTCTTTAATTTATATTTTCCACTTTTCAGTCTTTAAAATATTTCATCATACCATTTTTACAGCCAGTTGGCATACTTTGGTGCATAATTAACTCCATTTTTTCTGTTATTCGCAAACAGTTGTAAAATAAAGAATTTTTGTTGGTTTATCTCCTGCTGTCGGCTAGAGGGAAAATGCTTTCAAATTAATTTATAATTAAGTTCTAAAAATATCGAAATGTTGTATTTTCTTCAGACACACAGCAGTGTATAAAATTTTTATATTCTAGCTTTAAAACTCTAGCATATCAAGAAGTTAGTGAAAAATTAATTATAAAATTCTATTTTTACATACAAAATACCCAATGTAGAGTTCTGCATCGGATCAGGTAACCTAATTTTCCTTGCACACGACTCAATCCACCTAATCAACCGACAAATCAAGTTGGAACTTTTTTGCAAGTTAGGTTGAGTTTTGATTTTTACGCACCAATTTGGAGTTTTTCAAAAGAAAGTTCTGAATATTTTTTCAGATTAAAAGCCATATATGAATATTAATGAGTATAAAAGTTCATTTTTGTTTTTAAAAACTAAAATGGAATCTAGATGTTATTGTAGACTACTTTTTCATAATTGCAATTAACATATGGATTATTTTTCTTTGACTTGTGGGTGTGGATTAAAGTGTGTTAGGTTAGAGTCAAACTTCTTTCAGTCAGATTGAAATAGAATTATCGAATATAATAATACCTGTGCATAAGTCTAATGTACATTTATATACAGTCGAATCTCGTTAACACGAAATTGAAGGGACTGTGAATTCTTTCTGTGTTATCTGAGATTTTGTATTAAACGTAAAAACAGTTGTGCCATCTATGATAGACATAAAAATGAAATAAATTAACCTACAAATATCTCCCTTCTCTTAAAATCATAAATTAATCAGAAATAAAAATTAATATAGAAAAGAAACAAATTGGTCATCATTTTAGGCAATAATAAATTTATTTACAGTAATATACTGAAAGTAAGCCCCGCTTTAGCAGACAGAAAATTCTGAGGATTTTAAGGGAGGCTTATAATTGGAACTTTTGTGAAAAGGATGGGGAAAATGGAAGGGTGGGGGTTATATTTGAAATCTATGAAATTTCACAGGATTTATACAATTTGCAAAATAAAATAAAATATTTTTTGGTTTTAAAATGTTCTTCGATAAAAGCTAAGTAGTTTCCATTAATAAAAAATAATAAATTAATGAAACAAATTACATAAAATAATTTAGATGCGAAAGGAATATGACCAACAATTATAATACTTAAACTCAGTATAAATATCTATTAAGTCTTAGTGCATAAAAATCAAGGAAAACATTAATAGTATTATTTAGGAAATATATATCATTCTGATACAATGATATGTAAAGAGATTACTTAAAAATAAATTGCATAATATATTCATTTAGGAGATATAGAAACAAAAAACTTAATGAATTTCCTGAAAACAGAAGGATTGAAAGTGTTAGAAAATAAAACCTGAAAGGGAGAACTTATAAATAGTACTTTTTCAAAAAAAGGAAAAATTCTCATATATGGGGGGAGGGCTTACTTTTGGTACCTGCTAATATATATATATATATATATATATATTTTTTTTTTTTTTTTTTGCTTCAATTTTTTGCAGATTGCTTCTTTTTATGAATGTGTGGATGTGGACATCATCTAATTTGTCCAAAGGTCGAGAAGCATCCTCTTGTTTATAAGGAAACTTTGTAAACAATGTTGGCATCGGCCAGGGGTAGCTTAACGGTAGAGCAACAGCACGTTACGCTGTGGACCCAGATTCGATTCCTGGCCCCGGCTAATTTTTCACTCCAGTTGGGTTTATTGTATTTAATTGTATTTATAGTCTGTCTTAATATATGTGTACCTTTAATAAATAAAAATGGAATTCAGACGTTAATTTCTGTGCTTTAATAAACTTTGTAAAGTTTTCACTGCTGTGGTAGCTTCTTTTAAGGGGACTCGATACCCTTCATTCGGCGAAAATATCTATTTACTAATTTTTGCTTAAATTATACTTTATTATCCCTGGTATATTATGATGAAGTTTCATAAAGTTCCGAGTATTATAAACACAGTTAAAAGCTATTGTATTATATCGCTGTCCCTTTAAACGCCACACCCATTTCACTTAAAAGTGATTTTTCTCAGTTTGTGGTTTTTCAATTGACTTCAATTTTTTTTTTTTTTTTTTTTTTTGGGGGGGGGGGGGGTTGTTCCTTATGTTCTATTTAACAAAACTAAATATCGGATTTACAATAAAATAATTTTTTTTCTTTGCACATAAAAATTTAAAATAAATTCAGTTTTTACTGTAATTTTATGCATATTTGCACAATTTATTTCTTTTCTCCCAAACTTATTAACTTATGGTGGATCCGATACTTAAAATTATACAGCAAACTTCTACGAATAGTTTAAAAAAAAGAATTAGCTCAAAATTGTATAAGAAGATACATTTTAAAATTTACTTTTTTTAAAACTTTGCCAGAGAAATTGAACAATTTTTTGATACAATCATTTTCCTTCATTGAGTCCTGTATTATTATGCCAAAAATGTACCTTAAAATGTTTAAATAAAAAAAAAAATCAAAGGGTTCCGCTAATAACACTGAACTTTTCTGTTATCTGTCGGTTTATTCTGTGGAGCTGTTAAAAATTAAAGACCAGTTTGTCCTTACTAAATGGCTTCTGAGTAAATATATAGTGTTTACTGGGATGACGTCTACATACCACAATTTGGAAAGCACTCGCAATTAAAGCCAAAGGTTCTCAGTTCGAGACACTGCCTGGACTCATTTTCATTCAATTGGAAAAATTTCTAATCCGAAGTAACTTTTCATTCAAAAACATATTTTCACTTTAGGCACTATTTTAATAAATTCTACTTCATATTAAATGGATGAATTAACATAAATTTTACCGTTTTAGGGGCGGTGTTTTGAGGGAGTCCTGAGATATATGCTATTTATCTATATTTAAAACGCTAAGCGTTTTCTTTCGACAGACCGTGAGAAGAAATTACTGCATCAAATTACACCAATCATTTTTTTAATGAAAGATATTTTGCCACAGATTTGTTATCGTCCATTCGTTTGTTCAAATATTTTATTAATTAGCCGTAATTTTAAATTAAAATTCTACAGTTGCGCATGCGCAGTACATAAGTAAAAGTCTGCCTTTGAAGTGACGCACTGCACATGCGCAAAAATGCTCACTCTGTTGAACTATCACATCATAGGTCGAAGTTGTTTTAAGTTCCTCTGCTGTTCGATCTTACTGTAAACAAGCTTTTCTTTCTTTCATAAATTTAATATTATTTGGCTCTTTCAGCATTATTAACGATTAAAAAATTTATTGTGTCTATATTAAAAGCTAGATACAGTTTATTTCGGGGACGTCATATTGTTTTGGTCATATTGCACACAGAAGATAAGATATACAGAGTGATTTGAGGCTGAAAGTTATGTCTGGTGATCCGTTATATGAACTGCCAATAGACACGAAGATTGGGAAAGTAGCATATTAAGTTGTAGTTACTGCTTTGAAAAAATAAGGTATATAAATATTAAAACGCAAAACTATTTCTGTAAGATTAGAACTCAAACTCGAGACATTCGTATGCGTCAATTGTTTTTTGGCCCTCTTCAATTTAGAAGGAAGTAAAACAAGTTCCCGCTAGCGTAGCGTGTTATCGCAGCACTTTAAAGCTCTAATTTTATGTAGAGGACGCAGGTTCGAATCCAAGCATGGCACAATGTGTAATATTTTTGTCTATAATTTATTTCAATAATGACATATTTTATTAGGAAGAGAAGTTATAGGATTTTTATTTTTTTATTATTATTATTATTTGAATGCTTTATAATTAAATAAAATTTAACACTCAATAATATTTTGAAAAAATAATGATTTTATATTTAAAATAGTTAAGCTAAAATATTTTACATGTAATTAGCAATTAAATAAAATGAGTTGATCTAAAATTTTCGTAATATTTTCTGACCTTTATCAAGAATGTATATGAATGTGTGTCAGAAAGAAAAGTTTGTCATTCATTTGCGCAAAAAATAAAACGGAAAGAAAAAATATTCGTATAAGAGCTATAAAAGAAATTACCTTGATATCCAGGTTTAATATTTAAAAAATGTAAAATAAAATTCAAGTAATAAAAAAAATATATTATATAAATCGTTAGCTGCATCAAGATTCAAATTTAGGTTTTTAGAGAATGAGACAGATAAAAATAAATTTCAAGGCAGCTTTTAATGGCCGTGTAGTTTTAATAAATAAATAAATAAATGAAAATAGATATTGTTATTTAAAAAAATGAAGTTGTAGTAAGTTAAAATAAATTTTCTACCCGGAGTTTTTAGGTAAATTTCTGATAAAAAGCAAGCATAATTAGTTGTAAAGTATAAACTTAAAATTCTTTCACTTTATTGAATAGGGTAGACTGGCAGCACCATCTATCGCCTTAAAGAAATAAGGATCACTTATGCAATATAAAAATTCGTCATTCAATAATTAATTTAAAAGCAACTAATTAAAAATTCTAGAATTTTTCTAATGAAACATTCAAGTTATTTACCGTCAAATCTTGACGGGCACTAACTAGTTAAATAGAAGAATGTCAAAAGTTTTGTTACCACTATTTCCGAATAATAATTTCAGCAAATATCTTAACTTATTGCTTACGACTACCACCACCTCGATTAACGTATCTACTGATAGATTGTTTAACGGAGTTTAGTTCAGATACAGTTTTGTTAAAAGAATAGCGTGTGCTCCCTGGTGGTGGAATGTGGAACTAACATAACGCGATTTTGTTAAAATTAGGAAATCTAACAATGTGATCTGTTTTAAACTTTAAGATAGTTTATAACACATGATAAAAAAATATGTTACATGTTCTCCACAAGGTGGTGGAACCACATTCTATGCGATGATTTTTTGAGGTTGACCGGGAGGCTGCTGAAGCGATCAGGCGGGCAGACATTGGTGCATATACAGGCCTGGACAGGGGATTCTTTAAAATCATAGGTGGTCCCAACACCAAGGTGAAGGAGAAGGAGCGTTTGGCTGAAACACAGACAACCGCCTCTCAGGTAAGTGATTCTGATACTCTTTCTGATAAGGATAGCGAATTACTTAAAATTAATAAATTGGGGATTGATACCAGTTCTGAAGGAACCCTGCAACCAAACTCACCCTTATCTATTGATGAGATTGCGATGGAGCTGCAGGATTTGAATAATAAAGATCAGCAGGTTAAACCCTTACCTGATGCTAATGGGAAGGGTGGTACCTCTTCCTAATTTACTTGCTGCCTTTATCTTATTCATGGATAATAGCTCTAAAGTAGCACAAATCAATCTTCACCATAGTCGCTCTGCATCAGTCGTTCTTGGCAGGAGGTTGGCTAGAGCTGATTTTGATATTGCATTAATTCAGGAACCTTGGACCCTTAATGGTAAAATCCTAGGTCTGAACATCAAAGGGTAGAAAGTCTTTTATGATGCTACTTGTGTGAGGCCTAGAGCTTGTATTCTTATTAACTCCAGTCTAAATGTATTGAATATTATTAATTATCTGGATGGTGACAATGTTGCTATCAAGGTTATTTATGAGTTTCAGGGGCATAAAGATGAAATTATCTTAATGTCAGCATATCTTCCTTTTGAGGAAAAAGATCCTCTTTCAAAGAAAATGAAGGCTCTTATTGAACACTCTATTGAGGTAAATAAGAAGTTAATTATTGGCTGTGATGTAACGTTCACCACGTTATATGGGGTAGTACTGACTGCAACAAATGTGGTGAAGATCTTCTTGAAGACATATTAGCCCAAACACAGAACTATCGGTAAACAATCGACACAGCCGCTTTGCCGTTACCGACGGTATCGGCACGATACCGGCTACCGTACCGGTTCCGTATATTTTTCGACACGCTGGACGAGTGACGCCCGACAGATAGGCACACAGCCAGTCCGGTATCGGCAAAACACTATGCCAACAGCACGCCGATAGCTGGTTTTACGCCGATTTACACGAATGCCGGCCGCAGCCCGACACCAGCATCAATTGAAAAAAAAATGTTTTGATGGCGCCATCTATGAGCCAATGCGCAATGCATATTTGAAAGGAACGTGTTTCGGCGCTTGATAAGGTTGTGTTTGATCCCACGAACCCAGGACAGAAAGTAGACGCCTTAACCCCTCGGCCACTCAGACGTGATCAGGGGAGTATTATATGAGGCAACAAAGGGAAGTCTTATCGATACGTAACAGTTTATCATTGAAGGTAAATGGTAGATGGGAAAATTAGAATTTTGACGTGTATTTATTTTATTTTTTATTTTTTATTTATTTATTACATTTAAATTTATTTGTAATTGTCTTACGCGCGTTTATTTAAAAGTTAATTTAATATTTAAATGAATGAAATAAATATTTTAGCGAATTCGTTATAGCAAAGGAATTTAATGATAAATTTAAGTTTAAATAAGATAAAATTATAATTAAGAATAGATTTAAATTTAAGAATAATTAAGTATTAAAAAATATTTTTAGGGGTCTTGTTCAGTTAATCAAATTTTCTTATTGGGATTATACTGTAATTACATGCGTTGCGGTAATTTATAAAATATATATTTTTAACATGGAAAAATTTATTTTAATAAATAAAAAGTTGGTAATTATTAACTTTTAATTAGAATAAGAATTCCTTTTATGTCGTTTTGATGATTTAAAGTAGAATATATATTTAATGAGTATGTTGCAATATTAATTTGTTACTTATCAATATTTTTAATTTAAAATTAAATTAAAATATTAATTTACATTTTTTTTTCTTTTGGAAGATTATTTTTAAATGGGGGATATTTCTGAATCTTTCTTATAAATTTAAGAATGCTTATTAAATAAAATAAGTGACTTTCAGAAGTTTTTCTCTTAATAAAATTTTCTCTTATTATTATGTAATTATGTAATTATAATGTAATTAAATGCGTTAATTCAAGAAATATATATTTGTAACATAGAAAAACTAATTTTAATAAAAAATAAGTTGGTAATTAATCACTTTTAATTAGAATAAGAGTTCATTTTTTGTCATTTCATGGTGTTCGATGAACTGTGTGTGTTTGTGGAACTAGTAAAATGACACGAGATGTAAATAACTCTATATTGAAACAAATGTAGATTGACATCGTCCAGATACAGACATGCGGTTTGTTAATTTTAACAAGAGCCCGGCTTTGTAGCTGCCCGGTTGCGTTATTAAAAAATATCGCAGCTAAAGAGTTAAATGCTGCGTGCGTTTAATCTGAAGGTTGCACTTCAACTCTTTCTTCAAATGTAGAATCACTGAAACCAGGAAGTGTCCTTGACTAACACATATAAATCACAATAATTATTTTTAAACAACTGAGAAAAATGTCTAAATAGAAGAATATCTTGATAGGATAAACAAAGTTATTTCTCTAAGAAAATGAGAGGTAATGTTTATAACACAATTTCAGATGATTCATAGTTTGAAAATTGCTAATTGCTAAAGGAGATATTTCACAATAATAATGAAACTGTTAGATTGTTTATATTAAGTAGATATTTGTGTCTGCACAGAAAAAGATCTATTATTTATTATTGATAAATGATTTTAGATTAGCATCAATAAGGTTTCTCTTAAATAACAGTTATAGCAATAAATAACTCTTAAAGTGATTTTAGTTGAAAATGTGTTCACTGAACATGCTCCCCCCCTTTCAGGGCCTTAGTCCTGATACTGAGGGAGTAATGCTAGTTTGTGCACCGGGCGTTTGAAGAATGAAGACCCGCGTTGCACAGTAACCACCCTGACGATTCCATCACTGCCTGGGTTGACCTGTGTAATACGACCCAACTGCCAAGTTCCAGGCGGTTGATTTGCGTCCATGTGTAACACTATCTGACCCACCTCGATGTTAGGCATGCCAATTTTCCACTTTGATCTTGGTTGCAGCGAGGCCAAGTATTCTCTGGTCCACCGTTTGGCAAATCCAGCTTTCATGTTCTGTATCAGCTCCCATCGTTTCTTTAGATTGGTTGTAGTTGTTGCTGACTCATCAGGTATGGAATGCAAGACATCCCTTGTAAGAAAATGTGAGGGAATGAGAACAGTTATTGCATCAGCATCATTATCGTTTAAATGTATAAGCGGCCGCGAGTTGAGCAAGGCTTCTATCTGGGCGAGTAACGTGGCTAGCTCCTCGAAAGTGAGCAATGTCTCTCCTATGACTCGATTGATGTGATATTTTGTTGATTTTATCGCAGCCTCCCAAATCCCGCCAAAATGAGGGGCAGAAGGCGGGATGAAATGCCATTCTAGAGAGTTTTCAGCTTGATAATGGGACACTATTTCATTATCTGTAAATGAACGCCATAGTTCATAGATTTTATCCAGCTTTCTGGATGCACCGACAAAATTGGTGCCATTGTCGCTATAAAGATGCCGCGGGGCGCCTCGCCTTGCACTAAAACGTCGAAGGGCGGCGATAAATGCCTCAGCTGTCATATCACTCACAGTTTCAATATGCACAGCTTTTGTGGCCAAACAAATAAACAAAGCTATATAGCCCTTAGTTGTTTTTGCACCCCGACCTTTACTAAATTTAATAGATATAGGGCCTGCGTAATCAACACCGCTGGAGAAAAATGGACGTTCCAGGGTTACTCGATGCTGTGGCAAATTCCCCATTAGTTGAGGGATTGCAATGGACCTTTTATATCTGTAGCATTTTAAACATCTATTGATGCATATGTTAATGATCATTTTTCCACCAACTATCCAATAAGATTGTCTTATGATGTGGGATAGCAGTGAAGACCCAGCATGTAAATGGGCAATGTGTTATTGCTGTATTAATAACTCAGCCATTTTATGCTGTGAGGGCAAGATTAACGGATGTTTGTGATTAAATGATAATTGTGAATTTTGTAAGCGTCCTCTCACCCGTAACAGACCCTTGTCATCAATAAATGGGTGGAGGGACTGTAGCGTACTTTTTTTTGCCAAAGCTTTCTGTTCTTGGATACATTTAAATTCTTCCTGAAAGTAAGAATTCTGAATCCAACGAACAATATTCTCTTCAGCAGCTTTTGTTTCTTTGTAAGTAAGATGTGGTGAAGAAATTTCTGTTTTGTTAGACTTCTTACATTATTTGATAAATCTTTGGCAATATGCCAAAATGCGAATAATTTTTGCAAGCGAAGAGTGCCTTTGAAACAAATTATCAAATAGATCATTTGATGTGTGGGTGTGAAAGGAAAAATTGGATCAGACCTTTGTTCGGCTTTGATTTGATCATCAAATTCCTCAAAATTTGAGTCGTCTTTGGGCCAATTGGATGGGTCCAAAGTCAGCCAACTTGGCCCCTTCCACCACAAATCGCAACCTGGAAGACATTTTAGATCAATACCGCGTGAAGCGATATCTGCGGGGTTCTCTTTGGATGGTACATGTCTCCAGTGCTTTGTAGGTAGAATTTCGGTAATTTGAGCTGTCCTATTCGCGACAAAAGTCTTCCATTTACGCGGATGTGCTGATAGCCAAGAAAGGACGACTTTTGAGTACGTCCAGGTAAAAATATCGAACTTGTAACTCTTTAATGTTTCCATGACGGAACGGAACGGCTTAGCTAGTAGGTGCGTACCGCAAAGCTCTAATTTTGGCACTAAAATCTGTTTGATTGGAGCAACTTTAGTTTTAGAAACTAAGAGCAAAGAGTTTGTTTTCCCCTTATAACTTTGTCGGCAATAAATTGCGGCTGCATATGCCAATGTTGAGGCATCAGAAAAACCGTGTAATTCAAATGGGTTACTTGATGAAAGCGTGACACATCTAGGAACAGACAATTGATTTAGTCTGTTAAAGGAAATTTGAAATTGTAGCAATTCTTCTGTAAGATGTTGCGGTATAATAGAGTCCCAGTCCCCTTTTGTAAGCCAAAGTTTCTGATAAAATACATTTAAAGTTACAGTACAGGGCAAATCAGACCTAGCGGGTCGAAAATCCGTGCAGACTCAGCTAAAATGTGTCTCTTTGTAAGAGGTGGAGTGAGTGTTAATGCAGTTATGAAAATAAAACTATCTGATGAAGAGTTCCAGCTTAAGCCTAGAATTTTGGAGCTTCCGTTGTCACTAGGAATGATTTCAAAATTTGATTCAGTGCTAGAAGAATCTATAAATTCATTGAGAAATGCCTGTGAATTCGAATTCCACTTCCTCAAGTGGAAACCATGCGCATCTAAACAATCTGTAATTTCTTTGCAAGTTTCTATTGCTTCCCTAACAGTATTCGTACCGGATAACAAGTCATCCATGTACATATCCTCTTCTAACATGCGCGAAATTCAAGGATTTTTTGTATAATCCTGAGCGATTTGTTTTATACATCTAGTTGCCAGAAAAGATGCTGGCGCTAAACCATATGTGACAGTTTTCAATTTGTAATTTTTTATTTCCTCATTAGGATTAGACTTCCAAACTATTTGCTGATAAATTTGATCCTCTTCAGCAAACAAAATCTGGCGGTACATTTTTTCTATGTCCGCAGAAAAGACTATTTTCGGAAATCGAAAATTAAGTAAGATTTCGAAAATGTCCCGTTGTAACTTAGGGCCTACACCCAAAATAGAATTCAGGGAAACACCACTTGAAGTTTTGCATGAAGCGTCAAAAACTACCCTTAATTTAGTAGTGATACTAGAAGATTTAATAACCGCATGATGAGGAAGAAAGTAGTGTTTGTTTTCATAATTATTAATGTCAATTTGTGCAACTAATTCCATGTGATCTAATTCTTCATTTTCGTACATAAACTCTTTGTACTGATTTTCAAATTCTGCTTTTTCTCTAAATTTCTTTTCCATAGCAAGCAAGCGAGAAATTGCGGCAGGTTTAGAATTACCTAATTCTGATTTAGATTGAATAAAAGGTAACTTAACCACAAAACGACCCTCGGAATTAATTGAATAATTTTCCTGAAAATGTAATTCAACAAATTGCTCTTCAGGTGACAACATTTCAGTATTCTTATTAAATACTTCTTCTACTTCCCAAAAACGCTTTAACTCTTTATCAATATTAACTTCATAAATATGTAAATTATGTATTGAATTTGGAGATGTACTAGAATGTGGCATTTTCCCTGATACCAGAAAGCCAAAAATTGAATTTTGAGCAATTAAATTGCTCTGCGTATCTGTTACTTGACCAGGAAGTAAAATACAAAAGAAATAATCAGATCCTAGAATAATGTATATTTTATTTGGTGTCTGGAAATGTGGATCCGCTAAGTTTATATTCTTTAAATGCGAAAAATGCTTCTCATGTATTTTTTCCGCAGGTAACGGAGCAGTTAAATCATCTAAAATAAATGCCTTAACAGACAACTTGGTGTCAGCTTTATAAATTGATGTAAGATCAAACATTACGTAACCCTTAGTTACTGCGATCTTTGAGTTAGCCAGACCTTTTACGGGGAGCCTAGCATTTTTCCTTTTAATTCCTAACATTTTCATGCAGGATTCAGAAACAAACGTAGACTCTGATCCACTATCACACATGATTCTTAAAGTGTGCTTTTGACCCATGCAATCATTAATATATACACTAGCAGTGGGCAAAAGTGCGAAAGATGTTTGAACTGCATTTATGGAAGGAGAAATTTCCTTTTTATTCTCATCCGGAATCGAACCGGCCTCTGAATCAGGTTTGTTTTTGCGGCTCTGTTTTTCATTTGAACGAGAAGTTGATATTGCGTAATTTTGCAGCTTATGTTCGCATAAACTAGTATGATGTTTCAGCTTGCAATTACGACAAGAGTAAGAGGAATTGCATTGCCAGGAAGTGTGCTTGTCAGACAAGCAATTACTGCATAATTTGTTTTTATTAACAAACTGTCTCCTATCCCTGATGCTTAATTCTTTAAATTTAACACACTTGTAAAGTGAGTGATTAAATTTACATAGTAAACATTTGCTAATGACACTGGAAAAAGATCTATTGACGTTATACTGTTTCTCTTGTTTATGCAAACCTTCATTTTCACTTTTATACAATTCTAAAGATGAACATCTATCATTTATAAACTGAATAAATTGATCAAAAGACGGAAAGTCTTCGCTTGAGGTCAATTTTGCCCATTAATCCCTTGTTTTAGAATCGACCTTTTGTAATAAAATATGAATTAGCCATAAGTCACGGCCAGATGCCTTTTCATCGATTGATTTAAGGCCTCTAATTACTTCATCTGATACATCTGATAAGCAGCGTAAGCTAAATGCATTCACTTGAGTAATGGAGGGAATGTCCAAGAACGTTTTAACTAAAGTGGAAACAATTTGTTTTTTCTTATCATGTCTCGACAGCAATTTTTCCCACGCTTCTGAATAACTGTTTTCAGAAATGGGAATATGTTTTATAATAGAGACTGGCTCTTCCCCTAGTAACCCTCTTAAATACTGAAACTTCTGTATATTAGTTATGCTGTCATTGTTATGAACTAATGATAAATATAAATCTTTAAATGACAGCCAGTTTTTAAAATCACCATTAAATTGCTCTATATTGAGCCTAGGCAATTTAAAATTGTTAGAAATAGTAGAACTAACAACTGGAATCTGATCATTTATCATTTGAGGTGCATGCACATTTACGGTAACTTTTTCAAGTTCCGTTTGCAGTTTGGCTTTGGTTTCATAATATTGTTTTCAAATTCCTCAATTTCAGATGCTTCAACTGGTAATTGAGCATCATATTTATCAAAATCGGAATAAACTGTCTCTAATTTTTCTAATTTATTGTACAAGTCATTTTTTGAAACGTTTGCTCAGAGTTAATGAAGTTGTTTATCCTTGTTAGAGCAGATTTAGCTCTGCCACGTAAATTTATAGCTGCTTTTTCTAATTCTTCAGCAGCCTTTTTTGCGGCTTCCAAGTCGGTACTCATTATTCAAATAATAAGGTGAATAGCGTAAAAAACAAAAGCCAAACCGATAATAATAATAAGATAAAATGTACTTATCTGTAATAAATGTGATGCGAGGTGCTCCGTCGTCTGTTGCAATTCCACATAAGACTGGTGAAAACACTATTTAAAAAACTGCAGTAATATATGATGAGCACACACTTATTCCAAGCTTGAAAAAAGTATCCAAGATCTCGTGAAAAAAGTATCCAATACCTCGCGAGGTGCCTCCAACTTTTAATGTTCGATGAACTGTGTGTGTTTATGGAACTAATAAGATGACACGAGATGTAAATAACACTATATTGAAACAAATGTAGGTTGACATCGTCCAGATACAGACATGCGTTTTGTTAATTTTAACAAGAGCCAGGCTTTGTGGCTGCCCGGTTGCGTTATTAAAAAATATCGCAGCTAAAGAGTTAAATGCTGCGTGCGCTTAATCTGAAGGTTGCACTTCAACTCCTTCTTCAAATGTAGAATCAATGAAACCAGGAAGTGTCCTTGACCACCAAATATAAATCACAATAATTATTTTTAAACAACTGAGAAAAATGTCTAAATAAAGTATCTTGATATGATAAGCAAAGTTATTTCAATAAGGAAATGTTTATGAGTATAACACCATTTCAGATGATTCATGGTAATTGCTAATTGCTAAAGGAGCATATTTCACAATAGTGATGAATTTATGAGATTGTTTGTCTTGCATATATATTTCTATTACAACAGGAAATGAAATGTTGATTTAGGATGGGTAAATGTTTTAGATCAGAGGTTCCCAAAGTGTGCTCCGCGGAGCCCTTGGTGCTCCGCGTGAACTTTCCAGGGGCTCCTCTGCGCTTTAGGAAAATAAAAAAAATTGAACGAAAAAACAAATTTTAAGTAAGTTTTGTTTTCATTCTTCTTTTTTTTCCTCCAAAAATGTAAATAGACTGTTTTTTACGAAAATATTTATGCACTGATCTTCAACTATCCGAACTCTTTTAACCCTCCGACTGTCTTGGAAATGGGCAAAATTGTAATGTAGTTTTCTCTGCATTATGTTTTAATGCTTAAAAAATGATTCTTTGAACATTTTATAAAAAAAACTTAGTAACGAATATGAATGCAATCCTTGGAAGTACTAATCATTGTTCAATGTATTAAAAATACATTAAATGAATAGAATTATACTACTTTAAATATTGCTTGTATTGTAGTGAAACCTGGAACTTAGTGAACGTATTAACACGGGCTTGTCAGTGAAGGGGTGACAAAACAGTGATAAACTAAATACTATTTTCTTTAAAAAATTTCAGGTGCAAATATTAATTTCTACTAGCACTCTATTTTTAAGTTTTCCGATCAAAAAATGCGATAAATGGGGAAAAAATGTAGATTTAATATAAGAAAGCAAGAAATTGTATTCTGAAGGAAAATTTGGATATTTTAATTTCTCAACTCCTCCTCTCAGTGTGACTTGAGGTGTAGTGTTATCCAATTACTCCACGTTTTATGCTCAGCTGCGTCATCATTTCGAAATAAACCATTCTGATTTGAAAGATAAACCGCCTCAGATTTTTTCCAATATGAAGGGCAAAGTAATGTATGCATGCTTAAAAAGAAACAATCAGAACACTTGTTAAAACAAATACGAAATGTCCGGGACACAGTCGCAGACTTCACTAAAATAGGCAATAAGATATTTTTCTACCACTAATTTAAATTTTTCCTTTTGTCCTGTATAATCACTGTGAATTATTAGGATAAAAATAATGTTCTAAAATTAGTGATGGAAGTTTGCCTGGTTTGACACCGTCGCCCCCGTTGATTCGGCGCTTATGATGGCACCTACCTGATACCCATGCGCCTACCTCATTGTTTAACGGGTCGCTTGAGTTCGTGAAGATCATATTATTGCAAAGACACTTAATAAACCTTGCAAAATTGATGTTAAGAATTTGCTTTATGAAAAAGTTCTCAATTTGGTGTCCAATATTCCCTTGTCAAACAACAAGGGAAAATTGACTTTTTTAAATTGACTATATGACGGTTGGCATAAAAGAACACTTAACAGCCTCTTCAGATGCACTTAATTTACACTGCAAATGCATGAATCTACTGACATCACTAGATTAGCAATTTTGTTAGTATTTTTTAATTACATATACTAATATCTCGTTCGGAGCAGGGCAGTTAAGAGTCTTAACTTACTTTTTTGAAACGGGCACCCGCAACTAGACTTGACTTCTCTATTACTACAGTGTTTGAGAACATTAACTCGATTAAAATTAAGTGCCTTACTAACGCTAGACTGAAAGAGGTTTCAAAAAGCTATCAGGGTCATATTGTTTGAAGATCACTACAAACAAAAACACTAAGGTCTGAAATATTTTTGGATGAATACATAGTAAACCACATGTGAACATGAATGTACTGATGATGCGAAAGCAATGATGGGTCACAATGCTAGAGCTATTGCAAAAATTGAACACTATAGCACCATCTATTGCTCTCTTTATACTAGATACACGCTATCCTCGAGAAAGTATCTTCTGAATTTATGAAAAGTTTGAATGATGCCATTAAAATAATAAACTTTATAAACTCACGAACTCTTAAAAGCAAACTTTTAAAGCTTATGCGTGAAGTTATTGGAAGCCAGCATCCGTCCCTCCTACTGCATACCGAAGTAAGATGGTAATGTCGAGGAATAGCGTTTCCACCGCCATTTTTGAAACTGAAGAGGTGATATTAGAAGACCCATAACTCTAAATTTGCATTGCATATTCGTCCGATATGTTTAGCATAATGAAATAAATGTATCTATCATTGCGATGATAATCTGTCACAATTTGCGATGCATTTACCACACTTGTCTTCTGTTAAGTTGAAACGTGTATTGATCCGATTGTAAGCAAAACGATGATATCGATTACATCCCTCTTTTTAAAAAGGAATCCAAACAACACCAGATTAAAAAAAATTACAAATAAATATTCAGGGACATCCTACAGTTTTAAAAAACTGTTTAAAGCACCATTTTTTAAAAGGATTTGGACGACTCTAAATGTGTACTGGATGTGTTCAGCGATGTAAAAAAAACACACAGTTTAATTTCAGTGAAACATGAAGTCCTCATTGATTTGATATCTCGTAGGAAGTTAACCCCGAATATACAACAACCGGTTGTTCAGTGAAACCAACTGAAAATATTTCCATTTGAACCAGAAATGTTTTATAAAGTAACTAAAATATAAATCAAACAGAAATAAGTTACATAGAAATGTAAATACTTTTAAATAAAAAATCTGGTCTAAAATATTTTTTATAAAACTTGAGTAAAATTCTTGGTATATTTACTATTAACCACTTCACGCTCGAATTAAATTACGGTTAAAAAATTCAAATTGCTTATTGGCACCACTTTTATGAAAAATAAATATTCACCTTATTTAATGACAGGAAAAACGATACTAAAATATAGCCAATTTCACTATTTTATAAAACTGGTGGAAACCAAACAATCTGAGTGAAAGACGCAGTCCGAGAATATGACGGAAGCGAGAATTAAGGGGTTAAAGATCTTACTTTAACCCGTTGAGGGGCGGTGGGATATATTATATCCCACCTAAGTTTAATTAAAGTTTGCACCAGAAACATTTAACTAAGTTTTACTATTATAAATTTTAAGGAAAATAGTTAAAAAGTTGCTTTTCCTCATTTAGAAATAAAAATTTTCAAACTTTCCGGTGGTAATTCGGCATTACACAAACGCAATTGCTTGCCTCTCAAGGGATTAAAACCAAAACGAAATACAGAAGTCTTTTAAATGCAGAACCAAACATTCACCTTGCATTATTATCAAACGATCCGAATTCAGAGATTTTTGCAAAAAATCCAATCACATTAAACGTTTACGCGTTATTGTTCACCCCCCCTCTAAATATCTAAAATGTTACGATTTTTTGAGTTTTGGAGGGTTTTTAAGTATGTAAACTTTTGCCAATTCCATCTGTTATGATGGTAATTGAAAATATATTCAGTATTTCAATAAAAGTTTCAAAATAGAATTTTATTTCGGGGACAATGCATAGTTGTTTAGATTACTATTCATTCCCACTCCCTGTGCTCAGTAG
This sequence comes from Maratus speciosus, assembly GCA_963932465.1. NCBI lineage: Eukaryota > Metazoa > Arthropoda > Arachnida > Araneae > Salticidae > Maratus > Maratus speciosus. The sequence continues at coordinate 71,077,366 of OZ010794.1, read as the reverse complement.
CAATGCACTTAAAAAACCTTACCTTGTAGCATAGGGAGCGGTAGGCTTCAGGGGCTCCGCCATAGAAATTCATTCTAAAAAGGGCTCCGCGAGACAAAAAGTTTGGGAACCACTGCCTTAGATTATCCACACCGGTCTATAATATGCAGCAAAAAATTTAGAACTTTTTTAGCACATAATCCGCGGACAATAGGCCAAAAATTACGGGAATTAAAATATTTAAATTATGGAAGAATTTATTAATAAAATTAAGGAAAAATATTATTAAATTTAAAATTATGAAAAATATTTAAATTCTGAAAGAAATTATTTATTAAATTAGGAGAATACAGTAGAGTCTCAAAAATCTGCATAGCTTGGGACCAGAGCCTGTGCGGATCTTAAAATTTTGCAGATTCTGGTTTAAATGGTTTATTTTTTCAACTTATTTGTATTTATTTACAAGAAGAGCTTGTAATAATTGTATTTAAGCAAATTAAAAATGAATCCCTTTTATTTACCTGTACATTATCATGTTAATACCCCAAATTATTTTTATTACTTTTAAGCATTTCTTGTACCGCCCTTTGTTTGAGAACTTTCATTTGATCTTGATGAAGTTTCTTTTGACTTTTGTAAACAGCCATTATTTCCTATTAATTTACACAAGTCTTTTTCTCCAAGAACTTTAAAGAAATTTGACCAAAAACCAAACCTTTTTCAAACTTTTTTTTTTTAACACTGTTACTATCAGACTCAGTTTCACTGCCTTTGGCTGGGTTCATTATTGAAGAAATAATTTCTTCAACTTGCAACATGATTTACCAAAATTTCATCTTTATTGTTCACCCATTCAAAATTTCTTCTTTGAAAAGCTCTTGTGAATCTGTTTTGAAATTTTTTACATAATTTAACAGTTCAGATGCTTTAACTTGAGGTAAGGTTAACTCAAAACCTGTAAAATCTGTACCTTCATCCTAATTTTTTATAAATAAAGAGCCAGACAATATTTTATGCATCAATTAAAGGATCTTTTGTAGTAGAAGTTCATACTTTATCAAATAAATAAATACAATCTTTTATGCTAAATATATTTTTTTTAAACTTTTCTACTGTTTCAAATGACAAATCAGCATTAATATACTGCTATAAAAAATTGATTTGTACTGATATTTTTCACTATGGATCCATACACTGATTCTTAAAAGCTTTAAATTTTTGAAATATCCCGTGTCATTGCTATTTTCTCATAAATTTACGTTAAAAATAACTTTATTTTCGTCCAGTAATATTTAGAAATAAAGATTATACAGAATACTTCTGAACTGCTATTTTCACTGTTTACATTTTGAAATGCATGCAGATTTTAGAAACTCTACTGTATATTATTTTTTAAATAAAAAATTTTCAATATGAAATTGCTAAAAAATGTTAAATTATTTAAAACATTGTACATCCTATTTCTTACATTGTAATAATGGAAAATAGTCAGCATCCAAATTTTACTCTTTCCAGAAATTTCCACTACCTCGTCTGCAATTCCACAGCAAAAGAGGTGATTTCTGTTTTTGGGAATTGGGAATGGGACAAGGAATTTCCGCTTTTTTTTTAATAATCTAACAGTGCAGTTAATACTTTTTAAAAACGGCAAAATTTTTTAATTTGTTCGAGCTTGGTACCTAAGATGTGCAAACTTTTTACTTCGTACTGCACTATTATTATTGGACAATATAAATTTTCCCATATTCTTTTAATAAAAAATGAACGTGTTAACATAAAAGACTTGTAAATTTCTGAGAAGAAATTTCAAAACAAAACACAAGATGTTCGTCATTTATTGACAAAACCATCAAAATTATCAATATTGATATATCTAAATATAGAAATATGTTTAGCAAATTAGAATCCATGATGTTAGATTAATACCAGAATTTTAGTGTCACATAACGTGCCAGATTTTATTCATTAAACTTAAATTTTTAATCTCATTTGTAGAAAATTCCTTTTTATAGTGAATACTAAAATAAATAATGTAGTTTTATCATTTATTTTTTTCATATAAATAATATGTAAACAATACAAAAATTAAAGTAACTTTTCAATAATGTACCGTAATTTCCGGCCTATAATCCGCGGATTATCTGTTAAAAAACCTCAAAATTTTTAAGTGCGGATTATCTGCTGAAAATTTTTTAAGCAGAAGTTCAGGGTAGACATCCAGTTTCTACCGGCAGTCATAAAATAAAAATGTAAATAGTTATCAAATGATACGATTGTCTACTATCGACCGTTCCTGGAGTTGCTTGTGATTGGTTCACATATGACGTGTACGTGCTAGTGGGAGTGGTTTCCGATTATGATTTTATTTTTTTAGCTTTTTGGCAACATGTGTCTATGAAGAACAAAACGTTTCTCATTCCTTTCAAAATTTGCAATCTCAATCATTCATGAAATAGCTCCTCCCAAAATTACCGCAATTTTACAGATTACGATGATTGATATTACGATGCAACCAATGGGAATCCATAACACATTAATCGAATGAATCATTATCGTATCGTAGTTTCATAATTTTACTGCTGCCCTCTATGGAGAGGATCATAAAATAGAATTATGTCCTTGTAATTTATATTAAAAACCAAAACGCATTTGATGGTATATCACGTTTAAAGTTATAATAATGTCTAAGAGAAAGATTGTTATTTAACACTGCAGAATTTAAACAGAATGCTATTTAAAAAGCGGAAGATGATTTAAAAACAGCAATTATTACAGAATTATCTGTATTCACAAGACATTCAACGTTTTAGGTATAAAATTGAATGAAAAAAATTATTGGTATTTTTAAACTTGTAATTATTTTATTATTATTATTTTAAAGTTATTTTATTACAATTATCATTTAAATAGAGCAACTAAATAAATAGGGAGGTGGTTTATTAGTAGTACTTTGGAATGTTGAAAACGATGAGTAATTCTCGCATAGTCCGGCGTATAATCCGCAGATTATACGCCGATGCGGATTATCTGCTGAAATTTTTTTTAAGGGCTAAAAATTGCGGCTGCGGATTATACGCCGATGCGGATTATAGGCCGGAAATTACGGTATATATAAAATGGTAAAACTAGTTATGCAACAATACACAAAAAATGAACAAGAAGAACTACAAACAATTATGCACAAAGTTTTAATTAAAAGCAAAAAAGTTTCATATTCCTTTGCTTCCTGTCAGTGTTAGTACGACATAATTTGTACATTAGTTAATCGATATTTAACTAATGTTGTTATGTAAATACATACATGCATGGAATAAATATTCTATTTATTATTAGAGAATTCCCTGGACAATGCTATGTGTTGATGTTAATAATTATCATTCTTTCCCATTTCTGTACGAGCCACAAATCTAAATGCAGGTTTAATAAAGGTATAATAACAAAATTCTTCCTGCATTTAAAAAATTATTTATGTACAATTTCTTAGAGAACTACATCTATACCATGTCCAGTTAAATAAACAGCCCTATTCAGAAATGAAAGTTCAGTGTAAATAAAAACCATGTCCATTAAATTAAAAATCTGAGTTCTTCTCATCATCTTTTATTTCTTGATTTTTCCTTTATATAACCGGTATGTAATGGTCACCTTTAGTTTTAGATTAATATTTGTTATACACTGGAATAAAAGTTACACGTTAAGGGGGGAAAATATACTAATATGACGACTGACGAGTGTTTAATATATTATCTTAGAACAGAAAATATAACGATTGAAATATTTTCATATAATTTGTTGAAATTAATATTGTATTTTATAAGTGTTAATTCATATTTCGTCTCACATGAACTTAGGACATTGGGCATTGATTAGTTGTTTATCAGTACAAGACATCTAAGCTAGTTGTATTTTTTTTTATAAAGGTAATAGCGATTATGACTGTTCCTTGTCTGCTTAATTTATGCTATTGAAATTTTACTACAGTTTTTTATTTCGTAAGTTCTTTTGTACATAGTGCATTTCTTTTTATTATAAATGTATAAATCAATCGACTAGCATCATTCATAACTCTGTAGGTTTGGATAATACTTCTTATATAATCAATACATTATACATAATTTGTTTACCTGGAAATTATATTTTCTTTTAATAATTTTATTTTTAGCGCAAAATTTACAGAAAGTCGAAAATTGAGGCTAAAATGTGAAAAAAGCTAGAAAATCTAAGCATAGAGGATGTTTTTCTTTAAAATGTCCTACTTATTTCTATTTGCATAGGGTATAATATAAGCTTCTGTGTGATTTCATTTTCTCTTGGATTGTTTTAAAATATAATTTAAGTAATTATCATATAAAATTATTTTTGGTAGAGTTAGTTCTATGGAAAAACTGGCGTAACATAGGTTTGTTTGAAATTGCAATATATGAAAGGCAGTTTAAAAAACTTGTAAAAAAATTCAATTTAGACAACAGATGGCAGCATATAATTATCGTTAATCACAGCATCGTTAATCGAACAGGGTTTTTTAATCGAAGTACTAACTCTAATATAGCGTCTTTTCACCATTTCGTTAAGTGCAGAATATTGGGTTTGTAAAGTTTCCTTTCTATTAAATCAATTTAAATATAATACTACTTATGCTTTTATATTATTTCGAGATGTATATGGAATAGAATGTGAGCAGAACATGTGTGATTTTAATTATTTTTTAATTATCATTATTAAGAAGTCGATTAATTTAGCCCGTAAGTTTTCTCTCTAAATAGGACAGTTGTAGTGATACTAGATAGTAGATGTCGTTAAAAGTATTGATTGTTTTCGTTATTTAATTGTATATAAATATTTGAATACGTAATTTACTTACAGTAATTTAATTATAAATAATGTTACTGTAATTAATTAATATTACAGTTACAGTAATTAATTGGTATTGGCAAATGAGTACTGATAGGGGTTAAAATTTTTGAAATTTTCATTTATATATGCATTTCAGATCTAAAATGTCTCAACTTTGGAGATTGTACCGTGTAATATGTTATTATTTTTTATGCTTTACAATAGGGATGCACCGATTAATGATTTTAATGCAATAGTGATTTTGGCCGAATACCGAATATTCGGCTAGCCGAGTAGTAACTGTTGGGCTGAATACCGAATATTCGGCCTGCCGAATAGTAACTGTTGGGCTGAATACCGAATATTCGGCCTGCCGAAAGGTAACTATTCGGCTGAATACTGAATATTCGGCTTGTCGAATACTTTTATATTTAAAGGTTAAAAAGCTTATGATAAATTTTAATACAATTTTACATAATATTTAAAACAGAAACTTTTATTCTAATAAACAAGTCCTTTTTTCAAGTAAACTTTATGCTGAAAAAAAATCTGCTTTGAGTTATTTAAGAGGATAGTTATAAAACTTTTTTAAGTAATAAAATTTTAAACTTCATGGCTTCTTTTGAGAATTAAAACAAATGAACAAAATTTTCTTAAATTCTAAAACAAACTTTTTAAAATCAAAGAGAAATTGTGAAAAGATTGGAAGAAAAATTGTACAGGATCATATAATATTTGTTTGTCAGGAAGAGACTAAAGTAAAAGTAAATAAATAATACAATCAATTCGAATTTTGTACAGTGGCAACTTAGCAAGAATAACTCTTCTACTCCCTTTGATTGAGCAAGGAAGTTTTTAAATGCATCCTAGATCAGTGTCTGGAATGGGCAATCATTTCTAGGGATTGTAAACATTGTTCTTAAAATCTTAGCAAGAAACAGATTATTTTCTGGACAATGTTCAGGAACTTGCATTTGTACATAATTAATCCCTATGAAAATCCTTGTGATTGGTTAATTTTCTTAAATAATACCTAAGCAGCAAATAAATAATGTAAAAACATTCTCTTTTATTTAAATATGATCCTGTTTCTAATTATTCTGAATGTCTTTATAAGTTGACTGTTAAACGTAGAAGTTGTATAAGGTTTTAAAAAATATGTTTTAAAAGTTTTTTTAAGTATTCGATTCGGCCGAATATTCTGATATTCTAATCATTCAGCCAAACCAAATATTCGGGATGTCAAATAGTTTGCTATCCAGCCAAGCTGAATATTCGGCATATCAAATAGTTTGATATTCGGCCAAACCAAATATTCGGCATATTGAATAATTTGATATTTGGTGAAACCGAATATTCGGTAACTAGGCCGAATACCGAATAGATACTGAATATTCGCTGCATCCCTACTTTACACATTTTAAAATTATTTTCATTTAAAGATTTTTAGTATTATTTATTTATTTTTCAGAGTTTAGCATACATTTGTAGAAGTATGTATTATATTTTTCAACTAGAGACATTTCATTTGATTTAGGAAGAAAAAGTAATTTCGGTACTTACATATTAATGCCACTGCAGCAATAATAATAATAATAAGTATATATATATATAAGAATATATATAGGCTGTGGTGGCGTTAATCCGTAAGTACCGTAATTTCAGTAGGATAATTTAAGCAGCTTAAATTCATCCAGGAAGATAGCCAAAGTTCATTTTATTTTCATTGGTATATTTACTTATAAAGTTTTACACATTGCTTATTGTTTTTCTGATGCATACTTAAGGGTGTAACAAAATTTCCAAAAGCAGCTCATATTCAACTACATTTTTCTCAGGAACTACTAATGTGATTAGAGGTTTCTCATTTTTTTTACTTTCTTTTAATAATTAGGTATATTTCAGTCCTTTTATTTTTCTAAAAAATCCATTTTTAGTAAAGCTAATTCAATAAAGCATGATATTTAGTATTTTTACTTTTTTTTAAATCGCATAACTATTGTGTTTTTCATTTTTTTTTTCTCTTGCATAATGATAGGTTTATATATTCTGTATTTTCAGGAAGAAGCGCCGCGGCGCCTACGAGTTTAAAATTTTAAAATATCCTTAGTGCGACGCTTTTGCCAAGGCGGCGAGTATGGTGATTTTTTTTTTTTTTTTTTTGATGCAATTATCTACTTTTTTGATGCAGATGTATCTACTGCAGGAGTGATTCTGTAACAGCTGATTTCGCCAAAGGATCGCAGAAAAGCACGAATTTTGTAAAAAGATCTTAGAAAAAACAAGAATTTCATCAAAGGATCGCGGATTTACCAAGAATTTCGTGAAAAGATCGCAAATTTCATTAAAGGATAACGAAAAATCGCAAATTTCGTTAAAGGATCAAAGAAAAAATGCGAATTTCTTCGCAGGATTTTTTTATTTTGGTTACAATTTTATTTTGGATATTTTTACTTTTGAAATCGGTTTCAAAAGTAAAAGTATCTTTATTTACAAAAACCTGCAAAGGAAATCAAAAAAGTAGAAAACGGCCTTTGTAGAGATCGACCTTAGCTAGTCAATGCAAAAAATAATAAATAAAATAAAATATTGTAATGCAAACGAGATATCTTAAAATTTTTCTTCTATTGGATTAACATTAGCGAGAGGGTGTTTTCACATAAGTTAAGCTTAATCCTTCATACCCATGTGAAAAACAGATGCAGCAACTGAATACTGATTGCATTTTCAATTAAAAAATCGCCCAAGAATTTTCTAAATTCCTCAGGATTTCACTCTTTAAAGTTATGCTTTTATTACAACGCAAACGGACATTAAAGAAAGATGATGATGAAAAATGAAGTATTATTGTATATAAAAATAATTGATAATTAAAAAAAATACTCTTTTTCTTCAGTATCGCTTCAGGAAATATTTTTCTGGAGCGGTTTCTTTTTGCATAATGAAACATTTATCTGAACGCTTATCTGATTCTCACAGCGTCTGAGTTCTCGGAGCTAAAAAAAAAAACCACAAGTCATGGTGACCTTTTTTTCTAGTGAGACTAATAGTGGAGCTTTTTTATTGGTGGCTATAATTTTCTTAAAACTTATTATTTAATAAAAATTTGGTACACAGCCTAATTTATTATTACAGTATACTCTCTCAGATCCATACAGATTGGGACCAGAGGTTGTGCAGATTTTAGAATTTTGCAGATTTCTGGTCATTGCTTTGTTTACATTTTTTAAACAGTAATTTGAATGTAATAATGCAATCAAAATTATAATGAATGCTTGCTATATAGTAAAATAGTTAGGTAATAAACTAAAATCATAAAAATTAAGATAATTTTAAAAATGATTAAATTATTAAAAATAAATGTTAAGTAAATAATAATAACGTATAATTAAATATGCATAATAAAGATAAGAAACATTTTTCTTGAATTATTCAATGAAACTTTCCCCATAGAGGTAACCTATTAATTAACATCAAAATCATAGAGTAAGGAAGTTTTATTTCAGGTTTAGCTAGTCTTATTAACCAAAAACGCTTGATTAATACATAAATATATTTGATAAAAAGCTTGTGATTACCAGTGATATCATCAATATCTTGATTTTTTTCAGAAATAAATTTATACATTCCCTGATGAAAAATTACAAGTTCGGTCATATTATTGAGAATTACATATTAAAATACATATGAATGATATAAAACAAAAAGTTTCTGTAATCTTGCCCCTACATCTGAACTGAAAGTTTCATTGTTTACATCTGTGATGATGTGTGAATTTTTGGCATTTGCGGATTTGAGGGAGTCTACTGTTTTACAACTAGCTGAAAATTTTAACAAAATCGGCCAAGAAACAACAAAATTACAAATTATTTTTTTTTTTTAGTAAGGGAAAGAAGTGTTTTGCTTTAGACTCTTTTTCTTTTAATCATCATTTCTGTTTGCTGCTCAAATTTTTTTTCTTCCAACAACAGAGAACTTTCTGACATATTCATGCAACTTTTTTACGCTTAAAGGGGTAGTAAAATTTGCAGGCCTGACTACAGATATGATTTGAAATTGAATTATGCATTTCTTTTTTCCAAAAATATAATCTTGAATTTAAAACAAAATTTGTGAATCGTAATGTTAGGTTAAAAAAATTCCCAATTCTGTTAACAAGTAAAAAAAAAAAAAAAAAAAAAAAAAAAAAAAAAATAGCCATTAGCACATAAAAAATCGCATTGAAAATAGCTGTATGAATACGAATAAACTTTATTGAAAAGAAACAAAATTTGCTGTATTGGGATAAGATATTAATACTAAAAAATACATAATTACTAATTACAATAAATATGAATAATAATTTTTATTATTAATATTAGTACATTTATGAATGTAAAAAAATCGTATAAAAAATCACCAAAAATTAAAAAATAGCTGTAGGAATTCCGAACAAAATTTACTGGATAGAAGATAGAATCTGTTACATGGATAAAAGAATAAAAATGCGGAAAAATCGCTAAAATTCGAAAAACTATTTTTAAAGTAGCAGAGAAGAAAAATTACTATACTAGGCTAACAAGTTAAAGCACGATTTCTGTTTCGAATTTAAAAAATAATCTCTGTGAAACAAAAAAAAAAAAAAAACCTGTAAAAATCGTATAAGAAAATTCACGAAAAATTTAAAAATCTCTGTACGAATCCAGATTAAATTTTATCATAAAAATGACAAAATTTACTATATTGAACTAGAAGGGGTGATTCTGAGTAAAAACAAATTCTCTGAAATTCACAGCAAATATTCTTAAAGGTTACAGCAGAGGGGGAAGGGGGGGGGGATGAAATCCCCTGCGGGCACACACTGCGTTTTTTGCGTTCTTTTAACATAATTCGCGATCTTTTGACGAAATTGCGTTCTTTCGTGATCTTTTGGCAGAATTTGCGCTTTACACGATCTTTTGACGATATTTGCGCGATTGTTTGAAGATTTTTTTTTCCGTGGTTCTTTGACAAAACTTGTGTTTTTTCCTCGATGCTTTGACAAAATTTACTTTCTTTGGCAAAATTTGCATTTTCTCTGCGATTCTTTGACCAAATTCGCGATTTTTACGTGGACCTTGCGATTCTTTGCGAAAATTTGTGTTTTTTCCGCGACCCTTTGACGAAATTGGAGATTTTTTCTGCGAACGATTGACGAAATGCATTTATTTCGGCGACCGTTTGTCGAAATTCAAGATATTTTTTATGTCCAAATTTTCGGACTGGTGACCAATTTTTTTAAATTTTCGGAAACGTAGGCGTTCAATTTTCGAAAAATTCAGAACAGAATCACCCCTTGTTTGAAATTGAATTCCTTTTGCAAGTGTAAAAAAATCGCTGCAAACCGCGAAAAAACGTTGAAGATAGCATATTTTTTTATATATTTCCGTAAGTGCGGCGTTTCCTGTAGGTGCGGTGCTTCTGGTGAATATTTTTTTATTGTGAGGTATTTTCGGAGATGCGTCGCATATTCCCGAAATTACGTTATTTAAGATATTTTGCCACACAAGAAATCCTAATTTTATATCCAAGTTTTTTATTTTAAGAATTTCCTATGTCGGAAGTTTCACACTTGCGTGTGAACCTTTAGAAAACTTCTACTCTATTACATGTTTAAATCATTCAAGATGCATTAAATGTTCAGATATAACTATGTCAGTTTAATATTTATTTCAATACATTTACATAGTAAGAATGATGAATGATGGTAGTGCGATAAAACCAAATCTAACTAGTCTGCACGAAAATCTTTTTTTTCCTTAAATAAATCTGGCAGCCCTTCTTAAGACGTGATGAATATTTAGCATGTGTATATGGTATTAATTGGTGGGATTGTGGATTACTGCAAGAAATTCAATGAATGTAAAATTATGTTCAGTTTATGCATTCTCGTGGACCTAATTCATTATATTCATGGCCAAAATCTTCAGATTTTTGTTGGATCCCTTATGAACACATAATGAAAGTAGTGTCTACTCCCATGACTGCTACAAGAAGAACATAGTGCTGTTACATCAGAGGAACATCGAGCAATTTGAACTATTATTATTTAGCTTGAAGAGAGATTAAATCTTTGGTTGGTAGTTTTATATTTGACTGTGAATAAAAAAAAAACTCTACAGAAAATCCAAAGTTTAAAATCAGCATTAAATAGTACAATTATAATGACAAAAGTCAAAACCTTTGTATACATCATTTTTCAATTACAAAGTGAAGTTGTTTTTATGTTTACAATGTATTCTAACTGTGACTTAATGCTCTGAAATGGCCCAGTTTAAACTTGCCTTCCAACATTATATGGTAAAGTTATGTTCATGTAAGTATTCTATGTTCTTATTTTGCCTAGATTTGTCCATGTAAGTTTTAACTTAGATTTACTTTTCTTCACGTTCAATGCTTTGCTCTACATTTGTATTATACAAGTTTTATTTGTTCTCATTTTGTCTAGATTTGTTCATATAAATTTTAACGCATTGTGAACTAAAAACAACAAACACCAACTCAATTTACCCATTAATATTTTATTTTATTTAAATTATTCAGCTGTGATTTACATCTAGTATTTCTCCCATATTTCAGAAAAATATATTATGTGGCCTTTTTTTTATGTAGTTTATTATTAGTAAGGGATTTGATATGTATGTAGATATTTTTTTTTAAATTACATTCTTATTTTATATGAAATAAAGGTAGTATTGAAATGAAAATTTACCATTATTTTAATATAGTAGGAATATGAATTTTTAATATAAATATAAGATTTTTAGTAGAGAGGCGAATGAGAAATAAAAAGTTCAATCTTACTTTTAAATATTTAAAGCAACTTCTTGATTAAGCATGATATTATGAAGATATTTCAATAAAAGGGTAAATCGCTCAATATTTAAACTCAGAGGTGATTAGTAAATTAAGGGGTAACGCCCCATTTGTACAATAAGGTCAACTGCCCATAGAGACATTATCTCTGTGACCAATGTTTTTGACCCTATGCCCGGCCTCAGCTTCAGGGAAAATAGCACTTTGATTGCACTAATTATCAGCCTGTGCTAGATTCTTTGAATGGGGTTTTGCTTCACATCTGATCTGAGCTGATTCCGGGCACCACACAAATTGATGCAAACTGGTATTGGTATATTGAGTTATATGTATACACACACACATCAACTCATATGCCCATAGGTGCCAACCTCAAACTAATCTTCCGTAATACGTGCGTTAATTTGATCCTGGTTTAATCCGTTTCGAACCAGAAATTTTTTGAAGAAATGAAATTAAATACGTTCCACGCAGAAACCTGGAATTAGATAAATAAAGATTCGAGGAATAAATTTTCTGGTTCGAAAGTGGTAAATCTGGGTCAAATTAATCCAGGTATTATGGAAGATTAGTGAAAGGTTGGCAGTTATGTATGTCAGAAAATTTTAGTTATGACGATAATTTCGTAAATCAGTGATACTTACGTCTTCTAAATTGGTCACTGTTTTGGAAGTGACATCCTATGGGTAAAAAACCATTTATTTAAAAAAAAAATTTTCTTTCTCTAATTTTTTTTAATTTAAAGCACATACATGGAGTAATATTTTTACCACGATTCAGGAAAATTCATGATGGTCCATTTTTTTTAATGGCCCATTACAGTAAAGACATTTTTGATTGAGATATTTTCAGTTTGCATGTAATAAAAAGTATTAAAATGAAAATTGACTATTGTTTTGATATTATATATACATTCGTAGTACAAATGGCTTCAAATTGGTACCAAAAATATAGAATTTGAGCCATTAGTTGCCGAGTTATGCACATATATAGACATTGGGATAGAATCCAAGACGGCCACCATTTGATAAAAATGAACAATTTTCAAAAGGCATTTCAATCTCGGCCAATATTGCAAAAATTATTTTTAAATTTCAGATTTGAGGATCTACTATATCTGTCGATGATAAAAATTTAAAAAAAATCCATGACTATGGTGCAACAAGTTTTCCTTACATTGGTTGATTTCACATGGAATGACCCAATAGCAAGGCACCATGGCGGCCGCAGAGAAAGGGCAGCAGAACATGTGAACTGGAGGTGAAATGAAAGGTGCAATATTCTTTTCTCTGACAAGTTCCATTTTTCTGTTCATCCTAATAATAGGCGTATTTTCACCTGTAGGGAATATGACACGAGAAACAATCCTACGTTCATGGAAGAAAGTGTCAGATTTGGTGGTGGGGGAGCGATGCTCTATGCTGGGATCTCCATTGATGGGTGCACCGATCTCCACATAATTAGAAATTCAGCTCTGATCGGTCAGCGTATAGGCATGAGATCTTCAGATGTAGTTCCTTACGCTGCAGCAATTGGAGATGATTTCACGTCAATAGATAACAATTGTAGGCCACATCGTGCTCACTTGGTGGATTATTTCCTTTTGAAGTAAGAATTTATACGAATGAAATGACTAGTGTGCTCTCCAGAGATGAACCCAATAGACCCAATGTTTGGGACATTCTAGGCAGACGAGTTGCTGGCCTCCTACGACTCCCACAAACTCTCCAGTTAAGCTCTTCTGGAGGAGTTGGTCAGAATACCCCAGCTCCTCATAACAGCCCCATTCGCTCCATGCCTCAAAGGTGTTACACGTTGCTGGCCGTCCGAGAAAACTATACCCCCTACTAAAAACGATTTTCCTTGAAGGAAACACCTTTTTTTTCTCATATGCACAAATTGTGTTTTTTCCTTTTGTACCCAAATGCTCAATACAATATGTATTTAATAAATGTATACTAAATTACTGTATTATTTTAACTTTCTTTTAAATTATTTATCATTTTTAACAATGTTGTGTATTTATTAAATGTACAGTATAAATTATCATTTTTCCATCCATTTGGCAATTGACAATGATAAAGAAAATTGGCAGTTGACAACTATTTTCAGTGATATATCTACCTGGCCTGGTATTCCAGTTAGATAGAAATATTAAAGTATTTTGGAGTACTATTGATTGTAGTGTTTTCAGTGTTTATGAGCTTTGCTGTAGCAGGATAATATCATTTTGAAAAGCCATTTTTCTTAAGTAAGTTTGGTTTTGAAATTTGTAAATTTGCTTTTAACGTATTTGTGAGTTAGCTGTAACCAAGTTTGAGCATTGTAGTTAAAATTTGTGCATTTCACTGGAAACCCCTTTTTATATTGTTTTTTAAATAAACTTTTTTTTTATCATAAATATTGTCAAGGTGTGACTTTTAGTGTTGGGTCAGAAGGGTCCACAAATCACTGCAGCTAAACAGTATGTGCTTAAATTAATTATGTTGTCACTAACCCTACTAATGGCTCTTGCTAACAATGCAGAATGCAGTTTTTGATATCAAATATTCTTTAGTAAACAAGATTGTTAAATTTTCATAGTCTTTTTCTGGTAGCAATGGTTGAATTGAGGGCAATTTTATTCAAATAAAATGTTTATTAGAGTGAAAACTCTAATTATTTTAATTCTTATTTAACCATTAATGTTGCCCACCTGTTTTCCATCTTTAAGAGGTGTCAAGGGATCTCAAATTTGAGTCTGAATTTTGTCCCTTGATATATACAATATGTCAAATTCCACAATAGAAGTTCCAAACTATTTACATTGCAAAATATTACCATAACACCTGAAACAAACCAGCAGATCTTGTGTTTAACGCAAGACCAATGATTGCACTACCTTAAAGTGCTTATAAGAGATACCACAATTATTCATATGAGCAAATAATACTAGAATAAAAAGTGTATATGAAAAAAGCAATATGACTATTGATCACTTTTTAATTAATTTGTGATCATTGTTGAGTCACTTTTATCACTTTTTAAGGCATCTTAGCAGTTGCATGCCTGAACTTAAAATATAACCAAGAAATAAAAAAATATAATTTTTTATATATTTCTATATTCAGCTGTTTTTAAAAGACTGCATAAAAAGTAATGCTGGCCATGAGGAAATCCCTTCACCAGTGATGTATAATTCAATCCCTCTTGTATTTTTAATGCAAGTGAGTTAGTGTCTTTTCTGCAGAATTTCATGTATCAGAATCTTCATTTTTTTATGTACCATGCTTTATGAGTAGTATGGTTTTAAAATACGCTTTTTGTTATATGCTTATTCATATTCTATAATATAAACATTATTATTATATATTATATATATGTTACCAGCCAAACCAGTTTATTCTAATTTTAACGCATTTAGGATAAACTAGTTTTTCCTAGGCTAAATTAGTATATCTTAACGCACTTAGGATAAACTGGTTTTTCCTAGGCCAGACTAGTTTATCCTAACGCACTTAGGATAAACTAGTTTTCCTTAGATGAAACTAGTTTGGCCTAATGCAAATAGGATAAAATAGTTTGGCCTGCTATTCACTGTTCTGAACTAGTTTAGCCTAGACCAATCTGGTTTATCTTAGGTCAATTCAATTTGGCGTACAGTTATTGATCCCAGTGACTATTTTGGCATCAACCTTGTGCAAAGTAGTATTGATATCGACTCTATTGATATCGCTCTATTACCGACAGTTGTCCATTGACCACAGATATAAGGAGTTCATTTTTTTGGTCTAGTAGTTTTATTTAAAAATATCGAAATAAGATTTATTAAAAATTCGTCTGCTTGATCAATTTATGAATTGTGTAAAAGATACATTAGACAGTAATCGTAAGAAAATTGCTACAATAAACTTTTAAATGAACGATTTGACTATAAAAAAATTACGTTTATGACTTTCCAAGTTTTGCATCAGAATTATTCCTGCTTTTCATGAATATTTTGTAAGTGCTTTCTTTTTACGAATGTAAGAGCTTTCATATTTTTTCTGCACTATATTAAAAGTTTCAAGTCTTTCATAGTAAGTCTAAATGATTTCTTATGTATTTGCGTTTATATATGGTTTGATATTTTACCTAAGTGTTTTAATTTTATAACTGCTTTATGCGAAGAATTTGTATTTTTGTTAATAATAATAATTCAATTTGTGTTAAAAAATTATCTAAGTTTTTCATTTATATTTTTGCATTCATTTTACATATTTTAAATTTCATATACATTATTTCTAAAAGCACCATAATCGTAAAATAATGCCCCGAATGTGTGTCTGTCTGTTGGGCTGTGTGTGACACATTTTTTGTGGCCACTCTATTTCAAGAATTAATGCATGGTGTTTAATAATCATCAAACTTCAGATTAAGATACACCTAGAGGTATGACTTAGCTTTGGGTTTATATCGCCCAAGAGCTGTCACTGCTATGCATAATTATTTTATCCCATGATAGCTACATTGTATAAACCAATATAAAGAATTTCATCAAACTGCCTACAGACTTTAACAGAATTACTTGCCGATTAGCTTTTAGTGTATATCGCTCAACAGATCGCTGCTATGCTTTTTTTTCATGATTCTCGCGATAATTATATCTAAAAAACTAACGGCAAAATTTAATCCAATTTCATATTTTAGATCTTCAAATAAATTAATGCTGATAAAATTTGGGGTGTATTGTTCAACAGGTGGCGTTGTTATGCTGTGTTTTTATTATTACCGGAACATGTATGTGAAACTCTCGTTTTTTTCCCCCTAAGTTAAAAGTATCATATTTCTAAATCAAATTTAAATGTAATAAGTACCACTTAGATAAAAGGTATCTTTTTGAAATAAATTTTCTCGTTCGTAGTGCATTTAATTGATTTAAAAAAAAATCTGAATTTGGCAGGTGTGCCATGAGAGCTATATCTCAAGAACTAAAGCATGTAATTTCATCAAACTTCATCATATTCAGTTACTATGGATGATATTTTGGTGTATATCGTCCTACAGATGATTTTTTTTCTGTTCTGTTTTTTTTTTAAATTTCCAAGATTTTTATTTTTATATTTCAGCACCTATTCAATAGAATTGCACCAAACTTTTTATGCTTTTTCTGAAAATCAATATTGTCCCAATTTTTGCTTCGAACACTTAATAGTGAGCGATGCTAATCCTATGCCTCCTGATAGACATTCCATATCAGATCCACATTCAATTGATGCAGTTATTTCTAGTGAATAACTACTTTTAAAGGGTAGTTTATTTATTATTTGCTATTCTTGGAACTTTCATACACTTTTAAACACATTGTTGCTCCAATCTTTCAGTTTTGTTTTTGTTATGTTTCGTTGAGTTTTAATTGATTTTGCTTCTATATTTGGAAATTTATAAATTCTAAAAATTTAATTAGTTTTGCAAGCCAGCTTTGCATTTCAGTAGTGCAGTTTAATGCATTATAATTTTTTAATGTATTTTTATTTTAAATTTGTTTTCAAAATACATGTATTTTGAAATTTGGAGAGTATTTTATATTTTAAGCTGTAAAACCAACGTATTTTGTATCGAAAATAGTTTTTTGATGTATTTTACCTAACTCTGACTAAAAGTTTCATTGTTTACGTCTGCGATGATGCGCGGATTTTAGGCGTTTGTGGATTTTAGGGTTGCAGATTTGAGGGAATCTACTGTATTTCTGGTTGCATTAAATTGAATAAATTGATCTTTAAATTATAATTCCATAGCAAAATGAACTTGTTAACTTGTTTATATGATTCCTACTTGAATGCTTTTAGTGTGATTTTATCTTTCGTATCCACTATATTTAAATATAGGCAATTAGATTAGTGTTGTGAAAGGAATTACCTATTATTTTAATCCTGAACTATTAATATGAGAGAATTTTGACATAAGATATTTGAGAGCAACCTGTTTCCTGTTATGCGTCAGTCACTAATAATAAATTAGTTATTACAAATCTTTTTCTGCATTTTCATAGTGAATTCTACATTCTAGCTCTTAAACAGGCATTTTTTATACTGCTTCTGGACGCACATTATAACTGCAACACCATTATTTTAAATATTGCTGTTTTGTTGTATATATTTTTTAATACACTTAAACGTGGATAATTCAAAAATGAAAGGGCCTGAAAAAAGTTCGAAATATCCAGAAATTCGAATTACATATATTCTTTAAAAAAGAAGAGATAAATAAAACTGATCAGATGTGGTAATCCTAAAACTTTCTTCCATCTCATACATTTTTAATACTTCTTAAAAAATGCAGCATATCAGCACCATCTGTTAGATGATTTACACCAAAATGTAATTATCAACAACTTTGACAACTTCTAACTGAATCTAAAGTTTGATGAAAATTCGTGCATTAGTTTTTCAGATAGACCTATTGCGGAAATTGTAAAAATTCTGTATAGCAGCGCCACCTATTGGGCGATTTACACGAAAAACTAATCAGGACCAATTTATACCAGGAAGTAACTGAATCTGATGCTTGATGAAAATCCATGCATTTGTTCTTGAGATATAGCTATTGCGGAAATCGTGAAAATGCAGCACAGCAGCGCCACCTGTTGAGCGATTTACACCAAAAATTAGACAGCACTAATTTATATCAGGGACTAACTGAATCTGAAGTTTGTTGAAAATTCCTGCATTTTTTCTTGAGTTAGATCTATTGTGATAATCATGAATAATGCAGCATAGCAGTTCCACCTGTTGGGCGATTTTCACCAAATTGTAATCAGCACCTAACAGTATCCTGGACTAACTGAATATGAAGTTGTATGAAAATCCGTGCAGTAGTTCCAGAGATATAGCTGTCGCAGAAATCGTGAAAAATGACGCATAGCAGCGCCACCTGTTGGGCTATTTCCACCAAAAACTAATCAGGACCAGTTCATATCAAGGTCTAACTGAATCTAAAGTTTTGTGAAATTCTGTGTATTAGCTCTTGAGATAGAGCGCCCACAAAATTTTTGTCACATACAGAATCACACACAGACATTTTCTAAAAACCATCAAATCGTGTTCAGGACATTCTACAACGTATAAATCCGTCGAAAACCGGAAGTGGAAAATTTTCACGAATCCAATACTTTCTTCTTGTAAAGATAGAAGAAAGTAAAAAGATTAACTCCACGATGAAGGAGTTAGCACATAAATTTTACTTAAGAGTACTGCTAGATTTGTTTTCATTAAATCAAACATTTTTTACTACCTTAATTATATTAAACACTTTTAAGAATAAAGTAAATTATTTTGCATTTCTTCTTTGAATGCAGTCTTTGAGTCATAGCATGTGATACCAAGCTGTAAACTGATATAAAAAATAGTTGTATGTTAGATCTTGTACGTAAAGATTGTATGTTAGATTGACCTTCAAAAAAGCGTCGAAGTTCATGTATATGCACCATAGCTTCTGACAAAAAAGATAGAGCCTTCTCTTGTATTTCCTTGTTCTCTTTATCCCCAGATAGTCCGTCATCAGCCTGGTTGTTCTTCTCCACTTGAGCGATAATGTCCGCATCATTTGCCTCACCACACACCGCCATATTTCGATCCACGTGACATAGTCCTCATATAGGATTTTGCCAAGAAGGGTCAGAAAATTTCTTGGAAATCCCTCCACAGTGACAATCCAAACATCGTCTTTTTTTTCTTAGAAAGACTGTTAAAATGAACTGTTAAAATATTTTGAACCTAAGCTAAATAAAGACTAAGGAATAATTTTTACTGCAAAAAGTTACAGGCAGTCGTACATAAAATTCGAGTTATCCAAAATAAAACTCGAAATACACACGATTTTTTTATATTAAATACAGAATTATAGGGACTGAGAAAAGAATTCGAATTATCCAAAATTTCTAATTAAAGAAGTTCAAATTATCCCAGTTTCACTGTATTCCAAACATTTTATTGATTAATTTGTTTTTGAATAAAATATTTCTCATTTCCCTCACTCCTGCTGTTCTATCATAACTATACTACTATCTACAGACTTTTATTATAAGATGCTCTATTATAGCTCAGTTTAATGATACTCTGCACACATTTCATCATCCAATATGCATAGACAGATCTAAAACTGTTTGTAGTAGGGTTCCTGAATTGTACAAGAAAATGCATAATTTATAACTATAATCAATTATACAAAGCTTTAAACACTGTAAAAATGCTAATAAGTGATTGAAATATTATTGTAATTATTTACAGAGTAATTATATTAAGTAATGTAGAATGTTTTAGCAATAATCATTAATATCAGATCAAAAAATTTCTGAAATATGATTGATAACTGACTAAACAAATCTGCATATTAGAATTTCGTTGCCACAAAAATTATTTCTCTTCTATCCATTCCTTGTAAAATCTATCGTTGTTTTTGTAAATGAAATGAAAATATAGAATTTTCTCCCTAAATTTGCTTTATTTTTTATTTATAATGAATTTTACATTTTAAAATTGTTATTTATTATTTAAAATTGCTATTTATTTTACTTATAATTTAATATTTATACTGTTAGGAAAAGCATCTGCACAACTTTGGTTCCACGAAGGTCAGATAATTTTCAGTCTACTGTAGTTCTTAATACTATGGTAGAAATTTTATTTCAATTTATTTTCTACATTGATTTTAATTTTTCATAAATTTATTTTCTTGTTTATTGATTTTTGATGAATCATAAAAAGTGATTGATTAATTTTAATTTATTGCAGACACATACAGCCATTAATGTAGATACACATTACATCACTTAAAACAATCTTTAAAGTGTGAAAATATTTCTTTATGAGAGCCTTTTTCAAAAGCAGATCCTGGACTTCTAAAAATCCACCAAGGAAAATCGTTTGTTTGTAAGTTATGCAACAAAAAATTCTCTTAAAAGAGAAAGTTAAGACAGCATCTTTTAATTCACACTAATGAGAAACCGTTTTTGTGTGAGATATGCCACAAAAAATATTATCAAAAAGGTGACTTAACCAAGCATCTCTTAATTCATATTTGTGAGAAACCTTTTGTATGTGAGATATGCAACAAAAAATTCTCTAGAATGGATGATTTAAGCAAGCCTCTGTCAGTTCATACTGGTGAGAAACCTTTTGTGTGTGAAGTATGCAGCAAGAAATTTTCTCAAACTAGTAGTTTAATCAGGCATCTTTTAATTCATACTAATGAGAAACCTTTTGTATGTGAAATATGCAGCAAGAAATTCTCACAAAACAGTGATTTAAAGAGGCATGTGTTAATTCATACTGGTGAGAAACCTTTTGTATGCGAGATATGCAGCAAGAAATTCTCTGAAAAAAGAAAGTTAAGCAGGCATTTGTTAATTCATACTGGTGAGAAACCTTTTGTGTGTGAGATATGCCACAAAATATTCTATCAAATCGGTGATTTAAGCAAGCATCTGTTAATTCATAGTGGTGAGAAACCTTTTGTATGTGAGATATGTAACAACAAATTCACGCAAAAGAAAAGCTTAAAGGAACATCTGATAATTCATACTGGTGAGAAATCATTTGTATGTGAGGTATGCAACAAGAAATTCTCATGTAAGAGCCATTTAAGACAGCATCTCTTAATTCATACTGGTGAGAAACCTTTCGTATGTGAGGTATGCAACAGGAGATTCACTCAAAAGAGCCATTTAAGCAAGCATGTGTTAACTCATACTGGTGAGAAA
This sequence comes from Maratus speciosus, assembly GCA_963932465.1. Taxonomy (NCBI): domain Eukaryota; kingdom Metazoa; phylum Arthropoda; class Arachnida; order Araneae; family Salticidae; genus Maratus; species Maratus speciosus. The sequence goes on along the minus strand of OZ010794.1, from coordinate 71,056,002 downwards.
TCTTTTTTATGTGAGACGTGCAAGAAAAAATTCTCACGTAAGAGCCATTTAAGCCAGCATCTGTTAATTCACACTGGTGAGAAACCCTTTGTATGTGAGATATGCAACAAGAAATTCTCTCAAAACAGTAAGTTAAGCAGGCATCTGTTAATTCATACTGGTGAGAAACTTTTTGTATGTGAGATATGTAACAAGAAATTCTCTCAAAAGAATAAGTTAAGCAGGCATCTCTTCATTCATACTGAAGATAAAGCTTTTGTGTGTGGTGAAATACAGAGCCGATGTCAGACGTGAGGCAGGCGAGGCGGCTGTCTCAGGGCATAGGCATAAAGTGCCGTAATTTTCTAGCATATATTGAACATATAATCTATTACCATCTGTTATGTCATGTATTGTTTAAAATTAATATCTTTATTTAAATCTGTTTAACATGACATACCTTAAGTTTTTACCATTCCCAAGTCTACTTTAATGTACGACGGGACGCCATTGCTTCACGCGGTTTTTCCGGTAAATACGTGATACAGTCACACCGTATCTACTGTGATCTTGAATAACTGTTACTCGTTGTTCACAGCTTTCGGTAATGATTGCTGCTCTCTGATTCGTCAATGTTTGACATCCTCGTTTTGAGCCAATGGCGTTCCGCGTATGTTTTGCACTTTTCAGAATGGAAACAACTTTATGTAGATTTCCAAAACAGACTACTATTTGTAATGGAACGTGATGTTGTGTCTTTCTCCTTCTTCGCATACTTGTAAGCAGCGTTTGATTTAGTTTTTGGCCATATAAGTACAGCTTTGTAGCTTTGCTACGTTACGGTGAAGGCTGCTGGCAGTTTTCCTTTTGTGAATGAAGTTTAATTATGTTTTAAGTTATTTTTTAATTTAGTTCGGCAAATTTATGCGGACATCATTGTTCATATGTAAATTTTTGATCATCATTAAATTATTCAAGTTAATTCCTGCTGCGTTTTTATTCAAAGTTTTCCACTAATACACATTTCCCTAATTAAGATTTCACTGTGGACTGCTGAATAGTCTTATTTTACAGAAAAATACAACAGTAGGGTTATGGACCCAGCTGCTCGTAACCCGAATATTTAAGTATTTTTAGAAATGTGCAAGTGAATAAAAGGTGGTTCCTGTTTTTTGCAGACTCTCGCTTTCCAAAGTGCAACTTTTGACAAATTTTTATGCTGTTTATTTCCTGTGAGTTTCAAGTTTATCTAGTTTTGCCGTTTTTAAGTGATGGGGGCTTATGGAGATAAGTCAAAACACCACCCTGTTGACTGCACTAACTGGGAGTCATGGAAGCATGAGGCCAAGGTTTTGTTATTGCAATATGGAGCATGGGAGTTCATCGAGAAGCCTGAGGAAGTAGATATAAGTTCACCTGTAACCAATGATGAATCTGAGACTAAAGAAACAGCTTCTGAAGTGACTGATGTTTTGACATGGAGAGAAAAGCGAAATATAAAGTTGAGAAAGAACCGTGTGAACACCATCATCTACTAATCCCTGTGTTCAGAATTCAAGCCTTTGATATCAAGCAAAACAGATGGAGCAAGAGCCTGGAAAATCTTACTTGATCATTTTGAGCCCACAACAACAGCCAGAATTATCCAGCTTCTTGATGTTTTCTTTAATACCAGATATGCTCCCTTAGAAAATGTAGGATTTTTTGCGTAGAGTTAAGCAGGCAGCAGAGTGTCTTAGTGAAGTTCGGCACCAGCTATAACCACTCTACCTGGGGTACCAAATGATTCGGAGCCTTCTAGATGAATTTCAAGCTACGGTTCAAACCATTTATAGGTTGAGTGACACTCACTAAGTTTGTTCCTGATAAAATTGAAACAGATTTTACTGGAGGAGAATCAGCTGAAGTTGTCCCAGAAAGATTTTTTGGTACTTTTCGGTTAGCCGGGCGCCAGTGTTATATATACATATGTATGTATATCTATATATACATATATATGTATATATACACACACACACACATATATATATATATGTATACATATAGCTTCTATATATGTATAAATATACATATGTATACATATATATACATATGTATATATATATACATATATATGCATATATAGGTATAGTACATACATATGTATATATAACACTGGTGCCCGGCTAACCGAAAAGTACCGATTTTTCTAAAGTGGCTTTTCCAGCGAGTCAACTGTAAAACATTTTCCAGGTAAAGTTTAATCCAAAGGTTTTGATAAAAGTAATATTGGTTCTTGTTTCTACTGTAAAATGTATGGCCATTTAATTTCAAATTGTAAACTTAAATTAAGTAAATCTAGTAATGAAATTTGTAATGATAAAAGTAATTCTGATATTAATTGTAGAAGTGATTTCAATGAGTTTGGCTCTAGAAATTTGAAACCTCGTGTTAAATGTAAAGATGAACAATTTTCAATACCTTTGGAAACTAGTAATGCAAAATGTAAACATCTTTTTAATTGTACATTTTCTGAATTTGAATGTAGCCTAATAGAGCTTTCTCCTGAACTGTGAAAGTCAAATTCATCAGATCTGGAATATGGAAATGCCCAATGGGTTTTCGACACCGCAGCTACAGCGCATTTTTGTAGCAATAGAAATTTGAGAACGTCCACTGTTACTCTTGTGACCATTCGAGCGGTTTTTTATATATAATTCCTATTATTTTATTATAAAATATAATTAAGATAAAAAGTGACATAACCAGTGAAATACGACTGCGCTCCACTCATTTAATATATAGCTAATTTGAAATAAAAACATTTTCCTTGTCTATATAATAAATCAACTCTTGTGACCAGAGTGTCACAAGAGTAACAAAATTTTGATTTAATATATAAACAAATAAAATGCTTTTTGTTGCCAATTAAATATATATTACTCTAGTGGAACACAATGATATTTAATTGGTTATATCAATTTTTATCTTAAATATATTTTATAATGAAATAATTGCAAGTATTTATGAAAAATTGCTCTAACTGTGATTAGATTGGACGTTCCCATTTGTTTTTCACTTTTGAGTCAATATCTGATCTGCACATGTCTCTTGCAGTTGGGGAGAAAGAATGTCTAGTTTAGGGAAATGGAACAATTCAGTTTTTAATAAAATGTAAAAATGGTAAATTCAATTATATTATTTTAAAAGATGTTTATATAATCCTAACTTAAGAAAAAATTTACTGTCTGGTATTAAGCTTGAAAAACTGGGAATTAATTTTGTGGGTAAAAATGGTAGAGCTTTTGTTTATGATAAAAATGGAAATGATCTCTTTTATGCTTTAAAGAAAAATCATCTGTACTTTTTGAAGCCATCAAAATATGTAACTAAATGTGAGGGGAATAACAATTCAGTTAATTTTTCAGTAAGTCAGATAGAAATAAATTATGGTATTAAAGGTTCTGCCGTATTAATAGTGAATATATTGTAAACACAAGTAAAGAAAATAGTGTTAACGGTTTACCTATGCCATGTAAATTGACTGAAGACTGTATTTCCTGTAAAATGGTTAAGTCAAAAAGAGTGTCGTTTAAACCAATAGGTTAAATTCGTTATAAAATTCCCCTCCAGGTGCTCCATATGGATTTATGTGGGTCTCTGCCAGTTTTATCTCATGGAGTAAGCAGATATTTTTATGTATAATTGATAACTCTTCTAGAAAAGTTACTGTTTATGTCCTGAAAGGTTTTTGTATAAGAAAATAGTCTCCGTTAGAACAGAGGGGGGGGGAGGGCTGGAATTTTATAATGAAGAATTTGACAAATTTCTAGAGTCAGGGCATTGCCCATGAAAGAACAAATCCGTATTCTCCTGAGATGAACGGCTGTGCAGAACGTTTTAGTTTAACTGCCATTGATGGAGTAGGAACCCTTTTAAATTCTAGTGGCTACCTCAGAAATTTTGGGCTGAAGCTCTTTTATGTTTCGCATATGTGTGGAACAGAGTTTGCCATAAAAAAATTAAGAAAACTCCTATGGAGCTATATTCTGGAAGAAAGCCATCCTTCTCTATGTGAAGAAATCTGGCTACTTCGCTTATGTCGGTATACCTAAACAAAATAGGAAGAAGTCGGTATGAGAGCTAAACTTGGAATTATGTGTGGTTATGCACAATTGACTAAAGGGTATCGCATTTGGATAATAGGCGAGCCGAGAATTATTGAAACAATAAATGTTAGATTTGATCAGAGTAAAGGGGGGGGGAGGTGATGTCATAACTAACTCAAAACAAAATTTTCATTATTTTTCTTGCTTAGCCTTCCCAGAGGATGGTGATGTCTTTCCTATGATAGATGACCTAATTGAGTCAGAAAGTGGAAGTGATAACCCATCTAAAATGAAGGAAAGTCGTGTTCATTGTCGTGTCAGTCCTGTAAAAACTAGAAGTTTAACTCTTCATAATTTAAACGACAGCCCAAACTAAATTCCTTGTATATCCATCAATTGGATACAGACTGCCGTTCCTAGAAAAAATGGACCCAGGACAGATATTTACTATGGCATTGAGGAGACTAAAAAAAAAACATTAAATATTTCTGAGAGTTAAATTTTTTTGGGACCCAAGTTGAAAAAAAATCTTATACAATTTTGGGGAAGGGGTGTCTGGTGGCACTTGATACCGTAAGATATTGCTAGGGGAAGGGAAAATTTGACTTCATGTCATTATCATTTTAGATTGAACCAAAATTTTCTTTTTTGTAACTTTTTTTTACATCAAAATAGCCTGTTATACTTTTTTTAGTCTGTTATCTATTTTTAAGAAAATATAAATTCATTAAAACCATTAAATAATTATAAAAAATTTCATTTAAAAATATGGAATAGCCCCAATGTTTGATATTATTCCTATTCTTCTGCCATATGGTGCACATAATTGACTGTTACAGAAGCTAACTATAAAGTATGTTTGAAATGACATTTGTTGTGTTTATTACAGAAAGAATGTTGTCTATCTGTTTTGTTGATAAGAAGTGCAAGAAAACAATATTATGTTGAATGCATTATGTAACAAAAAGCTATTATTAAAAAAAAATAAAAAAGTAACTATCTCAAAATACACAATATGAACTTTAAAAAGCTCACTGTTTTACTTAAAAGGCGACAAAAATAATAAAAAACATGTTACAAGTTAAAATATACATTTTATTTAAATTTTCTTAGTACTTTCAGCCTGCATTTTCCGCGGCCATCGTCAGAGAACATTTTTATAATGATCCTGATTCACTTAATTAATCTTATTTGATTTTTATAATTCTCTGATGAGAAATGCAGGCTGAAAGTACTTAGAAATTTTAAGTAAAATGTATATTTTTAATTTGTAACATCTATTTTACTATTTCCGTCACCTTTTAAGTAAAATGGTGAGGTTTTTATAATTCATATTCTGTATCCCGTGATTAAATCAAGGGGAATATTGCATTTCATCTTATGATTTTGTTTAGTAACTATCACTTTTATATATCCATTGATATAATGTTTTTTCATATATAATTATGTTGTTTTATTGACTTCATCTTTGAATGAGTAAAGTATGTAAATAATAAATGTATAACCATTATCTGTATGTTGTAGTGAACATAAAAAAAGAAAATGAAAAAAGGATTGTAAAAATTTAAAAATTTTTCTTAACAATATCGTTAGGGATGTGTAGATGGTGTTAGGGGAGGGGGTATCAGGAATGATAATGTATGATTCCATAAGGGTTAGATCGGGGTCCAAAATTCCCATAAAGTTGATAACATTATATATGTACAGATCCAATATATCCTGATAAACAGTGATGTAGTCGTAAAAAAATCAGAGGGTACACGTTCTAAGCAGAGGGTATACGCTCAATGCAGAGGGTATACCCTAGTGTATATATACTATAGCTTTCTTGAGAAACAGAGGGTATACGGTATACCTTAAAATAAATCCAGAGGGTATACGGCGTATACCCCCGTATATCCACCACTACATCCCTGCTGATAAAAAAATTCCCTCTCAAATGAAACTCGAAACAATCTTTTCGTAATCATTGCAGCAGCTGAAGGGATAGACAATAATAGACAATAATATTCACTGGCAAGAGGGGGGTGGTCTGTTCAAAGGGCTCCCCTGAATTATTCATTAATTGTACGGTTTTCAAACAATGACGTTGTCCATCATCATCTTCTCCCATGAATCTTTATATTTCATTGAATGGAGATGTTGCATGATTTTGCTGTTAATTTTTACAAGATGTATCATGTGATCACTGGTACTCGCGGAACAAGCAAAATCTGAGTTCCTTCCTCCAGTTACTTGTAGTACAATTCGTAGTTATCCGATTATGGATGTTCACACTTGGAAAAATTTTAAAACTAAAATCAATATATTTAAAACATCAACCAGCGGGTTTGGTCAAGACAGGGTGTTTAACAAGTCAGACGACTGTAGTGGCTTCCTCGTCAGTGTACTCTTAAAATATTATTACCAGTGATTTTACTTCTTAACACTAGTCTCAACCCACTTTTTGTCTCCATGTCTACTGTAATCTGATTTAAGGTATATCACATGCACACATATATATGTGAAAACAAAACAATAAGTTGCAATCCAATGCACACTTTATTCCAAGATTGTAAACAAAGATCTAAAAATTAAAATCAGAAAAATAAAAATGACCCTCGAAGTTTCGATTTATCTTTAAAACCATCTTCAGGATTAAATTTTTTAAAATGCAAAATGATTAAATTATTTACGTGTTGCATTATCGAAGTTATATTCAAACTCAAAGGCATCAAAAAGTAACAGAAATTTCACCAAAAAAATTTAAAATAAACTCAGTGATGCGATCTCTTATCCAATAATAAATTAAAACAACATTATTCGCAATATTATGCAAAAGTCCTTTCAAAATCCTGATCCAAATATCCGAAATTGAAAATGAAACCTTGTCATTACAGATTTCTTGGCTTCTTAACCCATTCCGGCACAAACAATTTTTGTTGTAAAATAATGAAATGATTGACTGACATCGGAATTTAGAAATGACTTTTTTAGATATTATAAACTTGCTACTTTACATGTTTATAATAAAAGTTAAATTTTACTAAAATATTCTTGGTGCCGTTCGTAAGTTTGGAATTAAACTTAGGTATCCCAACCTGGGCACACTGCGTCGGAAAGTGTTAAACAAATTTCTAAAAATTCAAGAATAATTGCTTTAAATGAATGGTCTTGTTTTGAAAGAATCTTGGCATTGTCAAAGTAAATAAACTAAATACTTCCTTTAAAGAAAGTTTTTGAGGATGCAGTTGAGAGTTTATTGTATTTTAAATATCACTCTTATGTTCTTTCAACCTTTCATAGAGTCTATTCTTTGTCATCCTAATAAAAGATGCATCTGTACTGTCAGTAAGTACAAAGGGTTTGAGACCGTACATATGTAACGTTATCAACTTTTTGGCAATTTTTGACCCCCTTCACCCATACGATATCATTCCTCGAACCCCCTCCTCTCAAATGATATTTATATCAGTGTCTATTTTTATTTATTTTTTTCTTATTTTTTCTTTTTATATGTTTTCAATATTATACAGATAGGGTTATACATTTATTATTAGCATACTTTATTAATTTAAAGGAAGAGAAAAGTTAATAAAATATCCCTATTATATATGAAATAACTTTATATCAAATAGAGATGGGCATTATTTAACATATTAGGATAAATAACAATGTTATTCGTTTACAGTGATTTATTTAGTAACAGATTAACAGAAAGTCCCTGTTAAATTTATAACGCATTACCTGCAAAGTATATAAAAAAAAAGAAAGAAAAAGCTGAAAGAATAGTTTTTTAGAAATATATATTAAATCTATAATAAAAATAAAATTTCTAAAATTGTTTTCGATATTATAAAAAAAGATCTTAAAAATGTACTTTCAAATTAAAAAAAATATGTACTTTCAAATAAAATCCTTTTTAAACGATTATGAACGCTTATTATGATTCGCCAAAGCTAATAGAAAGAAATCATCAACCGCAGACAGTCAAAAATCTTCCTTTCATGTCTTTAGTAGCCTTCAATGGCTAGAATGTATTGTTCACTGCAAAAAAGGATTAAAGCTTAGTAGCTATGAAGCAATTCGCAATCAACCAATCAGAGCCCAATTCACTAGCAAACACCTAGCCATTCGCTAGTAAAGAAAGCTACCACTGTTAAAATATTCTGAGAAACTGCATAGAGTTTGACAGTTATTTTATTACAAATATTCATTACTGTTGATTCTAATACTGTAACTGCTTTAACTCAACACGAAGACAAAATATTTTTTAACACATCACACTGATATACGTTAAACTGTTGTAATTTGTTATACAGATAAATAGTATTGAATAACATCATTTTAATGATGAGATTTATTGGGATGAAAAGTAAAAAGCGTTTTTTAATAAAGGATATGAGCATGGGAATAACTGCGAATTCGTTGCATTGCAGAGTTAGATCGTTAGCCATTTTTGACCTGGTAGTGGTTTATTTGAATTAGAATGTTTAAAAGGGATTTGAGGATGGGAATGATTTTGATTTCGTTGCATTTTTGACACAGTTATTGCGGTAGCCATTTTTGATTGGGCTAGTAGTTTCTTTGAATTTGAATGTTTAAAAGGGATATGTTCATGGAGTTCGACAGGTTTTTTTTTTTTTTATTTGACAGTGGATTTTTTTTAGAAAGGGGGGCATGTGTTTTTACTTATTTATTAGTTTTCTCAATACTGTGTTTTTAGAAAATAAGAGCTACAAACATTTTTATTTCTGTGATTTTTATTTCACTGTAAATAAAAGGAAGACAATAGCATCGCATTATTTGTGCGAACACTTAATTTTAATACAACTGTAACTAATTTGAAAAACGTGATAAAAATCTGTTCGGATAAATTGCTTTTAATTAAAAGTGTATAAATAACATTTTCAGGTTCTTGTGGATTATCTTTGGATAGACGTTGACAAATATGGCTGCAATGAAATCAGGGATCAAATTTCTTTTTTTATAAATCATGTTGTTAAAGCAGTGTTTATATTTATACAGCATGTCTTTTCTTATCGTTTGCCGAAAGCTAATTTCGAAACCATTAGTTTTAGAGGTGTAGTTGCAATTGCAATAGTGTTTCATATTTTGTTCTGTACCATATAAAAATCGATCTACGTTAAATTAGCTGATTTTTAAATACTTGAGAAATTAAAATTTTTTTACAGTATCTGGGGCTTAGAAGTTTCTCTATGTTTTAAAATGTAAAAATTTATTCTTCTATGGCTAAAACTAACTCAGTTAAGATACTTGCAATTTAATGAATTTTGTGATTTTTAGTCACCAAATATGAAAAACACTTTTTTAGTATTACATTGATAAATTGCATCTGACTAAACATGATAAATAATATTTTCATGTTCTTGTGGTTTTCGCTATGCATATGCGTTGATACACATAGCAGCAATGAAATCGGGAATATTTTTTTTTTTACAAATCATGTTGTTAAATCTGTGTTTATTTTTATACAGGATGTCTCTTCTTATCGTTTACCAAAATCTAATTTCTAAATCGTTAGTTTTAGTAGTATTGTTCCAATTGCAAAAATGTTTCAGATTTTGTTATGCATCATTTAAAGTCCAATTTGCGTTAAAATAAGTGCTTTTTAAATAGTTAAGAAATTACAATCTTTTCACAATGTCTGGTTCCTATAAGCTTCATTCAGAAAAAGTTTCTCCATGTTCTAACCACTCAAACAGTAAACATTTTATTTTCCTACAGCTAAAACTTATTGAGTTATGATACTTAGAACTTTATGAATTTTCGCCGTTTTTGTCACCATAAACAAAAAACGTGTTTTTAGTGCCAGAAAAGCTCAAAATGCATAAAATTAAAAGTATCATAACTAGGTAAGTTTTGTCCTGTAAAAATTAAGTTCTTAAACAAAAACTGATTTTAATGGAGTGGATTCACCTTAACAAAAAACAGTATCTGTATGTACGTCCCAAAATTATTTCAAACATTTTGTTTAAAGGCCTTCTAATTACACCCGTTGACATCATACACAGCCATTAGTTATACGTTAAAAAAATAACAGGTTGTTGGAACCAGTTACTTGTGCAAGCGTGGAACGATGCAACCTGTTAACCAAAAGTAACTCTATTTCCCATCTCTAATATCAAATAAAACTATGAAATTGAAACTATGAAATAGAAACTATGAAAACTACTTAAAAGTATTTATTAATAGCTTTTTGTTACATAATGGATTCAGCTATCGGCGGCTCGTCCATTGGTCTCACGAGGATGAGCACGTGAACCCCAAAGGAAATTGAAGAAATAATTTCACAAGTTAAATAAAATAATTATAAAAAAAATTATAATATTTTGTCAATCTCCAATACGAGTATCATTCACTCACGCCCCCCCCCCCCCCCGCACACCCTCTTTTTTTAGATACATCCATAAAAAACCCTTACTGAAGGTAACTGGAAAGTTTTCAACACCGAGCGCGCCCAGTCTTTTCGTGATAGCTGGTGCGAACGGATAAATGCTCTTCAAAATAAGCTTATGCAGACGGGAATGAGAGAGACGAAGGCCAGGGGGATGCCTGGCTTAGAGCCTTCCGTTCGCACACCCTCCAGTGTGCGGCAGCATTATATTTTTAGCTGTAATTTTCTTGTATGTTTTGATTTCTCTTGTGATTTGAATATTAAGTTGGATATACATTTTAATAATTCTTAATCTGTCTGTTTCTATTGTTCTTAGTTTTATTATTATATGTAAGAAGTAGTTACAAACAGTTAACATGGAAGTTAAAAAAAATTATATTTCAGAACTAAATATACTGCTTGCACTTAATTAAAAATAAATTGTACTTGAATAACGTTCAAAGGTAAATTGTAAACAATATTATTGTACATTCTTTTTAGAAAATAAAATGGTACCAGTTTTCCATCTATGGATGCTTTTTTATTTTTTTAATTGCAAATTTTTAAACTTGGGAAAACAAAAATTCAATGATGAACTCAGGGAATGCCAAGGGAGAAACCCACCTGGAAAGCGGAAAATTCCCCCTTGAAAGCCCCCCTCCCCACGAAATCCATATTGTTTTTCTCAGAACAACAAAATTTCATCCAGAGAAAAGCGACTCTGAATTCATTATTGCGCAAATGTATAACCTTTATGTTATGTCCTTCCTACAAATTATATTTTTGTATTTTTTATATTGTGATTGTGAACCCCTTTAAATATAATCCACGAGCGGCCACTGGATTCAACAGTAATTTGGTTTTCTTGCATTTGCCACTTACACAGGGATAAGCAGTATTTCTTATAAACAAAAAAGATGGACAATATTATTCCCCATCTTTTGCCATAAACATAACAAGTATCATTTCGAACCTGGTTTGTCTAACAACAAATTATGCATGCCGTAGAAGAATGGGAATGTAAAACAATGAATGGAATATGCCGTATTTTGAAAGGAAATGTTTTTATAATCATTTAATAGTAACTTTGTATTCACATAAAAATAAATAACAGACTTTAAAAAATTTATAGACAAAAAAAAAATAACAGACTATACTGATGTAAAGAAAAAAATACCAAAAAAGGAAAATTTTGGTTGGATAAAAAATGATAATGATATCAGAACAACCATCTCCCCCACCCTCCCCCTAGAGATATCTTACAATATCAAGTGCCAGACCTCCTTCCTTCCTAAATTAATAACATTTTATATGTACAGCAATAAGTGATTTCCTTGGATGAAAATGGCAACAATCTCTTCCTACTGATAGTTTAAAGAATCTTCTGTTATCATCTGAAACAAACCTTTTTCACTTAAGAAAATGTCATCGATTACAGAAGAAAATTCTTCCTCTGGTTAACAGCGCTTTGTTTCTCAAAATGGTGATAAACAAAGGCATTCCTCCACTGGTAAAGAAGAAAAACCTGTTATTTCTGACGTATGTTCCAAAACATTTTCTAAGAATAGTGATCTCAGAAGCCATCTCTTGACTCGCACTGGAGAGAAACCCATTACTTGTAAAATATGTTGCAAAGGCTTTTCTCAGATTTATAATCTACGAATCCATCTAAGAAACATTCATACAAGTGAAAAACCCTTTGTTTGTGACATATGTTCCGAAGGATATAATCAGAATAGTAATCTAAGAAGACATCGAAGAAATATTTACGCAGGAGAAAAACCCTTTTTTTGAAATATGTTCCAAAGCATTTTCTGATACGAGTGCTCTAAGAAACCATCTCTTGTTTCATACAGGGGAAAAACCTTTTGCTTGTGAAATATGTTCCAAGTTATTTTCTAGGAATAGTAATCTAAGAAGCACTCTCTTGACTCATACTGGAGAGAAACCCTATGTTTGTGAAATATGTTCCAAAGCATTTTCTAATGATCATCATCTAAGAAAACATCTCTTTACTCATACAGGTGAAAAACCTTTTGTTTGTGAAATATGTTCCAAAGGATTTTCTCAGAACAGTGATCTAAGAAAGCATTTTTTATCTCCTACCAAATAGACCTCCTGAAAATCTCTTATATTTTTTAGTCGAAATTGAGTATGAACTCTATATATGATGTTGCATTTACTATTATCACATCTCTTATGTTTTAGCATTTAGTAATAAAATAAAAAAATGTAAAATTCTTCCATAATTGTCACAGTTATCATTTTGATAATAAGCAAATAACTTCGGACCTATTTATTAGATTTCAGTAAACATTTATGTAAAGCCTTGGGTAGTTACTTTTCATTTTTGTTAATACACTATAAAGTAATTTCACCCTAAAATAAGAAATTAACCTGACCTGAAAGGATAATTTTTACCTAAATATCTTATGTGATAGGAAAGGCTTCATTGAAGTATCACTTTTTAAAAAATATGAGAAATGTGCTAAAAATATTTTTTTGTGCAAAAAAAAATCTTACTTATTTGTTACATTTTCTTAAAAAAATTCCCAAGCATTTAAATGAAACATATCTCATTATCATGTATTTTTTGCGCCCATCATGAGGTAAATATTTTTCTAAAAATATATAAATAATTAATTCGATATTTATTTGGCATGTTTTCTCAATTCATAAATAATGGTTGTGTAACCTAATCAGCAGCTAAGTAATTTGTTTCTAAGACCTTTTTTTTTGCTTCTTGTTTGTGCCTTGTATCATCGAATTCAGAAATTTTTGCAGCATGGCAATCTTTTCTTCTATCTTCATATAATATAATACGATCAAATCTTGTGTGTTTGGAAATTTTATCTGAAAAATGTCTCTGATGATCTTGATTGAATTTTGTATGCTACCATTTTGAGGTACGGGGTAACCATAGGGATAGGTCACATTGTTGAGAAAATTTGATGAGTGAGTCATTTTGGTATCACTATGGGTCATTGTATTTTAATGGGAATGAAGATTCAAACAGTTATTATGTTGTTGAAGTGGTGGCAGAAAATGAAGTCGCAAAGCTGGCAACATTTTACCAGATTTGGCAGGAAAATCAGTTTTCAAGATTGCCAATACCAATATGCGTGCTTGGCATCAAATGAAGCAATGTCACCAAATTTGTCACCGGTATATAATTGTTTATCTGCAATTAACAGTTATATATCAATTGTTAATTGCTGGCAATTAAGAATTGCAATTATTAATTGTCTGCAATTGCGATTAACATTCTAGACAGAGTGTATATTTTTATCGAGTTGAACTCAAGACTAATTTTGACTGACCTACGCCCAGTTTTTCCTGCTGTTATGTTATAATACGAGCTAATGTTTGTGCGTATATGCGAACTTTATATAAAAAATGACTAATCATTTTGACTAAATTTTGTATCCTACCGTTTTGGAGTATGTGAAAACCCAAATGTTCGAGAAATTTTGATGAGTAGGAGATTTAGGCACCACTGCGGATCAATGGGAATGAAGGTTAGTATAGTTATTAAGTTGTTGAACAATTTTTTAAAAGCTGTTTCTTACAAAATTGTAATGAACAGTCGTAAGTACACTGTGATTAAAAGGGAAGGGGGTGGAGAATGATTGTTTGTTTTTATGCTTTCATGAGCTGAAAGTAGGAGTTGCAGGAAGGAATTGTAACTTATCCATTTCTTCATCCTCTACAAATGTAATTTTTTTTCTCTTGTTACGTATCTCTGTACATAATGTATTGTAATTTTTTAGGCTGTTTTTCTTTTTTAAAATGTTAGAGTTTTCTGAAAGTGAATGGAGTTTTATACAAATGTTAAGATTCATAAGTTGGTTAGCATTTATCTTTTTCTTTTGCAAAGTGGCTTTGTTGTTGAACCTATTGCAGCACTGTTTCTGCAGAACTGAATGATTATTATTAGGGAGAGCAGGGGAAGAACCCAAAAAGATAGCTTTTAAGCATTATTTTTTGGAACCATGCATACAATATAAGTCTTGTCAGTGTTAGTATAACACTTTATGCCCCTATGGTACTTTAAAGTACCATTAAAATAACTTGTTATAAAGTTAATTTAGTACATCGATTAGTAGCAATGCAGTTTAGAATGAGTTATAGATACATTACTTCATCTTGTTCCTAAAGCATTATTGGTTTCACAAACCAAAAATATTTTTAGAAGAATGATTTCTTTTGCCTTTGCATCTTTTCAGTTTCTTAACATTGAAATATTGGAGAAGAAAAGTTTCAGTTTGGATATATTTCTCTTGTATTTGTGCATTTTCTATTTCTACAAAATAGAAATAAAAAGTTTTAAATAAAAGATATGAGTGGAGTTATAAATATGGCACAAAATCCCTTTAAATTCAAACTTAATTTTATTTGGCAAAATCCTTCTAAAATTTATTAAATGATTCTGTAAATTTTCTAATGTAATTTCAAAAATTCCCGAAAAATGTTATAGTTTGAGACATAAAGAGTTAACAAAGAGGGCATTGATTAGTTAAAAATTAATTTACACAAAATGCAGTGCACAATGTTGTTAACTATATAATGTTTATATCTCAATCGATTTAAAAAAAATTATCTGTGTTTGATTCTGAATGCTTTGAGGGCCTGCTGCCATTCTGCCTTTGTCTATAATCATCAGAAAATCAATGTCATTGTGGGGTGTTCATTTACATCCATTAAGTGTATCTGTTTTAAAGACTAAGATTTATATAGGGTGGAGAAATCGTGACAAGCATATATAAAAAATATATTTTGAAAAAAAGAAATACTCTTGGTTTTCTTGTGCCATACACACGAATGGAAAATTCAGTCTTGGTAATTTCTTTAAACTTCACCATATTCTTTTAGGAAAATATTCTGCAATGTAAACAATGTAAAATTTTGTAAAGAAAGAATAATTGTTTTTTTTTTTTTTAAATCCTCCATCCTGTTGTTTCTCATTACAGGTGTTACTAGGCTGCAAAATTTGTTTTTAAATTTCAAAAGAATGATATTACACGTTAAATAAAAACCCCGATTGTGTTATGAAATGTTTGAACTGTACTCTCCTGTTAAAAATGGCCTTTTTTTCAATTTTGCCAGTATTCCAAAAAAAAAAAAGTTTCAAATCCTAACAACTGAAGTTTGTTTTTAATTGATGTATGAATTCTTTTAAAAATGTGTTATTAAAGTTGTATTTCTTTTTCTTTTAAAAATTTCTGAGATTGTTTGTACATATGATCTTTTTTTTAACAAAATTTAAATTGTTCTAATTTCAAATTATATTGGAATTTAAAAATAAAAATTGTTGTGGATCAAATGAAATGGTGTATGTCTTTTTTCTTTCTATTTGTTTGAACTGAAGACAATGTGTTTATTACGAGCTACTTTTTTTATATATCCCAAGGATTAGTTTTTTCACTGGATAGCTGGGGGTTGATCTCCACAAAGGTCATTTTTTACTTTTTAAAGTTTGTTAAAAGGTTTTTTTTATGAGGATACTTTTACTTTCTAAACTTAGTTGTGATTGTGAAAGTATCCTCATAAAAAACAACCTTAACCAAAATTGAAAAAGTTAAAAAATGATTCTGTAGAGATCGACTTCAGCTTATACAGTGAAAAAAAAATAGAAATATTGAAATGTAAACGAGATATTTAAAAAGATTTCATTCATAGGATTAATATTAGTGAGATGGTGGCATGGGTGAAGTAGACTTTTTATCATAATCTTCCATAATGCCTGAAGATGCATAAGAAAATCTATATAATGCAGTATTACATCTTTAATCTGGTCATCTCTAATAGTTCGGAATTTTCTGTAAGCTGGACATTTCAGAACTTTATTCGTTTTTATTTTCAATTACAGATCATAGATAGCACCATCACATATATATAAAGGAATTTCAGATGAAGATTAAGGAAAATAAAAATACATTATCAAATGTATTATTTGTTTTTCTTTTTTCAATTTTAAAATTGTAAGAACTTTCTGAGTACACGGTAATTAATATAGATGTCTTTTTTAAATATTAAGTTGTAAAAATTCAGAATGAATGTTAATTTTGCTATTTTTCTTTCTACAAAGATAAGAAAATGGCACCAAAACATCTCGAAATCGGATTTTATTATTATTATCATAATATTACTTAATTTGTGACTTGCTTTGGTATCTCCAGGTGCTATATACATAGTTTTTTATAATTAGCCTTATGTATCACTATTTTAAATATGTTAATGTAATTCTAAAGTTATTTAATTTCCTATAATCCGGAATCGCCATAATCGTGCAGATTCCGGATTAAAAAGTTATACAATAATAATAATAAGGCTTTGTGATAAGTTTTTATTTATAATCCATACTTATTTAAGCTCTTTTTGTAAAATATATACAAAATGAATCAGATTAATTAAGAAAAATAAAGTCAGCCTAGCAGTTGTCTATTGGTTGTGGCATCCGCAGGAATTGCATCTGAACCAATGGTTGGCTGATCATTGGACTAAATGTGTGAAATGATAACTGACCAGTGGGTCTCCTGGCACATGTAATAATAATTAAGGATCGACCAAAACAGATTTTTAAGACCATAACCGAAGCAAAATTTCGGTAATCTTCCTATTTTCAAACGAAAATGTCCACAGAAAATTTTAAATAATTAATACATACAGAAATACAGATAATTATTAATTAATTATACGTATTTATTAAACGTACATCTTTATTAATCGTGACCCAAGTGTGACCCAAGTTGGCTGGTTGTGCCTCTGACCAAAACTTTTTATTTTCATATAAAATAAAATAAAATGTCACTCATTCATCATACAGGGCTCAGAAAAATTTTCTAATTATATGAATTTCATCTCATTAAAAAATATTTTAGGTATACATATCCCGATTTATCTTTTATAATGATTTTCGTAAATGATTCATCTGTTGTACTAGAACTTTTTCAAAGGAGTATTCGAAACTCTTTTGCAGTTTCAGACTAAATAATTTTTATTACTGTTAAGTCTGTAGCTTTAACAGAGTCATATATGCATTACTTGCATTATTAATAATAATCTATTTTGCTTATAAACTTCAACTGATTTCTTCACTTTCTAGCAAATATTTTAGAATTTTGTTTGGTTCTAGAACTATTGATTTAAATTACTCATAATTTGGTTGATGCAGTTAAAAAAAATAGACACCATTTTGTATTTTAACAATGTCTCTAAAACTGTCCTCTCTAAAACTTTTACATCTGTGAATATTAAGATGCAAGAATAAGTGTGCTAAGTGTTATAATCTCCTTTAAAAAATACGTTTCTTTAACTTAATTGGAATATACGAATTGAGTTTTTCCAACTCTGTGTAATTCCCTAGCAGGAATTTGCACCCAGAACCTTTTGACTTGCATTGCCAATGATCTGTCTATTGAGCTACGTAGGCCGATAACTGACGGGTATATCTCGCTTAGATAACCTTATTGGTAACAGCATCTGGTCTGCCATGCCGACAGCTTAACTGAATAGACCGCATTCGGAACAACATTAAACGATGGAGCCACTGTCCTTGTATTTTTTAAGTTACCGGATTTTCGAGGTAACATTGTATACCTATATAAAAAAATACAGGGTGTCCCTAAACTCATGGTACATACGTTAGGGAGTGATAGAACACAACTAGACAAGCACAAATTACCATACAATCCATGGTCGGAAACGCTTTCCTGCGCCGTAGTGACGACACAAAACGCAAGAGAGACAGGACACGAATAAGAGGAATATTAATAATTTAAAATATTAATAATATAATAATAAAATATTAATTAATAATATAAGATACAAATATTAATAATTTAGAAAAATGTATAGGCTAATTACGAGAGAAATGAACCACGATTTTTCTTCACATTCTGAAAGCCATATATTTACATATATTTTGCTTTTTTGCAGTGTATATGCATAGTGTATGATGTTCCTTAAAAGATCTTTCTTTATATATTTTTTTAATTTTTACTATGTGGCCTATCTCACCCGGACTACTCAGGGTGAGGAGGACCACAATGAAATATTGAAAAAATTGCACATATATTATGTTTATAAAGTTTATTTTCATTACATGAAAATTAAATGAACTTCCTCACAATTAAGTTACTGAACATTAAGATTATACTAGCAGGAATGACCGAGCTAAGCTCGGTCAAAATTAGCTTTCTGTTTATTTCGATATATTTCCCCCCACTGAATCATTCTTGCTGTTTTAGATGCAATTAGCTTGACCATGAAACATAGTGACCCAAAATGACCTACTTATCGAGTTTTTTCGAACATCCGACCTATCACAATGCTCTTCTCGAGCCTGAAAACGATGGAATACAAAATTTAGTGAAAATCGTTAGTCGTTTTCTAGGTAAAATAAGCTTGATCCACGTTGAGTCAAAAAACCACTAACCGAAATTCATCGACAGATGTGAGCTATTTCAATGGTCTTTTTGTACTGTGAAACGGTATAACAAAAAAAAATTGTCAAAATTGTTTGAACCTTTTTGAGATGCCGTTAGCTTGACCCCGACCCATTATCACCAAAATGACCCACTAATAGAATTTTCTTGAGCATGCGATCCAGCCCAATGTTTTTATCTTGTCCAGAAACGGGTTAGTACAAAGTTTTGTCAAAATCTTTCGAGCGGTTTTTTAGATACATTTAGCTTCATCCTGATCCATTAGGACCCAAAATGAACCACTGATTGAATTTTCTTGAACATGCGACCCTGCCCAATGCTCTTATCATGCCCGGAAACGGTATTATACAAAATTATGTCAAAATGTTTTGTAGCGTTTTTTAAATACAATTAGCTTGACTCTGATCCATTGTGATCCAAAATGACCCACTAATCCAATTTTCTTGAACATACGACCTAGCCCAATGGTCTTTTCAAGCCCGGAAACGATAGAATACAAAATTTAGTCGAAATCGTTTAAGCCGTTTTTTAGATACAATTAGCTGGACCCTGACCCATTGTGAGCCAAAATGACCC
Organism: Maratus speciosus; assembly: GCA_963932465.1. Lineage (NCBI taxonomy): Eukaryota > Metazoa > Arthropoda > Arachnida > Araneae > Salticidae > Maratus > Maratus speciosus. The sequence continues at coordinate 71,036,536 of OZ010794.1, read as the reverse complement.
ACTAATCGAATTTTCTCGAACATGTGACTTAGCCCAATTCTCTTCTTATTCCCAGAAATGGTATACATAATATAAAATTTGGTCAAAATGTTTTGAGCATGTTTTTAGATTCAATTAGCTTGACCCTGGCCCATTGTGACTCAAAATGACACACTAATTGAATTTTCTCGAACATGTGACTTAGCCCAATGGTCCTCTCATGACCAGAAACGGCCGTATATTGAAAAATTTCGTGAAAACGTCTTGAGCCTTTCTTTAGATATAATAAGCTTGACCCTGACCCATAATGACCCACTAATAGAATTTTCTCGAACACGAGACCCATCCCAATGGTCTTTTCGTGCCCGAAAACGATAGATTGCAGAATTTCGTCAAAATCCTTAACGAAGTTATCTAGATAAACTTAGCTTGACCTACGTTGACCCAAAAATGACCCACTAATCGAATTTTCTCGAGCATGTGACTTAACCCAATAGTTCTCTCGTAATCCAAAACTGTAAAATATAGAGTTTAGTGAAAATCGTTAGAGCCGTTTTTTAGATAAAATTGGCGTGACCCACAGTGACCCAAAAATGAGCCACTAATCGAAGTTTCTCGAACATGTGACCTAGCCCAATAGTTTCTTCATGTCGAAAAACGGTTGGATGTGAAATTTGGTCAAAAACGATTGAGCCGTTTTATAGATATAATTAGCTTGACCTTGACCCATTACGACCCAAAATGAAACACTAATCGAATTTTCTCGAACACGTGACCTAGCCCAATGGTCTTATAATGCCCGAAAATGGCAAAATACAAAATTTCGTCAAAATCGATTGAGCCGTTCTTTAGATATAATAAGTTTGACTCTGACCCATTATGACCTAAAATGACCCACTAATCGAATTTTCTCGCAGACGAGACCCATCCCAACGATCTTTTCGTGCCCGAAAATGGTTAGATACAAAATTTAGTCAAAATCGATATAGTCGTTCTCTAGATATAATTAACTTGACCCTGACTCATTATACCCAAAATGACCCACTGAGGGAATTTTCGCGAACACGAGACCCATCCCAGTGGTCTTTTCGTGCCCGAAAACAGTAGGGTACAAAATTTCGTCAAAATCGTTAAAGAAGTTATCTAGATAAAGTTAGCTTGACCCACGGTGACCCAAAAATGACCCACTAAACGAATTTTCTCGAACATGCGACTTAACGCAATAGTTTCTCGTAATCCAAAACTGTAGAATATAGAGTTTAGTGAAAATCGTTAGAGACGTTTTATAGATAAAACTGGCTTGACCCATATTGACCCAAAAATGACCCACTAACCGAAGTTTCTTGAACATGTGACCTAGCCCAAAAGTTTCCCCGTGTCGATAAACGGTTGGATGTGAAATTTGGTCAAAATCGATTGAGCCGTTTTTTAGATATAATTAGCTTGACCTTGACCCATTACGGCCCAAAATGACCCACTAATCGAATTTTCTCGAACACGTGACCTAGCCCAATGGTCTTATCATGCCCGAAAATGGTAAAATACAAAATTTCGTCAAAATCGTTAGAGCCGTTTTTAAGATAAAATTTACACACACACACAATTTTTGCTCGCATTATTGTATACGATGAAGTATTATTTGACCTTTTAATATACCCATGAAAATTAAATTATTTTCTTGAAATCTTAATATCTCAACAGATTTAAAAATGATTTATGAAAATGTTTTATATACTATGAGTTAAGTTAGTTTTGCCGTAATTTCTTTCTTGCTATTTAATTTCTTTCCACAATTATCGCATATTACTTCAAATCGTGAACATCCTTCATGAAGCTAGCGCAAACAAGAAACGCACTGTATCCAATGTATCCAATCTACTTTTTATTTCTTCTCATATAATTTTCGCTGTATCCCACCCATTCGTTTTCGTTCCAATCTTCTAAATAGTCATCAAACATTTCTTTAATGTTTTTATCCATCTCCGAGACGAACCTTTTCCAATATAGTTAGTCGGCATTTTCCGAAAACTGAAAAATACAATCCATAGTTAATTTTACTTAGAAAAGTTGGAGGAAAACGTGTTGGTAACCAATTTTAGAAGTTTCATTGCTAGATTTCGTGAATATTGAATTTCAATGAGAATCTCAACATGTTAGCCAGTTTTAGCTGAGTCGGCTTCCTTACTAGCAGTATTTTGGAGCCAAATTTGGTTATATTCCTTCGTTTGTCGCAAAAATTGGCAAGAAGTTAACGCTAGCGGATATTAAAAAAATGTTGAAACGTACGAGAATTGGGGAAATGTTTACAAAAAAATATTTTAGAGGTGATATTTCTACAAGTTAATTATATTATAAAGCATAAATCTGGACATCGTGCAATACTGACATCATAATGAAGAGGACAGCAGTATGGTTATAATGTATTAGAATTGAAACAATGGATCTTTCTGAATTAAAATTAAACAACTGTAATGTTATTTCTATGGGAAATATGCAAGTTTTGGGCAGATGTTTTGTGGTGCTTTATTGCTCGGAAATCATCCACTTTTTTCTGTTTTTAATTGTATTGCCATACAAGTTCTATAAGTGTGCCAAATTTTAAATAAATAACTTATTCGGAAGTGGGTCAATCTAAAGTCGCAAGATTTAAACAATACACACATACAAAACGGGTTACTAAATGGTCCTAATAACAATCGCCTTCAATTCAACAATTGGATAAACATAGGAAATATCTTTTAACAATGGATTTTATTTGCACGTGTCAGCGATAACGCCAGATGAATTTTCGAATGAATGCATTTTATTTTTCAAAACACTGGAAAACAACAATTCAATTCAATTGAACAATGGGACAACAATCAGAGAAGTAATTTCTAACAATGAATTTTCTTCGCGCATCAGTAGTAAAGTGTAATTGAGATAAGTAAAATCTTGAGGGACAATTAGTTTTAGTTTGCAGAAGGAGTTTTAGAACCCAGAATTTGTTTCTCATCGCCACTATTCTCCGTCGATTCCAATGTATATGAATGAGGTTTCTGTAAATTATCAAGAGTTTAGCTCATCTTTGTGAATCCGCACCCTGCCTTTGAATTTCTCTCTCCGGGTGACTGGACTATGCAATGATTCGATCCCTACCGTTAGGCGAACAATGTTGCTGGGTACCGGGGTAAGTCCATCTGCTTTGCTTAATGTGTATCAGGCTTCAAGTTCCAGACTGTAAATTAAAGTGTATTCAGACTATCCTGCAGGATTAAGTACTTCTCTGAAATAGGGGCCTTGATACAGAAAATGATATTTGCACAAAACGAAGAAAATTACCCGTAATTTCTTACAAAGTATTAACCGTTTAATTCCCAAAAGTAACTTTTTCAAAATTTACACATCGTATTTAAGTTAAAGAAACTATTTATCCGTTTTATATACAGTCAAAAGAAATTTACCCAATGTGTATAATCAGAAGCAATTTTTGTTAGATACGTAAATAAACAAGCCTTATAGTTCTTACAGGTTTTTTTTTCTTTTTCTCAAAGCTGCTGATATTATTTGGTAAGAAATCTGAATTTCTTAAGTGTGACTTCCACCAAGCTTTATTAAAAAATGCCAAGGCGCCTATATCAAGGAAGTACCTATGATTATATAAAGACCAGATGCGAATATTTAAACACATATATCTCATTTCAGATGGACCACTTTTCTTACATTTTTCTTAAAATTATTTCCTAACGTCTTGTTGGAAAATTTTATATACGGTAAAAAAATTACAAAAAAAAAAAAAAAAGTTTTTACTCCTTTCAGTTAACACTTCAGAATGTTCCTGGAACAGCAAAGTTCATGAGTCTAGTAGAATCTCTTCCGATCACGATAAATCCCAGTCACGATTCCGTTTCCAAGGATTTCAAGTACAGATGCAAAAAAAAAAAAAAAAAAAAAAAATTATGTAATAGGGTGCCGTTGTTCCATCAGCAGTGGTGTAGTCGTAAAAAACACAGAGGGTATACGCTCAAAGCAGAGGGTATACGCTCAAGGCAGAGTGTATATACTATAGCTTTCTTGAGAAACAAAGGGTATACGGTGTTCCTTAAAAAAATTCAGAAGGTATACGGCGTATACCTCCGTATACCCTCCACTTATTATTTTTGTAACTTATTTCTTGAAATGAGTCTAGGCGGTTTATGCTATTCTTCCTAATGACCCTTACGTTTTTCAAATTGTGCTGTTCCATTTTCCAAGTACGTAGTAGTGTTCTTTTTTCCTAGAAAAACCAAGGCCTCCTTATCATAATAACAGGCCTCGCAATCGCTAAGTTTCCTTTGTCCGCTGTACACGTGGTTAGAAACCACATGGTTTCCTGTGACTAGCGCCATCTAACGTGAGAAACAGAAATATTTTTTAATTTGTTTTCCATTTGTCTTTTACCATTTTCTTTACGATGTGCTTTGTAGTTTGCAAATGATAGTTGTTAATCTTAAAATTTTCATATGTTCTAGACATTGTATTTAAAAAATGAACTTATTTTACTGTTAAACAAAAAAAGTTTACTGCTGTATTCCGTTATGTAAATAAATGATGATGATAATAATAATAATAATCAAGAAAGTAAAATATTTTACCATGAATACCATACCTCAGTGATATTAGTTATTGAAATAAATGGATAGCATCTAGATCCGGAAAATGTAATTTTTTTTTCTCTTTTATATTTTCAAATATGTGATTAATTTTATTTCTGGTATTTTTTTTCTTTTCACAGTTAATTTCATGTTACAGTATTAATTTAACGTCGCTCTTTCAATTTTTTCAATGCACAGTTTCATTTATTTATTTATTGGCCTGTCATTTGTTTTATTTTTGTAGGTATGGGGGATCATTTCAGTTTAACATATTTTAGATGAAAGCTTCACTGTATTTTCCTATAAAGTTTGTATGTATTAATCTATGGAAAGTTTGATAATTTGCACCACAGCCAATTGGCATATCTTGGCGAGCATAGTTTGGTGCGTAATTCATTTCCTTGTTTTAACTCACACATGTTATGTAAGTTTTACTAAGATGTAACAAAGCATTTTAGGAAAGTTAAAAGACGTATAGATACACAAAAAACAGACTGAAGTCATAAAAACCTAAAAAATTGGAAAAATAAAATAGTTTAATAATCACTTAAATTTATACATGTCCCTCAGCTTTTCCCCAAAAACCGTATTCTTGTCATGCGACGATTTTTGTGTTTGTAAATCTTGGTTTGGGTATTCTTCCTTAATCAGACATAGAGCCAATTGGCTTAATACAGTAAGTGTAGTTTGGCGCAAAATTAATTTTATTTTTAAACCGTGTAAATGATACCACATTGTTCTAGCATCGCACTTTTTGCATCTAACTTTGGCTGTGGAACAGATTACATAAAATTTGTTAATACTACATTATATAATAAAAAATCGGTATTTTTCAATCCTTGGCGAGAGAACGAAATTTGGCAACGTATTCTGGAAACCTATTCACTGTTTCATATAAAGAAGAAATATTTTTAAATATTTATACAATTTATTTAATATATAAAAAGCAATTTATCTATTTTTATATACAAATAAGTAAATTGTATATAAAAATCAATAATATCTATAAATTAAATTTATACATGTAAATTCTTATAAAACAAGTTAACAGTTCATAATTTTTTTTTTTCGTCACTGTTTGTATCATTTGGCAACAAATCTCACTTTTTGAAGACCAAAGTGCGCCAGATTTAAAAAAAAAAAAAAAAAAAAAAAAAGAAAACACAAAGACTTCTTTACTGAAAAAGTACCAATAAATCTTGCATTTAAATCTTCATTTTCAACATTTTTAAACGCCAAAAAATAATTGTGCAAAATAATTTGACTTTGCATATTTATTTTAGTGGAATTCAAAAAATATTTTTTTATGTCAATAACACAATATTTTCCTTTTTTCACTATACATTTGTTTACGTAGTATTACCAGTAGTATGCACCAGCTGGCGTAACTTACGGGACAAAGTCAGTTAATAAGTTGGCAATTATCGGGGACAATTTCACCCATAGGCTTTCACCGGATTGTCAAGTCTGATAATATGATAAGGAAGTCTTGAGAAAAACATTACTTGTTCACCACTCACTATACATGTAATCACATGCGTATTTTAATCGAATGACCTGTATAATTCAGAAATTTCAGTAACATTGTATACTACAAAATTAAGTAAATTCTTTTTATTTTAAAATTACCAAGGTTCTATGAAATGTTGAAATTCTTTTAATTGAATAATGTATGAGACGTAAAAACTGTGAAAACGCATAAAAGAATGGAAAGTATAATTCTTTGTAAATTCGACCATCTTTTCCTACTTTAAGATATATACATACATATAATAAGAAACGCTATTAAACAAAATATTGTATTTAAATTATTATTGATAAACTATAAAAAAAATCTTTAGAAAATATAATAGGAATAATATAAATTTCGCTAGAAAAATGTAATATTTTAATGTTTTAATCGAAAAATTACTTGTATAATACAGTGTAGCATAGGCATAGGCGGAAATCAAGTGTTCCATCATTTTGAACCAGTTTGCTTATAAACCGGGAGGCAGCAGCTGAGATAATCCCCTCATCCAATTCCAGAATTTGTTAAAACTCGATTCGCATATTAAAACGCAATTGGTCTGCCAAGTCTTATCTTGGTGGAAAACGCCTAAAAACCCGATTAAAGCGGTTGACTCGTAGGTTTACTATTGTGTTTTCCTGCTCCCAGTCGTCCATGTTTTCATACCATAAGGTGCAGGAAAACACAATGGTAAACCTACGAGTCAACCGTTAAATCTAGTTTTCAGGAGTTGTCCCCCAAAATGTGACTTGGCAGACCGATTGTTTTTAAATATACGAATCGAGTTTTTAACTAATTCTGAAATTTCAGCCGTGAACTCGATGAGGTAATTGTCTGTGCTGCCGCCTACCGATCTATTACTGTTTCTTTATCTTTTTTGAAAGATTTGTACGGGGGGCTTTTCTTTATGAGGATCTTTAGGTCGGGTGAAAGCATGTTGCTCTAGCAGATAACGTTATTTAGAAATAATACTGTAAAAGTATTTTGTAGCATGCAATATGTTTCTGTAAAAGGAACACATGATAGGTCATGGAGACACCACCTCCCGGTTCTAGGTATGCATGCATCGGGCGTGCCGAGTTGCCACCGGACACCGCCCCGGAGCATGAATTTCAGACTTGGTGATAGGAAATATCTGGTAAAAGGGAAACGCAAACTTTCCTGATACGAATTTCGGTAACGGATGATTAAAAATTCTCGAACGATAATCTCTATTTTGACTTAAATGAAGACCTTTCAAAATATGAGAATTTGTTATTTGAAAGACCCTTGAGGTTGGCTTATGATACCTTGATTTTTGTTCAGCTCTATGTATTGAAATTTGTGATCAACTACTTCAATTTATTCTGAAAATTATGAGATAAAAAGGATAATATTAGTAATGATTGATGCACATGTTATTGCCAGTTATTTTGACAAAATCGGCAAAAACAGCAATTGTAGAGCGTAAATAAAATTTTTTCGTGTGCCGACAAAATGTAGAGCCAAAATAAATGGACCCATTTCTGAGTAAAAAAAAAAATTACAAGAACTCAGACGGAATTTAAAAATATAAATTTACCAAAACTATGAATGAAGAATATTGTTGATAGAAAATGAAAATTGCTGCAAATTGACTTTTTTTCTATGAAATAAAAGTTACTTAAATAAGGATTGAGTTTCTACTTGTCGTTCACATTTTTACCATTATGTTTTTTTCTGTAATTCTGTAATTCATAGAAATTATTTATCTACATGTATGTGAGTGTCTGTGTGTCTACGTGGCGATAAGTGAACGAAATGAAATAGAAGGCGCACACTAGTATATACTTTTCTTCAAAATACGGAGTGAAATTCTAAATAATGCGAGATTTTTCATTATGGTACATTACGCTTTGCCACTGTTAATTACCATAATTTAGAATTCATATGCACGTAATCCTTCAGAATGTAAATGTATTACCTTTAGAATTTTCCTTTTATAAGTATATAAGTAAACAGAAGGTTGTGTTAGGGTCTTTTAAAAGATGAAATTTCGCTGTAATAAATATTGTATTGTTTCATTGTTGATAATAGTGATTACTACCACAATCGTAAAATTTTACATACAATGAATGTAAAATAAATAGAATGCATAAATAGGTATAGATAAACATTTTCATCGAAAAATAAAACATTTAATGCTAATAGATTTATCATTTTAACTACACTGTTAAAAATATGCACCAATTGCTGCATACTCACTCCACCACTTTTATAGACTGTTTCTGTTCTGACCAATGAGAATGCCCCAAAATATAGTCAAGTTACAGTTTCCTATAAAAGCGATGGAGTGACGATGCAGCAAATGCCCCAGATTTTTAACAGTGTATATTCAGTTATTTTGAGATTCAAATATTTTAAGGAAAATTGTCATTAAACAATTTGATTTATACTTTCTCTACTACTATAAAAAGGAATTTAAAGATGAAAGAAATTGTCAAACGTTTCATTTACCTTGATTTTTTACGTTATGATTTTTAGACATTTGTTGGAAGTACAGTTAAATCCAGTTAGTTTTATAGTAGTGGTTACATTTCGTTCGGAAATTTTTTTAATGAAGATACGATCTTATTTCTGAACTAAAATGATAGCCAGTCCTTTGACTTCAAGAATCTCTCAAAAAATCTCAAGAAAGTCTTTGAATAATTATAGAAATATCACAGAAGAAATATTTAATATTCATATACATTATAATACGAGAAAAGGATAAAATGATATTTTAATGTGAACGTGCAGTTATTTATGTAGAAAAATAAAAACCTATCTGTTGATTTCAAGAACATGATTCTATAAATGACAATGTAGAAATTGTAGAAAAAACATGATAAATCTCATAGCAGATTGCACCGAAAGAGGCCGGAAATCAAATATTTATGCGAGATGCATTTACTTCTGGAGAAAAGTAAATTCCTTTCCGTTAATTTGAAAAAGAGGATTTTCTAAATAATAACGGTGAAATGGTATAAGAAATATCAGAAAATCACACGCAGATTGATCCTCAAGAAAAAGGAAATAAAATATTTATGCGGAGATGCCGAAACAATCATTAACGTTCCAAGATTTAGATAATAAACATATAAAAAGTGACTTCAATAAAACATTCTAACAACAATCGCGTTTTGTTCAACAATGGGATAAACATGGGAAAGTTCTTTCTAACAATGTATTTTACTTGCAAATGTAACTGCACTTCAGATGAGCAGGGTATTTTGGATTGAATGCGTTGTTGTTTTTTATAACACTGCAAAAATAACAATCGCATGTAATAATACAATAGCACAACAATCGGACTAGTTATATGTAACAAATAATTTTCCTTGCACATCAGTAGTCAAATGTACCTTTTAAGAGTAGTAGCTTGAGGGACAATAAATTTTAGTTTGCAGAAAGAATTTTAGGGCCCGGTAATTGTTACTCGTTATTATTCATCTTTCCCGACGTATATGAACAAGGTTTCTGCAAAATTTCAAAAGTTTTGAGTGTTTTTGTGAATCCGCATCTTGTCACTGAATTTGACTCTCCAGCTGTGTTGACTATACGATGAATCGCTTCTCTTCATAGACGAAGAATGCCACCGTGTACCGGGGTAAGTACTATCTGCTTTGATTTATTGTTTATCATGTTTCAAGTTTCAGTTTATAAGTTAAAATGCATTCAGACCACCCTATAGGATTAGATACTTCTCTGTGGTTAGGGCCTGGATATAGAAAATGGTCTTTGTAAAAAAACTGATGCAATTACATGTAATTTCTGACAAAAGTAGTCGCTGTTTAATTCACAAAGGTAGCTTTTTCATTATTTAAACATTGTATTTAATAGGAATTATTCATCCGCATTATATACAGACAAAAGAAATTTGTATAATTAGAAGCACATTTTGCGTGATATGTACATAAACAAGCCTTATCAGTTCATCAAGTTTTTTTTTCTTTTTAACCATTTAGAAAAATGATTATTGTCCTCGGTCAGGTTAGGAAATCAAAAGCATATCCGAAGTGTTTTATTAGTTGAATCCCGCATTTTATTCGTTTTTTGATTGGTCTATACAGTAATCTGTATTTTCCCTTTACTTTAAACAGGGACACTTCTGTTGCCACTATGACAAAAGAGTAAATAAAAACTACAAAAAAATTAATAACTCAGAAACAAATTGACAAACAGCTTTCAAACAAATTGCAATTAAAAATGCATTTTTTTCTCTATACGACGATATAAAAAGTAATATTGTGGGATGTTTAGAAGTTTAAAAATGAAATTTCATTTAAAATTGGTCCAGAAATATTAATGTTTAATCCATGGCGTACGTAAACCAGCTCCGTAGAAGTTAAAAAATTTATAGTACCGAAAATTGTAAAACTGAAATTTCTTTTAAAATTTGTTCATGATGGGTCCAGGAATGTTAGTGTTTAATCCATGGCGTATGTAATGTATAATCAACTTCGTACGATTTTTTATGTCTTATATTTTAGTCTTTGAAAAAATCATTTTCCAAATAGTCGTTGTAATTTGTAAAATTGATTTTTTTTTTACCTAGCCGTTTTCTATCTTTTTTTGTGAAAGCTGCTGATAATATTCGATAAGAAATCTGAATTTATTAAGTGTGACTTCCACCAAGCTTTATTGAAAAACGCTATGGCGTCTATATCAGGAAAGTACCTATGATTCCATTAAGTCCAGTAGAGGATATTTAAATGCATCTAGGTAATTTCAGATGGACAACTTTTCTTAAATTTTTCTTAATATTATTTCCTAACATCTTGTTGGAAAATTTTATATACCAAATCACAGTTTTATATTTGACAATAAATCAAAATTTTACAAAATAAAGAAAAAAAGAGTTTCTACAGCTTTTAGTTATAACAGCTCAGAATGATACTGGAAGAGCAAAATTCATGAGTCTAGTAGATTCCAGTTAGAAAACTCGACAAATCATCTTCACGAGTCCGTTTCCAAGGATATCAATCCCAGAGGGCGTCAGTATATTGGTAATATTTTACCATATCCTACTATTTTTGCAACTAATTTCTTGAAATGTGTCTAGGCGGCTTATGCCATTTTTCTTAACTCATTAAAGCCGGTTGGCAAGAAAACTTGCCATGTAAGGCGAACAAAACTTTTTAATTTGTATATCAGTATTTTAGTTTGGAAATTTTCACATTATCTAATCTCAGATTTTGAGCGATTAAATGAATTAAAATGACAATGTGGAAAAAACCGGTGTCGAATAATTAAAAGAAATGTAAAAGAGGCTCATCCTTAATGGGTGACCTTATGATTTTCAAATTGTACGGTTCCATTTTCCAAGTACGAAGTACCGTCCTTCTTTCCTAGAAAAACATTGCTTGTTGATCATTGCTTGTTGACATAAACGTAATCCCATGCGTATTTTAATCGAATGGCCTTTTTAATTCATAAATTTAAGTAACATGTATACTACAAAATTAAGTCAATTCTTTTTATTTTAAAATTGCTAAGGTTCTATCAAATGTTGAAATTTTTTAAATTGAATAATGTATAAGACGTAAGTACTGTGAAAACGTATTAAAGAATGGAAAGTATAATTCTTTGTAATATTTACAAACTTTTACTACTGTAATATATATATATATATATATATATATATATAACAAATGCTATTAAAAAATATTGTATTTTAATTATTATTGACAACCGATCAAAAAGAAAATCTTTAGAAAATATAATAGGAACAATATAAACTTTGTAAAAAAAAAATACAATAGCTCAATGATTTAGTTAAAAAAATACTTGTAGTATATTACTTGAACAGTACAGTGTAGCATAGACATGGGCTGAAATCGAGTGTTCGTGATTTTGAACCTGTTTGCTTACTGTTTCTTTATCTTTTTCGAAATATTTGTACGATCTTTTATTCATAAGGATCTGTATGGCGACTGAATGTGAGATGTTCTAGCAGAAAATATTTTTTAAGAAATAATTTTGTAAAAATATTTTGTAGCATACGGTATGTTTCTGTAAAAGGAACATACGATAGGACATGGAGACACCAAGGTTCGCATGCATGAGGCGTGCTGTGTTGCCCCAGGACACCATTCCTGAGCATGCATTTCAGACCTGGTGGTAGGATATATCTGGAAAGAGAAACTCAAAAATTTCTGATACGAATTTCGGAAAATTATGATTTAAAACTGTCGAGCGATGGTTTCTTTTTGCAATTAAATGAAGACTTTGCAAAAATATGAGAATTTGATAATTAAAAGACCTTTGGTGTTGGCTGTAAAGCTTAGAAATGAACAGCCTAGAAGTTGAGATCCATTCAACTCTATATATTGAAATAGGTAATCAACTACCCCATCTTATACTGAGTATAATGAGTTAAAAAGGTTAATTTTAGTAATTATTAATAGACTTGTTACAGCTAGTTTTTTTTTACACATTCGGCAATAATAACAATCGTAGAGCGTGAGTGAAGCTTGTTACATGCGATTGACAAAAACTTATAGAACGGACAGAATTACTTCTACTTCGGAGTAAAAAAAAAAATTTTTTTTTGAGACCTCAGCTGGAATTCAATATATAACTTTCCCAATATGAATGAAGCATACTGTTTATAAAGACTGAAAATTTTTGTAAATTGATTTTTCTTATTGAAATAAAATTTACTTAAATAAAGATTGAATTGTCGTTAAATTCATCACATATTTAACATTAGGCTTTTTCTCTTCTATAATTCGATGACCAATGTGGGTATTTGCTTGTCTGCGTGGGGATATGTGAACGAAATGAAATGAAACGCGTGCACAAACATATACTTTTCTTCAAAACGTGGAGTGAAATCTTCAATTATGCGAGATTTTCTATCCACTGATAATTGCCATAATTCAGCATTTTGGTGTGGAAATAAGCGTGGAAGCGAGATTGCATTTCTGGATTTCGCCAATTCATGTATCAATATTTCCTAATCCATTTTTGAATCCTACAAAATGTAAAGGTATAACTCCTAGAAGTTTCATTTCTTAAAAACCCAAAAGAACTCGTTTTCATAATTTTGTATGAACCCGTAGAAGGTTGTATTAGTATCTTTCTAATGATGCATTTTCGCTATAATAAAAGTTGTATTGGTTCATTGTTGATAATAATGGTTAAAGCCAAAAAGGTAAAATTTTATATAAAATGAATTTAAATAAATATAATGCATAAATAGGTATAGGTGAACGTTTTTATGAAAAATAAATGAAACGTTTAATTATAATAAAAGGAGTTATCATTTTAGCTGTATTCAGTAATTTTGAGTTTCTCTAATTTCCATGAAATGTGTACTTAAGCAATTTTATTAATACTGTTTCTACTACTATATAAAGGAATTGAAAGATTCAAGACACTAAGTAAATGACTGAGTTATTGTGATTTTATTGCGTTATGACTTTTAAAGATTCGTTGAAGGTACAGTCAAGTCCAGCTAGTATTATGGTAAATGTTATATTTCATTCGGAAAGCAAAGTTTTTACGAGGAGATATACATATTTCTGAACTAAAGTAAATGCTTCTCCATCGAATTGCAGAAAAGGATTACCTAAATAATAATGGAGAATTTACTGAAGAGAAATACTGGAAATCTTCTGCAGGATTGCTCCTAAATAAATCGGATATAAAATATTTATGCGGAGATGCATTTATTTCTGGGGAAACGTAAATATCTCTCAATTCAAAGTAAGAAAACGATTATTTATATAAAAAAGTTGAAATTAGACGAAAAATAAGGGAATGTCCCATGCAGAATGATCCAATAAGGACGAAAATTTAAATATATATGCGGAGATGTATTTATTTCTGGACGAAAGCAAATACCTCTCCGTTAAAATGAAAATGAGGATTTTATAACTGCTAATGTAGAAGTTACTTAAACAACATTGGAAATCTCATACAGATTGATCCTAAAGAAGACGGAAATGAAAGATTTATACGGAAATGCATTTAGTTCTGAGAAAAACTAAATACCTCTCCGATCAAAGAAAGAAGATAATTTTCTACATATAAAGGAAGAAATTGCAGGAAAAAAAGGGGAATGTCCAATGCAGATTGATCGAATAAGAAAGAAAAGAAACATTTTTGCGGAGAAGCATTTACCGCTGGACGAAAGTAAATACCTCTCCGTTAAAATGAAAATGAGGATTTTATAACTGTTAATGTAGAAGTTACTTAAACAACATTGGAAATCTCATACAGATTGACCCTAAAGAAGACGGAAATGAAATATTTATACGGAAATGCATTTAGTTCTGAGAAAAACTAAATACATCTCCGATCAAAGAAAGAAGATAATTTTCTACATATAAAGGAAGAAATTGCAGGAAAAAAAGGGGAATGTCCAATGCAGATTGATCCAATAAGAAAGAAAAGTAAACATTTTTGCGTAGAAGCATATATTGCTGGACGAAAGTAAATACCTCTCCATTAAATTGAAAAAGTAAATTTTCTAGGAGAAGTTGATAAAAAAATATTGGAAATCTCATGATGCATTTATTATGGGGAAAATGAAATACTTCTCCGATTCAAAAAGGAGAGGATTATCTATAAAAAATGGCAGAAATTGTAGGAAAAATAGGGGAATGTCCAATGCAGACTAATCCAATAAGGAAGTAAATTAAAAATTTATGCGGAGATGCATCTATTTCTGGACGAAAGTAAATGCCTCCCCGTTAAATTGAAAAACAGGATTTTCTAAGTGTTAATGTAGAAGTTACTGAAAGAATATTGGAAATCTCATGCGAATTGATCCTAAAGAAGACGAAAATGAAATTATTATGCGGAGATGCATTTATTTCCGAGGAAAAGTAAATACCACTCTGTTCAAAGAAAGAAGAGGATTCTCTATTAAAGTTGGATAAATTGCAGGGAAAATAGGGGAATGTGCAATGCAGATGGATACCATAAGGACAAAAATTAAATAAATACAGAATGTTATGTATGCAGATTCATGATAAAGCAGATGAAAATTATATATTTATACGGAGGTGCATTTATTTCTGGGCGAAAGTAAATGCCTCTCCGTTTAAGTCGGAATGAGCATTTTCTATAAGTATTGATAGAGAATTTGCGGAAAAAATTTTGAAATTTCATGCAGATTGATGCTACAGGAAATGCAAATAAAATATTTAGGCGGAGATGCATTTATTTCTGAAAGAAAGTAAATGACTCTCCGTTTAAGTGGAAAAGAAGATTTTCTATACATATTGATGGAGGAGTTACTGAGAAACATTGGATGCAGATTCATGCTAAAGTAGACGTAAATAATATATTTATGCGGAGGTGCATTTATTTCAGGGCGAAAGTAAATGGCTCTCCGTTTAAGGCAAAAAGAGAATTTTCTATAAGTATTAATGGAGAATTTAAGGAAAAAATTGGAAATCTCATGCAGATTTATGGTAAAGCAGAAGGAAATAAAATATTTATGCGGAGATGCATTTATTTATGCGCGAAAATAAATGCCTCTTCATCTAAGGGGAAAAGAGAATTTCTATAAGTACTGATGGAGAAGTTACAGAAAAAATTTGAAATTTCATGCAGATTGATGTTGAAACAGAAGGAAATAAAATGTTTGTGCGGAGATGCATTTATTTCTCCGCGAAAGCAAATGCCTCTTCGTTTAATTGGAAAAGAGGATTTTATATTAGCACGGATAGAGAAGTTGCCGAATAAAATTGGAAATCTCATGCAGAGTTATGCTAAAGTGGATAGAATAAAATATTTATGCGGAGATGCATTTATTTCTGGACGAAAGTAAATGCCTCTCCATTTAATTGGAAAAGAGGATTTTCTATAAGTATACATGGAGAAGTTGCTGAATAAAATTAGAAATCACATTCAGATTTATGGTGAAGTAGATGGAAATAAAATATTTTTGTGGAGACGCATTTATTACTGGACGAAAGTAAATGTCTCTCCGTTTAATTCGAAAAGAGGATTTTCTATATGTACTGATGTAGAAGTTACTGAAAGAAATTGCAAAACACACGCTGACTGACACTAAAGTAGATGGATATAAAATATCTCTGCGGAGATGCATTTATTTTTGGTTTAAAAAAACCCTCTCCGTTCATTTGGAAAATACAAAAGAGGATTTACTCTAAGTATTGATGGAGAAGTAACTGAAAAAATTGGACATGTCATGCAGACAGATGCTAAAGTAGATGGAAGTAAAATATTTATTCGTAGATAATATTATTTATGAACGAAAGCAAATAAATTTCCCTTTATTTGCAAATACAAAAGATGACTTTCTATAAGAATTGATGGAGAAGATACGGAAAAAGTTGGAAATCTCATGCAGACAGATGCTAAAGTAGATGGAAAAAATATGTATGAGCAGATGCATTTATTTCTGGACGAAAGTAAATGCCTCTCCGTTTATTTCTAAAATACAAAATAGAATATTCTATAAGTAATGATGGAGAAGTTACTTTAAGAAATTATAAATCACATGAAAATTGATACTAAATAGATGGAAAAAACATTTATGCGGAGATGCATTTATTTCTGGAAGAAAGTAAATGTATCTCCGTTTAATTGGAAAAGAGGATTTCCTATAAGTGTTCATGGAGAAATTACTGATGGTAAATCACATGAAGAATGATACTAATCTGAAGGAAAAGAATATTTGTGCGGAGAGGCATTTATTTCTGGGAGAGAGAAAATGCCTATCTGTTTAATTGGAAAAGAGGACTTTCTATAAGTATTCATGGAGAAATTGCTGAAAAAAATTGGAAATCAAGTGCAGACTGATACGAAAGTATATGGAAATAAAATATTTATGCGGAGATGAATTTATTTCTGGAGGAAAGTAAATGCCTCTCCGTTTATTTAGAAAATACAAAAGAGGATATTCTATAAGCATTGATGGAGAAGTTACTGCAAAATTGGAAATCTCATGCAAACTGAAGTGATTGTAGATGGAAATAAAATATTTATGCGGAGATGCATTTACTTCTTGGTGAAAGTAAATGCCTCTCCGTTTATTTGGGAAATACAAAAGAGAATATTCTATAAGCATCGATGGAGAAATTACTGAAAAAAATGGAAATCTCATGCACACGGAAACTAATGTAGATGGAAATAAAATATTTATGCGGAGATGCATTTATTTCTGGGAGAAAGTAAAGGCCTCTCCGTTTACTTGGGAAATACAAAAGAGGATATTCTGTAAGCGTTAATGGAGAAGTTACTGTAAGAATTGAAAATCTCATGCACACTGAACTGATTGTAGATGGAAATAAAATATTTATGCGGAGATGCATTTATTTCTTGGAGAAAGTATATGCATCTCCATTTAATTGGAAAAGTGGATTTTCTGTAAGTACTCATGGAAAAGTTAGTGAATAAAATTGGAAATCTCATAAATATTTATGCTAAAGTAGATAAGAATAAATCATTTATGCGCAGATGCATTTATTTCTGGTACAAAGTAAATGCCTCTCCGTTTAATTGGAAAAGAGGACTATTTATAAGTATTGACGGAGAAATTACTGAAAGAAATTGGATATCTTATGCAGACGGATACTAAAGTAGATGGAAGTAAAATATTTATTCATAGATGCATTTATTTTTTGACAAAAGAAACTAAATCTCCGTTTATTTGGAAAATACTAAAGAGGATATTCTATAAGCATTGATGGATAAATTACTGAAAAAACTGGAAATATCATGCAGACTGAAGATAATGTAGATGGAAAAAAATATTTATGATGAGATGCATTTATTTCTGGGAGAAAGTAAATGCTTCTTCGTTCATTTGGGAAAAACAAAAGAGTATATTCTATAAGCATTGATGGAGAAGTTACTGCAAAAATTGGAAATCTCATGCAGACTGAAGCTATTGTAGATTGAAATAAAGTATTTATGCGGAGATGCATTTATTTCTGGGAGAAAATAAATGCCTCTCCGTTTATTTGGAAAATACCAAAGAGGATATTCTACAAGCAGTGATAGAGAAGTTACTGCAAAAATTGGAAATCCCATGCACACTGAAGTGATTGTAGATGAAAATAAAATATTTAAGCGGAGATGCATTTATTTCTGGGAGAAAGTAAATGCTTCTCCGTTTATTTGGGAAATACAAAAGAGGATATTCTATAAGCATTGATGGAGAAATTACTGAAAAAACTGGAAATATCATGCAGACTTAAGCTAAAGTAGATGAAATAAAATATTTATGCGGAGATGCATTTATTTCTGGGAGAAAGTAAATGCCTCTCCGTTTATTTGGGAAATACAAAAGAGTATATTCTGTAATCATTGATGGAGAATTTACTGAAAAATTTGAAATCTCATGCACAATGAAGTGATTGTAGATGGAAATAAAATATTTATGCGGAGATGCATGTATTTCTGGGAGAAAGTAAATGTCTCACACTTTATTTGGGAAATACAAAAGAGGACATTCTGTAAGCATTGATGGAGAAGTTACTACAAAAATTGGAAATATCATGCAGACTGAAGTGATTGGAGATGGAACTAAAATATTTATGCGGAGATGCATTTATTTCTGGGAGAAAATAAATGCCTCTCCGTTTATTTGGAAAATACCAAAGAGGATATTCTACAAGCAGTGATAGAGAAGTTACTGCAAAAATTGGAAATCCCATGCACACTGAAGTGATTGTAGATGAAAATAAAATATTTAAGCGGAGATGCATTTATTTCTGGGAGAAAGTAAATGCTTCTCCGTTTATTTGGGAAATACAAAAGAGGATATTCTATAAGCATTGATGGAGAAATTACTGAAAAAACTGGAAATATCATGCAGACTTAAGCTAAAGTAGATGAAATAAAATATTTATGCGGAGATGCATTTATTTCTGGGAGAAAGTAAATGCCTCTCCGTTTATTTGGGAAATACAAAAGAGTATATTCTGTAATCATTGATGGAGAATTTACTGAAAAATTTGAAATCTCATGCACAATGAAGTGATTGTAGATGGAAATAAAATATTTATGCGGAGATGCATGTATTTCTGGGAGAAAGTAAATGTCTCACACTTTATTTGGGAAATACAAAAGAGGACATTCTGTAAGCATTGATGGAGAAGTTACTACAAAAATTGGAAATATCATGCAGACTGAAGTGATTGGAGATGGAACTAAAATATTTATGCGGAGATGCATCTATTTCTGGGGGAATGTAAATGCCACTCCGTTTACTTGGGAAATACAAAAGATGATATTCTATAAGCATTGATTGAGAAGTTACTGCAAAAATTGGAGATCTCATGCAGACTGAAGCTATTTTAGATGGAAATAAAATATTTATGCGGAGATGCATTTATTTCCGGAAGAAAGTAAATGCCTCTCCGTTTATTACGGAAATACAAAATAGTATATTCTATAAGCATTGATGGGGAAGTTACTGTACAAATTGGAACTCTCAAGCACACTGAAGTGATTGTAGATGGAACTAAAATATTTATGCGGAGAAGCATTTATTTCTGGGAGAAAGTAAATGCCTCTCCGTTTATTTGAAAAATACAAAAGAGGATATCCTATAAGCATTGAAGGAGAAATTACTGAAAAAACTGGAAATATGCAGATTGAATCTAATATAGAGGGAAATAAAATATTTATTCGGAGATGCATCGGTTTCTGGGAGAATTTAAATGCCTCTCCGTTTATTTGGGAAATACAAAAGAAGATATTCTGAAAGCATTGATGGAGAAATTACTGTAAAAACCATGAAATCTCAAGCAGACTGAAGCTAATGTAGATTGAAATAAAGTATTTATGCGGAGATGCATTTATTTCTGGGAGAAAGTAAATGCCTCTTCGTTTACTTGGGAAATACAAAAGAGGATATTCTGTAAGCATTGATGGAGAAGTTACTGCAAAAACTGGAAATCTCATGCACACTGAAGTGATTGTAGATGGAAATAAAATATTTATGCGGAGATGCATTTATTTCTCGGAGAAAGTAAATGACTCTCCGTTTATTTGGAAAATACAAAAGAGGATATTCTATAAGCATTAATGGAGAAATTAGTGAAAAACCTGGAAATCACATGCAGACTGAAGCTAATGTACATTGAAATAAAGTATTTATGCGGAGATGCATTGATTTCTGGGAGAAAGTAAATGCCTCTCCGTTTATTTGGGAAATACAAAAGAAGATATTCTGAAAGCACTGATGGAGAAGTTACTGCAAAAACTGGAAATCTCATGCACACTGAAGTGATTGTAGATGGAAATAAAATATTTATGCGGAGATGCATTTATTTCTCGGAGAAAGTAAATGACTCTCCGTTTATTTGAAAACACAAAAGAGGATATTCTATAAGCATTGATGGAGAAATTACTGAAAAAACTGGAAATATCACGCAGACTGAAGCTAATGTAGATGGAAATAAAATATTTATGCGGAGATGCATTTATTTCTGGGAGAACATAATGCCTCTCCGTTTATTTGGAAATTACAAAAGAGGATATTCTATAAGCATTAATGGAGAAATTAGTGAAAAACCATGAAATCTGATGCAGACTGAAGCTAATGTAGATTGAAATAAAGTATTTATGCGGAGATGCATTTTTTTCTGGAAGAAAGTAAATGCCTCTCCGTTTATTTGGGAAATACAAAAGGGGATATTTTGTAAGCATTGAAGGAGAAGTTACAGCAAAAACTGGAAATCTCATGCACACTGAAGTGATTGTAGATTGAAATAAAATATTTATGCGGAGATGTATTTATTTCTGGGAGAAAGTAAATGTCTTTCTCTTTATTTGGGAAATACAAAAGAGGATATTCTATAAGCATTGATGGAGAAATTACTGAAAAAACTGGAAATATCATGCAGACTTAAGCTAAAGTAGATGAAATAAAATATTTATGCGGAGATGCATTTATTTCTGGGAGAAAGTAAATGCCTCTCCGTTTATTTGGGAAATACAAAAGAGTATATTCTGTAATCATTGATGGAGAAATTACTGAAAAATTTGAAATCTCATGCACAATGAAGTGATTGTAGATGGAAATAAAATATTTATGTGGAGATGCATTTATTTCTGGGAGAAAGTAAATGAATCTCCGTTTATTTGGAAAATACAAAAGAGGATTTTCTATAAGCATTGATGGAGATGTTACTGCAAAAATTGGAAATCTCATGCAAAATGAAGTGATTGTAGATGGAAATAAAATATTTATGCGGAGATGCATTTATTTCTGGGAGAAAGTAAATGCCTCTCCGTTTATTTGAAAAATACAAATGAGGATATTCTATAAGCATTGGTGTAGAAGTTACTGCAAAAATTGGAAATCTCATGCAGACTGAAGTGATTGTAGATGGAAATAAAATATTTATGCGGAGATGCATTTATTTCTCGGAGAAAGTAAATGACTCTCCGTTTATTTGGAAAATACAAAAGAGGATATTCTATAAGCATTGATGGAGAAATTACTGAAAAAACTGGAAATATCACGCAGACTGAAGCTAATGTAGATGGAAATAAAATATTTATGCGGAGATGCATTTATTTCTGGGAGAACATAATGCCTCTCCGTTTATTTGGAAAATTACAAAAGAGGATATTCTATAAGCATTAATGGAGAAATTAGTGAAAAACCATGAAATCTGATGCAGACTGAAGCTAATGTAGATTGAAATAAAGTATTTATGCGGAGATGCATTTATTTCTGGGAGAAAGTAAATGCCTCTCTATTTAATTGGAAAAGTGGATTTTCTGTAAGTACTCATGGAATAGTCAGTGAATAAAATTGGAAATCTCATAAATATTTATGCTAAAGTAGATAAGAGTAAATCATTTATGCGGAGATGCATTTATTTCTGGCACAAAGTAAATGCCTCTCCGTTTAACTGGAAAAGAGGACTATTTATAAGTATTGACGGAGAAGTTACTGAAAGAAATTGGATATCTTATGCAGACGGATACCAAAGTAGATGGAAGTAAAATATTTATTCATAGATGCATTTATTTTTTGACAAAAGAAAATAAATCTCCGTTTATTTGGAAAATAATAAAGAGAATATTCTATAAGCATCGATGGAGAAATTACTGAAAAAAATGGAAATCTCATGCACACTGAAACGAATGTAGATGGAAATAAAATATTTATGCGGAGATGCATTTATTTCTGGGAGAAAGTAAAGGCCTCTCCGTTTACTTGGGAAATACAAAAGAGGATATTCTGTAAGCGTTAATGGAGAAGTTACTGTAAAAATTGAAAATCTCATGCACACTGAACTGATTGTAGGTGGAAATAAAATATTTATGCTGAGATGCATTTATTTCTCGGAGAAAGTAAATGACTCTCCGTTTATTTGGAAAACACAAAAGAGGATATTCTATAAGCATTGATGGAGAAATTACTGAAAAAACTGGAAATATCACGCAGACTGAAGCTAATGTAGATGGAAATAAAATATTTATGCGGAGATGAATTTATTTCTGGGAGAAAGTAAATGCCTCTCCGTTTATTTGGGATATACAAAAGAGGATATTCTATAAGCATTGGTGTAGAAGTTACTGCAAAAATTGGAAATCTCATGCAGACTGAAGATATTGTAGATTGAAATAAAATATTTATGCGAAGATGCACGTATTTCTGGGAGAAAGTATATGCATCTCCATTTAATTGGAAAAGTGGATTTTCTGTAAGTACTCATGGAAATGTTAGTGAATAAAATTGGAAATCTCATAAATATTTATGCTAAAGTAGATAAGAATAAATCATTTATGCGGAGATGCATTTATTTCTGGTACAAAGTAAATGCCTCTCCGTTTAATTGGAAAAGAGGACTATTTATAAGTATTGACGGAGAAATTACTGAAAAAAATTGCATATCTTATGCAGACGGATACTGAAGTAGATGGAAGTAAAATATTTATTCATAGATGCATTTATTTTCTGACAAAAGAAAATAAATCTCCGTTTATTTGGAAAATACTAAAGAGTATATTCTATAAGCATTGATGGATAAATTACTGAAAAAACTGGAAATATCATGCAGACTGAAGATAATGTAGATGGAAAAATTATTTATGCGGAGATGCATTTATTTCTGGGAGAAAGTAAATGCTTCTTCGTTTATTTGGGAAAAACAAAAGAGTATATTCTATAAGCATTGATGGAGAAGTTACTGCAAAAATTGGAAATCTCATGCAGACTGAAGCTATTGTAGATTGAAATAAAGTATTTATGCGGAGATGCATTTATTTCTGGGAGAAAATAAATGCCTCTCCGTTTATTTGGAAAATACCAAAGAGGATATTCTACAAGCAGTGATAGAGAAGTTACTGCAAAAATTGGAAATCCCATGCACACTGAAGTGATTGTAGATGAAAATAAAATATTTAAGCGGAGATGCATTTATTTCTGGGAGAAAGTAAATGCTTCTCCGTTTATTTGGGAAATACAAAAGGGGATATTCTATAAGCATTGATGGAGAAATTACTGAAAAAACTGGAAATATCATGCAGACTTAAGCTAAAGTAGATGAAATAAAATATTAATGCGGAGATGCATTTATTTCTGGGAGAAAGTAAATGACTCTCCGTTTATTTGGGAAATACAAAAGAGTATATTCTATAAGCATTGATGGAGATCTTACTGCAAAAATTGGAAATCTCATGCAAAATGAAGTGATTGTAGATGGAAATAAAATATTTATGCGGAGATGCATTTATTTCTGGGAGAAAGTAAATGTCTCTCCCTATATTTGGGAAATACAAAAGAGGATATTCTGTAAGCATTGAAGGAGAAGTTACTGCAAAAATTGGAAATCTCATGCAAATTGAAGTGATTGTAGATGGAAATAAAATATTTATGCGGAGATGCATTTATTTCTGGGAGAAAGTAAATGTCTCTCCCTTTATTTGGGAAATACAAAAGAGGATATTCTGTAAGCATTGAAGGAGAAGTTACTACAAAAATTGGAAATGTTATGCAGACTGAAGTGATTGTAGATGGAACTAAAATATTTATGCGGAGATGTATTTATTTCCGGGAGAAAGTAAATGTCTCTCCCTTTATTTGGGAAATACAAAAGATTATATTCTGTAAGCATTGAAGGAGAAGTTACTACAAAAATTGGAAATATCATGCAGACTGAAGTGATTGTAGATGGAACTAAAATATTTATGCGGAGATGCATTTATTTCTGGACGAAAGTAAATGCCTCTCCATTTAATTGGAAAAGAGGATTTTCTATAAGTATACATGGAGAAGTTGCTGAATAAAATTAGAAATCTCATTCAGATTTATGGTGAAGTAGAAGGAAATAAAATATTTTTGTGGAGACGCATTTATTACTGGACGAAAGTAAATGTCTCTCAGTTTAATTCGAAAAGAGGATTTTCTATATGTACTGATGGAGAAGTTACTGAAAGAAATTGCAAAACACACGCTGACTGACACTAAAATAGATGGATATAAAATATCTCTGCGGAGATGCATTTACTTTTGGTTTAAAAAAACCCTCTCCGTTTATTTGAAAAAATACAAAAGAGGATTTACACTAAGTATTGATGGAGAAGTAACTGAAAAAATTTGACATGTCATGCAGACAGATGCTAAAGTAGATGGAAGTAAAATATTTATTCGTAGATAATATTATTTATGAACGAAAGCAAATAAATTTCCCTTTATTTGCAAATACAAAAGATGACTTTCTATAAGAATTGATGGAGAAGATACGGAAAAAGTTGGAAATCTCATGCAGACAGATGCTAAAGTAGATGGAAAAAATATATATGAGGAGATGCATTTATTTCTGGACGAAAGTAAATGCCTCTCCGTTTATTTCTAAAATACAAAATAGAATATTCTATAAGTAATGATGGAGAAGTTACTTTAAGAAATTATAAATCACATGAAAATTGATACTAAATAGATGGAAAAAACATTTATGCGGAGATGCATTTATTTCTGGCAGAAAGTAAATGTATCTCAGTTTAATTGGAAAAGAGGATTTCCTATAAGTGTTCATGGAGAAATTACTGATGGTAAATCACATGAAGAATAATACTAATCTGAAGGAAAAGAATATTTGTGCGGAGAGGCATTTATTTCTGGGAGAGAGTAAACGCCTATCTGTTTAATTGGAAAAGAGGACTTTCTATAAGTATTCATGGAGAAATTGCTGAAACAAATTGGAAATCACGTGCAGACTGATACGAAAGTATATGGAAATAAAATATTTATGCGGAGATGAATTTATTTCTGGAGGAAAGTAAATGCCTCTCCGTTTATTTAGAAAATACAAAAGAGGATATTCTATAAGCATTGATGGAGAAGTTACTGCAAAAATTGGAAATCTCATGCAAACTGAAGTGATTGTAGATGGAAATAAAATATTTATGCGGAGATGCATTTACTTCTTGGTGAAAGTAAATGACTCTCCGTTTATTTGGAAAATACAAAAGAGGATATTCTATAAGCATTGATGGAGAAATTACTGAATAAACTGGAAATATCACGCAGACTGAAGCTAATGTAGATGGAAATAAAATATTTATGCGGAGATGCATTTATTTCTGGGAGAACATAATGCCTCTCCGTTTATTTGGAAATTACAAAAGAGGATATTCTATAAGCATTAATGGAGAAATTAGTGAAAAACCATGAAATCTGATGCAGACTGAAGCTAATGTAGATTGAAATAAAGTATTTATGCGGAGATGCATTTATTTCTGGGAGAAAGTAAATGCCTCTCCATTTAATTGGAAAAGTGGATTTTCTGTAACTACTCATGGAAATGTTAGTGAATAAAATTGGAAATCTCATAAATATTTATGCTAAAGTAGATAAGAGTAAATCATTTATGCGGAGATGCATTTATTTCTGGCACAAAGTAAATGCCTCTCCGTTTAACTGGAAAAGGGGACTATTTATAAGTATTGACGGAGAAGTTACTGAAAGAAATTGGATATCTTATGCAGACGGATACTAAAGTAGATGGAAGTAAAATATTTATTCATAGATGCATTTATTTTTTGACAAAAGAAAATAAATCTCCGTTTATTTGGAAAATAATAAAGAGAATATTCTATAAGCATCGATGGAGAAATTACTGAAAAAAATGGAAATCTCATGCACACTGAAACGAATGTAGATGGAAATAAAATATTTATGCGGAGATGCATTTATTTCTGGGAGAAAGTAAAGGCCTCTCCGTTTACTTGGGAAATACAAAAGAGGATATTCTGTAAGCGTTAATGGAGAAGTTACTGTAAAAATTGAAAATCTCATGCACACTGAACTGATTGTAGATGGAAATAAAATATTTATGCTGAGATGCATTTATTTCTCGGAGAAAGTAAATGACTCTCCGTTTATTTGGAAAACACAAAGAGGATATTCTATAAGCATTGATGGAGAAATTACTGAAAAAACTGGAAATATCACGCAGACTGAAGCTAATGTAGATGGAAATAAAATATTTATGCGGAGATGAATTTATTTCTGGGAGAAAGTAAATGCCTCTCCGTTTATTTGGGATATACAAAAGAGGATATTCTATAAGCATTGGTGTAGAAGTTACTGCAAAAATTGGAAATCTCATGCAGACTGAAGATATTGTAGATTGAAATAAAATATTTATACGAAGATGCACGTATTTCTGGGAGAAAGTATATGCATCTCCATTTAATTGGAAAAGTGAATTTTCTGTAAGTACTCATGGAAAAGTTGGTGAATAAAATTGGAAATCTCATAAATATTTATGCTAAAGTAGATAAGAATAAATCATTTATGCGGAGATGCATTTATTTCTGGTACAAAGTAAATGCCTCTCCGTTTAATTGGAAAAGAGGACTATTTATAAGTATTGACGGAGAAATTACTGAAAAAAATTGCATATCTTATGCAGACGGATACTAAAGTAGATGGAAGTAAAATATTTATTCATAGATGCATTTATTTTTTGACAAAAGAAAATAAATCTCCGTTTATTTGGAAAATACTAAAGAGGATATTCTATAAGCATTGATGGATAAATTACTGAAAAAACTGGAAATATCATGCAGACTGAAGATAATGTAGATGGAAAAAAATATTTATGCGGAGATGCATTTATTTCTGGGAGAAAGTAAATGCTTCTTCGTTTATTTGGGAAAAACAAAAGAGTATATTCTATAAGCATTGATGGAGAAGTTACTGCAAAAATTGGAAATCTCATGCAGACTGAAGCTATTGTAGATTGAAATAAAGTATTTATGCGGAGATGCATTTATTTCTGGGAGAAAATAAATGCCTCTCCGTTTATTTGGAAAATACCAAAGAGGATATTCTACAAGCAGTGATAGAGAAGTTACTGCAAAAATTGGAAATCCCATGCACACTGAAGTGATTGTAGATGAAAATAAAATATTTAAGCGGAGATGCATTTATTTCTGGGAGAAAGTAAATGCTTCTCCGTTTATTTGGGAAATACAAAAGGGGATATTCTATAAGCATTGATGGAGAAATTACTGAAAAAACTGGAAATATCATGCAGACTTAAGCTAAAGTAGATGAAATAAAATATTTATGCGGAGATGCATTTATTTCTGGGAGAAAGTAAATGACTGTCCATTTATTTGGGAAATACAAAAGAGTATATTCTATAAGCATTGATGGAGATGTTACTGCAAAAATTGGAAATCTCATGCAAAATGAAGTGATTGTAGATGGAAATAAAATATTTATGCGGAGATGCATTTATTTCTGGGAGAAAGTAAATGCCTCTCCGTTTATTTGAAAAATACAAAAGAGGATATTCTATAAGCATTGAAGGAGAAGTTACTACAAAAATTGGAAATATCATGCAGACTGAAGTGATTGTAGATGGAACTAAAATATTTATGCGGAGATGCATTTATTTCTGGACGAAAGTAAATGCCTCTCCATTTAATTGGAAAAGAGGATTTTCTATAAGTATACATGGAGAAGTTGCTGAATAAAATTAGAAATCTCATTCAGATTTATGGTGAAGTAGATGGAAATAAAATATTTTTGTGGAGACGCATTTATTACTGGACGAAAGTAAATGTCTCTCCGTTTAATTCGAAAAGAGGATTTTCTATATGTACTGATGGAGAAGTTACTGAAAGAAATTGCAAAACACACGCTGACTGACACAAAAATAGATGGATATAAAATATCTCTGCGGAGATGCATTTATTTTTGGTTTAAAAAAACCCTCTCCGTTTATTTGGAAAATACAAAAGAGGATTTACTCTAAGTATTGATGGAGAAGTAACTGAAAAAATTGGATATGTCATGCAGACAGATGCTAAAGTAGATGGAAGTAAAATATTTATTTGTAGATAATATTATTTATGAACGAAAGCAAATAAATTTCCCTTTATTTGCAAATACAAAAGATGACTTTCTATAAGAATTGATGGAGAAGATACGGAAAAAGTTGGAAATCTCATGCAGACAGATGCTAAAGTAGATGGAAAAAATATGTATGAGGAGATGCATTTATTTCTGGACTAAAGTAAATGCCTCTCCGTTTATTTCTAAAATACAAAATAGAATATTCTATAAGTAATGATGGAGAAGTTAAGAAATTATAAATCACATGAAAATTGATACTAAATAGATGGAAAAAACATTTATGCGGAGATGCATTTATTTCTGGCAGAAAGTAAATGTATCTCCGTTTAATTGGAAAAGAGGATTTCCTATAAGTGTTCATGGAGAAATTACTGATGGTAAATCACATGAAGAATAATACTAATCTGAAGGAAAAGAATATTTGTGCGGAGAGGCATTTATTTCTGGGAGAGAGGAAACGCCTATCTGTTTAATTGGAAAAGAGGACTTTCTATAAGTATTCATGGAGAAATTGCTGAAAAAAATTGGAAATCACATGCAGACTGATACGAAAGTATATGGAAATAAAATATTTATGCCGAGATGAATTTATTTCTGGAGGAAAGTAAATGCCTCTCCGTTTATTTAGAAAATACAAAAGAGGATATTCTATAAGCATTGATGGAGAAGTTATTGCAAAAATTGGAGATCTAATAATTTGAAGCTATTTGTGATGGAATAAAATATTTATGCGAAGATGCATTTATATCTGGGAGAAAGTAAATGCCTCTCCGTTTATTGCGGAAATACAAAAGAGTATATTCTATAAGCATTGATGGAGATTGATGGAGCATTGATGGAGAAGTTACTGTAAAAATTGAAAATCTCATGCACACTGAACTGATTGTAGATGGAAATAAAATATTTATGCTGAGATGCATTTATTTCTCGGAGAAAGTAAATGACTCTCCGTTTATTTGGAAAACACAAAGAGGATATTCTATAAGCATTGATGGAGAAATTACTGAAAAAACTGGAAATATCACGCAGACTGAAGCTAATGTAGATGGAAATAAAATATTTATGCGGAGATGAATTTATTTCTGGGAGAAAGTAAATGCCTCTCCGTTTATTTGGGATATACAAAAGAGGATATTCTATAAGCATTGGTGTAGAAGTTACTGCAAAAATTGGAAATCTCATGCAGACTGAAGATATTGTAGATTGAAATAAAATATTTATACGAAGATGCACGTATTTCTGGGAGAAAGTATATGCATCTCCATTTAATTGGAAAAGTGGATTTTCTGTAAGTACTTATGGAAAAGTTAGTGAATAAAATTGGAAATCTCATAAATATTTATGCTAAAGTAGATAAGAATAAATCATTTAAAAGGAGATGCATTTATTTCTGGTACAAAGTAAATGCCTCTCCGTTTAATTGGAAAAGAGGACTATTTATAAGTATTGACGGAGAAATTACTGAAAAAATTGGATATCTTATGCAGACGGATACTAAAGTAGATGGAAGTAAAATATTTATTCATAGATGCATTTATTTTTTGACAAAAGAAAATAAATCTCCGTTTATTTGGAAAATACTAAAGAGGATATTCTATAAGCATTGATGGATAAATTACTGAAAAAACTGGAAATATCATGCAGACTGAAGATAATGTAGATGGAAAAAAATATTTATGCGGAGATGCATTTATTTCTGGGAGAAAGTAAATGCTTCTTCGTTTATTTGGGAAAAACAAAAGAGTATATTCTATAAGCATTGATGGGGAAGTTACTGCAAAAATTGGAAATCTCATGCAGACTGAAGCTATTGTAGATTGAAATAAAGTATTTACGCGGAGATGCATTTATTTCTGGGAGAAAATAAATGCCTCTCCGTTTATTTGGAAAATACCAAAGAGGATATTCTACAAGCAGTGATAGAGAAGTTACTGCAAAAATTGGAAATCCCATGCACACTGAAGTGATTGTAGATGAAAATAAAATATTTAAGCGGAGATGCATTTATTTCTGGGAGAAAGTAAATGCTTCTCCGTTTATTTGGGAAATGCAAAAGAGGATATTCTATAAGCATTGATGGAGAAATTACTGAAAAAACTGGAAATATCATGCAGACTTAAGCTAAAGTAGATGAAATAAAATATTTATGCGGAGATGCATTTATTTCTGGGAGAAAGAAAATGCCTCTCCGTTTATTTGGGAAATACAAAAGAGTATATTCTGTAATCATTGATGGAGAATTTACTGAAAAATTTGAAATCTCATGCACAATGAAGTGATTGTAGATGGAAAATAATGTTTATGCGGAGATGCATGTATTTCTGGGAGAAAGTAAATTTCTCACACTTTATTTGGGAAATACAGAAGAGGATATTCTGTAAGCATTGATGGAGAAGTTACTACAAAAATTGGAAATATCATGCAGACTGAAGTGATTGTAGATGGAACTAAAATATTTAAGCGGAGATGCATTTATTTCTGGGAGAAAGTAAATGCCTCTCCGTTTATTTGAAAAATACAAATGAGGATACTCTATAAGCATTGGTGTAGAAGTTACTGCAAAAATGTGAAATATCATGCAGACTGAAGTGATTGTAGATGGAACTAAAATATTTAAGCGGAGATGCATATATTTCTGGGAGAAAGTAAATGCCTCTCCGTTTATTTGAAAAATACAAATGAGGATACTCTATAAGCATTGGTGTAGAAGTTACTGCAAAAATGTGAAATCTCATGCAGACTGAAGTGATTGTAGATGGAAATAAAATATTTATGCGGAGATGCATTTATTTCTCGGAGAAAGTAAATGACTCTCCGTTTATTTGGAAAATACAAAAGATGATATTCTATAAGCATTGATGGAGAAATTACTGAAAAAACTGGAAATATCACGCAGACTGAAGCTAATGTAGATGGAAATAAAATATTTATGCGGAGATGCATTTATTTCTGGGAGAACATAATGCCTCTCCGTTTATTTGGAAATTACAAAAGAGGATATTCTATAAGCATTAATGGAGAAATTAGTGAAAAACCATGAAATCTGATGCAGACTGAAGCTAATGTAGATTGAAATAAAATATTTATGCGGAGATGAATTTATTTCTGGGAGAAAGTAAATGCCTCTCCGTTTATTTGGGAAATACAAAAGAGGATATTCTATAAGCATTGGTGTAGAAGTTACTGCAAAAATTGGAAATCTCATGCAGACTGAAGATATTGTAGATTGAAATAAAATATTTTTGCGAAGATGTATGTATTTCTGGGAGAAAGTATATGCATCTCCATTTAATTGGAAAAGTGGATTTTCTGTAAGTACTCATGGAAAAGTTAGTGAATAAAATTGAAAATCTCATAAATATTTATGCTAAAGTAGATAAGAGTAAATCATTTATGCGGAGATGCATTTATTTCTGGTACAAAGTAAATGCCTCTCCGTTTAATTGGAAAAGAGGACTATTTATAAGTATTGACGGAGAAATTACTGAAAGAAATTGGATATCTTATGCTGACGGATACTAAAGTAGATGGAAGTAAAATATTTATTCATAGATGCATTTATTTTTTGACAAAAGAAAATAAATCTCCGTTTATTTGGAAAATAATAAAGAGGATATTCTATAAGCATTGATGGAGAAATTACTGAAAAAACTGGAAATATCATGCAGACTGAAGTTAATGTAGATGGAAAAAAAATATTTATGCGGAGATGCATTTATTTCTGGGAGAAAGTAAATGCTTCTTCGTTTATTTGGGAAAAAAAAGAGGATATTCTATTAGCGTTGATGGAGAAATTACTGTAAAAACTGGAAATATCATGTAGACTGAAGCTAAAGTAGATGAAATAAAATATTTATGCGGAGATGCATTTATTTCTGGGAGAAAGTAAATGCCTCTCCGTTCATTTGGGAAATACAAAAGAGGATATTCTGTAATCATTGATGGAGAATTTACTACAAAAATTGGAAATATCATGCAAACTGAAGTGATTGTAGATGGAACTAAAATATTTATGCGGAGATGCATTTATTTCTGGGAGAAAGTAAATGCCTCTCCGTTTATTTGAAAAATATAAAAGAGGATATTCTATAAGCATTGAAGGAGAAATTACTGAAAAAACTGGAAATATGCAGATTGAAGCTAATATAGAGGGAAATAAAATATTTATTCGGAGATGCATCGATTTGTGGGAGATTTGTAAATACCTCTCCGTTTATTTGGGAAATACAAAAGAAGATATTCAGAAAGCATTGATGGAGAAGTTACTGCAAAAATGTGAAATCTCATGCAAACTGAAGTGATTCTAGATGGAAATAAAATATTTATGCGGAGATGCATTTATTTCTGGGAGAACGTAATTCCTCTCCTTTTATTTGGAAATTACAAAAGAGGATATTCTATAAGAATTAATGGAGAAATTAGTGAAAAACCTGGAAATCACATGCAGACTGGAGCTAATGTACATTGAAATAAAGTATTTATGCGGAGATGCATTGATTTGTGGGAGAAAATAAATGCCTCTCCGTTTATTTGGAAAATACAAAAGAAGATATTCTGAAAGCATTGATGGAGAAGTTACTGCAAAAACTGGAAATATCATGCACACTGAAGTGATTGTAGATGGAAATAAAATATTTATGCGCAGATGCATATATTTCTGGGAGAAAGTAAATGCCTCTCCGTTTATTTGGAAAATACAAAAGAGGATATTCTATAAACATTGATGGAGAAATTACTGTAAAAACTGGAAATATCCTGCAGACTGAAGCTAATGTAGAAGAAATAAAATACTTATGCGGAGATGCATTTATTTCTGGGAGAAAGCAAATGCCTCTCCGTTTATTTGGGAAATATAATAGAGGATATTCTGTAATCATTGATTGAGAATTTACTGCAAAAATGTGAAATCTCATGCAAACTGAAGTGATTCTAGATGGAAATAAAATATTTATGCGGAGATGCATTTATTTCTGGGAGAACGTAATTCCTCTCCGTTTATTTGGAAATTACAAAAGAGGATATTCTATAAGCATTAATGGAGAAATTAGTGAAAAACCATGAAATTTGATGCAGGCTGAAGCTAATGTAGATTAAAATAAAGTATTTATGCGGAGATGCATTTATTTCTGAGAGAAAGTAAATGCTTCTCCGTTTATTTGGGAAATACAAAAGAGGATATTTTGTAAACATTGAAGGAGAAGTTACAGCAAAAACTGGAAATCTCATGCACACTGAAGTGATTGTAGATTGAAATAAAATATTTATGCGGAGATGCATTTATTTCTGGGAGAAAGTAAATACCTTTCCTTCTATTTGGGAAATACAAAAGAGGATATTCTGTAAGCATTGATGGAGAAGTTATTACAAAAATTGGAAATATCATGCAGACTGAAGTGATTGTAGATGGAACTAAAATATTTATGCGGAGATGCATTTATTTCTGGGAGAAAGTAAATGCCTCTCCGTTTATTTGAAATGTACAAAAGAGGATATTCTAAAAGCATTGAAGGAGAAATTACTGAAAAAACTGGAAATATGCAGACATCTAATATAGAGGGAAATAAAATATTTATTCGGAGATGCATCTATTTCTAGGAGAAAGTAAATGCTTCTCCGTTTATTTGGGAAATACAAAAGAGGATATTCTATAAGCATTGATGGAAAAATTACTGAAAAAACTGGAAATATCATGCAGACTTAAGCTAAAGTAGATGAAATAAAATATTTATGCGGAGATGCATTTATTTCTGGGAGAAAGTAAATGCCTCTCCGTTTATTGCGGAAATACAAAAGAGTATATTCTATAAGCATTGATGGAGACGTTACTGTACAAATTGGAACTCTCATGCACACTGAAGTGATTGTAGATGGAGCTAAAATATTTATGCGGAGATGCATTTATTTCTGGGAGAAAGTAAATGCCTCTCCGTTTATTTGGAAAATACAAAAGAGGACATTATATAAACATTGATGGAGAAATTACTGTAAAAATTGGAAATATCATGAAGACTGAAGCTAATGTAGATGAAATAAAATATTTATGCGGAGATGCATTTATTTCTGGGAGAAAGCAAATGCCTCTCCGTTTATTTGAAAAATACAAAAGAGGATATTCTGTAAGCTTTGAGGGAGAAATTACTGAAAAAACTTGAAAAATGCAGACTGAAGCTAATATAGTGGGAAATAAAATATTTATTCGGAGATGCATCTGTTTCTGGGAGAATGTAAATGCCACTCCGTTTACTTGGGAAATACAAAAGAGGATATTCTATAAGCATTGATGGAGAAGTTACTGCAAAAACTGGAAATCTCATGCTTGAAGCCATTGTAGATGGAAATAAAATATATATGCGGAGATGCATTTCTTTCTGGGAGAAAGCAAATGCCTCTCCGTTTATTTGGAAATTACAAAAGAGAATATTCTATAAGCATTAATGGAGAAATTAGTGAAAAACCTGGAAATCACATGCAGACTGAAGCTAATGTATATTGAAATAAAGTATTTATGCGGAGATGCATTGATTTCTGGGAGAAAGTAAATGTCTCTCCGTTTATTTGGAAAGTACAAAAGAGGATATTCTGTAAGCATTGATGCAGAAGTTACTGCAAAAACTGGAAATCTCATGCACACTGAAGAGATTGTAGATTGAAATAAAATATTTATGCGGAGATGCATTTATTTCTGGGAGAAAGTAAATGCCTTTCCGTTTATTTGGGAAATACAAAAGAGGATATTCTGTAAGCATTGATGGAGAAGTTACTGCAAAAACTGGAAATCTCATGCACACTGAAGTGATTGTAGATGGAAATAAAATATTTATGCGAAGATGCATATATTTCTGGGAGAAAGTAAATGCCTCTCCGTTTATTTGGAAAATACAAGAGGATATTCTATAAACATTGATGGAGAAATTACTGTAAAAACCATGAAATCTCAAGCAGACTGAAGCTAATGTAGATTGAAATAAAGTATTTATGCGGAGATGCATTTATTTCTGGGAGAAAGTAAATGCCTCTTCGTTTACTTGGGAAATACAAAAGAGGATATTCTGTAAGCATTGATGGAGAAGTTACTGCAAAAACTGGAAATCTCATGCACACTGAAGAGATTGTAGATTGAAATAAAATATTTATGCGGAGATGCATTCATTTCTGGGAGAAAGTAAATGCCTTTCCGTTTATTTGGGAAATACAAAAGAGGATATTCTGTAAGCATTGATGGGGAAGTTACTGCAAAAACTGGAAATCTCATGCAAACTTAAGTGATGGTAGATGGAAATAAAATATTTATGCGGAGATGCATTTATTTCTGGGAGAAAGTAAATGCCTTTCCGTTTATTTGGGAAATACAAAAGAGGATATTCTGTAAGCATTGATAGAGAAGTTACTACAAAAACTGGAAATCTCATGCAAACTGAAGTGATTGTAGATGGAAATATAATATTTATGCGGAGATGCATTTATTTCTGGGAGAAAGTAAATGCCTCTTCGTTTATTTGGTAAATACAAAAGAGGATATTCTGAAAGCATTGATGGAGAAGTTACTGCAAAAATTGGAAATCTCATGCAGACTGAAGCTATTGTAGATGGAAATAAAATATTTATGCGGAGATGCATTTATTTCTGGAAGAAAGTAAATGGCTCTCCGTTTATTTGGAAATTACAAAAGAGGATATTCTATAAGCATGAATGGAGAAATTAGTGAAAAACTTGGAAATCACATGCAGACTGAAGCTAATGTACATTGAAATAAAGTATTTATGCGGAGATGCATTGATTTCTGGGAGAAAGTAAATGCCTCTCCGTTTATTTGGGAAATACAAAAGAAGATATTCTGAAAGCATTGATGGAGAAGTTACGGCAAAAACTGGAAATCTCATGCACACTGAAGTGATTGTAGATGGAAATAAAATATTTATGCGGAGATGCATTTATTTCTCGGAGAAAGTAAATGACTCTCCATTTATTTGGGAAATACAAAAGAGGATATTCTATAAGCATTGGTGTAGAAGTTACTGCAAAAATTGAAAATCTCATGCAGACTGAAGTGATTGTAGTTGGAAATAAAATATTTATGCGGAGATGCATTTATTTCTCGGAGAAAGTAAATGACTCTCCGTTTATTTGAAAAACACAAAAGAGGATATTCTATAAGCATTGATGGAGAAATTACTGAAAAAACTGGAAATATCACGCAGACTGAAGCTAATGTAGATGGAAATAAAATATTTATGCGGAGATGAATTTATTTCTGGGAGAAAGTAAATGCCTCTCCGTTTATTTGGGAAATACAAAAGACGATATTCTATAAGCATTGGTGTAGAAGTTACTGCAAAAATTGGAAATCTCGTGCAGACTGAAGATATTGTAGATTGAAATAAAATATTTATGCGAAGATGTATGTATTTCTGGGAGAAAGTATATGCATCTCCATTTAATTGGAAAAGTGGATTTTCTGTAAGTACTCATGGAAAAGTTAGTGAATAAAATTGGAAATCTCATAAATATTTATGCTAAAGTAGATAAGAGTAAATCATTTATGCGGAGATGCATTTATTTCTGGTACAAAGTAAATGCCTCTCCGTTTAATTGGAAAAGAGGACTATTTATAAGTATTGACGGAGAAATTACTGAAAGAAATTGGATACCTTATGCTGACGGATACTAAAGTAGGTGGAAGTAAAATATTTATTCATAGATGCATTTATTTTTTGATAAAAGAAAATAAATCTCCGTTTATTTGGAAAATAATAAAGAGGATATTCTATAAGCATTGATGGAGAAATTACTGAAAAAACTGGAAATATCATGCAGACTGAAGTTTATGTAGATGGAAAAAAAAATATTTATGCGGAGATGCATTTATTTCTGGGAGAAAGTAAATGCTTCTTCGTTTATTTGGGAAAAAAAGAGGATATTCTATAAGCATTGATGGAGAAATTACTGTAAAAACTGGAAATATCATATAGACTGAAGCTAAAGTAGATGAAATAAAATATTTATGCGGAGATGCATTTATTTCTGGGAGAAAGTAAATGCCTCTCCGTTTATTTGGGAAATACAAAAGAGGATATTCTGTAATCATTGATGGAGAATTTACAACAAAAATTGGAAATATCATGCAGACTGAAGTGATTGTAGATGGAACTAAAATATTTATGCGGAGATGCATTTATTTCTGGGAGAAAGTAAATGCCTTTCCGTTTATTTGGGAAATACAAAAGAGGATATTCTGTAAGCATTGATGGAGAAGTTACTACAAAAACTGGAAATATCATGTAGACTGAAGCTAAAGTAGATGAAATAAAATATTTATGCGGAGATGCATTTATTTCTGGGAGAAAGTAAATGCCTCTCCGTTTATTTGGGAAATACAAAAGAGGATATTCTGTAATCATTGATGGAGAATTTACAACAAAAATTGGAAATATCATGCAGACTGAAGTGATTGTAGATGGAACTAAAATATTTATGCGGAGATGCATTTATTTCTGGGAGAAAGTAAATGCCTTTCCGTTTATTTGGGAAATACAAAAGAGGATATTCTGAAAGCATTGATGGAGAAGTTACTGCAAAAATTGGAAATCTCATGCAGACTGAAGCTATTGTAGATGGAAATAAAATATTTATGCGGAGATGCATTTATTTCTGGAAGAAAGTAAATGCCTCTCCGTTTATTTGGAAATTACAAAAGAGGATATTCTATAAGCATGAATGGAGAAATTAGTGAAAAACTTGGAAATCACATGCAGACTGAAGCTAATGTACATTGAAATAAAGTATTTATGCGGAGATGCATTGATTTCTGGGAGAAAGTAAATGCCTCTCCGTTTATTTGGGAAATACAAAAGAAGATATTCTGAAAGCATTGATGGAGAAGTTACGGCAAAAACTGGAAATCTCATGCACACTGAAGTGATTGTAGATGGAAATAAAATATTTATGCGGAGATGCATTTATTTCTCGGAGAAAGTAAATGACTCTCCATTTATTTGGGAAATACAAAAGAGGATATTCTATAAGCATTGGTGTAGAAGTTACTGCAAAAATTGAAAATCTCATGCAGACTGAAGTGATTGTAGTTGGAAATAAAATATTTATGCGGAGATGCATTTATTTCTCGGAGAAAGTAAATGACTCTCCGTTTATTTGAAAAACACAAAAGAGGATATTCTATAAGCATTGATGGAGAAATTACTGAAAAAACTGGAAATATCACGCAGACTGAAGCTAATGTAGATGGAAATAAAATATTTATGCGGAGATGAATTTATTTCTGGGAGAAAGTAAATGCCTCTCCGTTTATTTGGGAAATACAAAAGACGATATTCTATAAGCATTGGTGTAGAAGTTACTGCAAAAATTGGAAATCTCGTGCAGACTGAAGATATTGTAGATTGAAATAAAATATTTATGCGAAGATGTATGTATTTCTGGGAGAAAGTATATGCATCTCCATTTAATTGGAAAAGTGGATTTTCTGTAAGTACTCATGGAAAAGTTAGTGAATAAAATTGGAAATCTCATAAATATTTATGCTAAAGTAGATAAGAGTAAATCATTTATGCGGAGATGCATTTATTTCTGGTACAAAGTAAATGCCTCTCCGTTTAATTGGAAAAGAGGACTATTTATAAGTATTGACGGAGAAATTACTGAAAGAAATTGGATACCTTATGCTGACGGATACTAAAGTAGGTGGAAGTAAAATATTTATTCATAGATGCATTTATTTTTTGACAAAAGAAAATAAATCTCCGTTTATTTGGAAAATAATAAAGAGGATATTCTATAAGCATTGATGGAGAAATTACTGAAAAAACTGGAAATATCATGCAGACTGAAGTTTATGTAGATGGAAAAAAAAATATTTATGCGGAGATGCATTTATTTCTGGGAGAAAGTAAATGCTTCTTCGTTTATTTGGGAAAAAAAGAGGATATTCTATAAGCATTGATGGAGAAATTACTGTAAAAACTGGAAATATCATGTAGACTGAAGCTAAAGTAGATGAAATAAAATATTTATGCGGAGATGCATTTATTTCTGGGAGAAAGTAAATGCCTCTCCGTTTATTTGGGAAATACAAAAGAGGATATTCTGTAATCATTGATGGAGAATTTACAACAAAAATTGGAAATATCATGCAGACTGAAGTGATTGTAGATGGAACTAAAATATTTATGCGGAGATGCATTTATTTCTGGGAGAAAGTAAATGCCTCTCCGTTTATTTGTAAAATACAAATGAGGATATTCCAAAAGCATTGAAGGAGAAATTACTGAAAAAACTGGAAATATGCAGACAGCTAATATAGAGGGAAATAAAATATTTATTCGGAGATGCATCTATTTCTGGGAGAATCTAAATGCCTCTCCGTTTACTTGGGAAATACAAAAGAGGATATTCTATAAGCATTGATTGAGAAGTTACTGCAAAAATTGGAGATCTCATGCAGACTGAAGCTATTTTAGATGGAAATAAAATATTTATGCGGAGATGCATTTATTTCCGGAAGAAAGTAAATGCCTCTCCGTTTATTACGGATATACAAAAGAGGATATTCTATAAGCATTGATGTTGAAGTTACTGTACAAATTGGAACTCTCATGCACACTGAAGTGATTGTAGATGGAACTAAAATATTTATGCGGAGATGCATTTATTTCAGGGAGAAAGTAAATGCCTCTCCGTTTATTTGAAAAATACAAAAGAGGATATTCTATAAGCATTGAAGGAGAAATCACTGAAAAAACTGGAAATATGCAGATTGAAGCTAATATAGAGGGAAATAAAATATTTATTCGGAGATGCATCGATTTCTGGGAGAATGTAAATACCTCTCCGTTTATTTGGGAAATACAAAAGAAGATATTCTGAAAGCATTGATGGAGAAGTTACTGCAAAAACTGGAAATCTCATGCACACTGAAGTCATTGTAGATGGAAATAAAATATTTATGCGAAGATGCATATATTTCTGGGAGAAAGTAAATGCCTCTCCGTTTATTTGGAAATTACAAAAGAGGATATTCTATAAGCATTAATGGAGAAATTAGTGAAAAACCATGAAATTTGATGCAGGCTGAAGCTAATGTAGATTGAAATAAATTATTTAAGCGGAGATGCATTTATTTCTGGGAGAAAGTAAATGCCTCTCCGTTTATTTGGGAAATACAAAAGAGGATATTTTGTAAGCATTGAAGGAGAAGTTACAGCAAAAACTGGAAATCTCATGAATACTGAAGTGATTGTAGATTGAAATAAAATATTTATGCGGAGATACATTTATTTCTGGGAGAAAGTAAATGCCTTTCCTTCTATTTGGGGAATACAAAAGAGGATATTCTATAAACATTGATGGAATAATTACTGATTAAACTGGAAATATCATGCAGACTGGAGCTAATGTAGATGAAGTAAAATATTGATGCGGAGATGCATTTATTTCTGGGAGAAAGTAAATGCCTCTCCGTTTATTTGGGAAATACAAAAGAGGATATTCTGTAATCATTGATGGAGAATTTACTGCAAAAATTTGAAATCTCATGCACAATGAAGTGATTGCAGATGGAAATAAAATATTTACGCGGAGATGCACGTATTTCTGGGAGAAAGTAAATGTCTCTCCCTTTATTTGGGAAATACAAAAGAGGATATTCTGTAAGCAGTGATGGAGAAGTTACTACAAAAATTGGAAACATCATGCAGACTGAAGTGATTGTAGATGAAACTAAAATATTCATGCGGAGATGCATTTATTTCTAGGAGAATGTAAATGCCTCTCCGTTTATTTGAAAAGTACAAAAGAGGATATTCTAAAAGCATTGAAGGAGAAATTACTGAAAAAACTGGAAATATGCAGACATCTAATATAGAGGGAAATAAAATATTTATTCGGAGATGCATCTATTTCTAGGA
The DNA here is from genome assembly GCA_963932465.1 of Maratus speciosus. Lineage (NCBI taxonomy): Eukaryota > Metazoa > Arthropoda > Arachnida > Araneae > Salticidae > Maratus > Maratus speciosus. The sequence continues at coordinate 70,995,193 of OZ010794.1, read as the reverse complement.
GAAAGTAAATGCCTCTCCGTTTACTTGGGAAACATAAAAGAGGATATTCTATAAGCATTGATTGAGAAGTTACTGCAAAAATTGGAGATATCATTAAACTGAAGCTATTTGAGATGGAATAAAATATTTATGCAGGGATGCATTTATTTCTGGGAGAAAGTAAATGCCTCTCCGTTTATTGCGGAAATACAAAAGAGTATATTCTATAAGCATTGATGGAGACGTTACTGTACAAATTGGAACTTTCATGCACACTGAAGTGATTGTAGATGGAGCTAAAATATTTATGCGTAGATGCATTTATTTCTGGGAGAAAGTAAATGCCTCTCCGTTTATTTGGAAAATACAAAAGAGGATATTCTATAAACATTGATGGAGAAATTACTGTAAAAATTGGAAATATCATGCAGACTGACGCTAATGTAGAGGAAATAAAATATTTATGCGGAGATGCATTTATTTCTGGGAGAAAGCAAATGCCTCTCCGTTTATTTGAAAAATACAAAAGAGGATATTCTGTAAGCATTGAGGGAAAAATTACTGAAAAAACTTGAAAAATGCAGACTGAAGCTAATATAGAGGGAAAAAAAATATTTATTCGGAGATGCATCTGTTTCTGGGAGAATGTAAATGCCACTCCGTTTACTTGGGAAATACAAAAGAGGATATTCTATAAGCATTGATTGAGAAGTTACTGCAAAAACTGGAAATCTCATGCTTGAAGCCATTGTAGATGGGAATAAAATATTTATGCGGAGATGCATTTATTTCTGGGAGAAAGCAAATGCCTCTCCGTTTATTTGGAAATTACAAAAGAGAATATTCTATAAGCATTAATGGAGAAATTAGTGAAAAACCTGGAAATCACATGCAGACTGAAGCTAATTTACATTGAAATAAAGTATTTATGCGGAGATGCATTGATTTCTGGGAGAAAGTAAATGTCTCTCCGTTTATTTGGAAAGTACGAAAGAGGATATTCTGTAAGCATTGATGGAGAAGTTACTGCAAAAACTGGAAATCTCATGCACACTGAAGAGATTGTAGATTGAAATAAAATATTTATGCGGAGATGCATTTATTTCTGGGAGAAAGTAAATGCCTTTCCGTTTATTTGGGAAATACAAAAGTGGATATTCTGTAAGCATTGATGGAGAAGTTACTGCAAAAACTGGAAATCTCATGCACACTGAAGTGATTGTAGATGGAAATAAAATATTTATGCGAAGATGCATATATTTCTGGGAGAAAGTAAATGCCTCTCCGTTTATTTGGAAAATACAAGAGGATATTCTATAAACATTGATGGAGAAATTACTGTAAAAACCATGAAATCTCAAGCAGACTGAAGCTAATGTAGATTGAAATAAAGTATTTATGCGGAGATGCATTTATTTCTGGGAGAAAGTAAATGCCTCTTCGTTTACTTGGGAAATACAAAAGAGGATATTCTGTAAGCATTGATGGAGAAGTTACTGCAAAAACTGGAAATTTCATGCACACTGAAGAGATTGTAGATTGAAATAAAATATTTATGCGGAGATGCATTTATTTCTGGGAGAAAGTAAATGCCTTTCCGTTTATTTGGGAAATACAAAAGATGATATTCTGTAAGCATTGATGGGGAAGTTACTGCAAAAACTGGAAATCTCATGCAAACTGAAGTGATGGTAGATGGAAATAAAATATTTATGCGGAGATGCATTTATTTCTGGGAGAAAGTAAATGCCTCTCCGTTTATTTGGAAATTACAAAAGAGGATATTCTATAAGCATGAATGGAGAAATTAGTGAAAAACATGGAAATCGCATGCAGACTGAAGCTAAGCTAGATTGAAATAAAGTATTTATGCGGAGATGCATTTACTTCTGAGGGAAAGTAAATGCCACTCCGTTTAATTAGAAAATCCAAAGGAGGATATTCTATAAGTATTGATATAGAAGTTACTGAAAGAAATTAGAAATCACATGAAGATTGATACTAAATAGATGGAAAGAATATTTATGCGGAGATTCATGTATTTCTGGGAGAAAGTAAATGCATCTACGTTTAATTGGAAAAGAGAATATTCTGTAAGTACTCGTGGAAAAGTTGCTGAATAAAATCGGAAATCTCTTGTATATATATTCTAAAGTAGATAAGAATAAATAATTTATGCGGAGATGCATTCATCAGTGGTACAAAGTAAATGCCATCTACTCCGTTTAATTGGAAAAGAGGACTTTTTATAAGTGTTGACGGAGAAATTACTGAAAGAATTTGGATATCTTATGCAGACGGGTGCTAAAGTAGATGGAAGTAAAATATTTATTCATAGATGCATTTATGTCTGGACGACAGAAAATAAAACTCTGTTTATTTTGAAAATACAAATGCCTTTCCATTTAATAGGAAAAGAGGATTTTCTATAAGTATTGATGGAAAAGTTACGGAATAAAATTTGAAATTTCATGCAGATTGATGCGAAAGCAGAAGGAAATAAATTATTAATGCGAAGATACATTTATTTCTACGCGAAAGTAAATAAATCTCCGTTTAATTGGAAAAGAGCATTTTCTATAAGTACTGATAGAGAAGTTGCCAAATAAAATTGGTAACCTCATGCAGATTTATGCTAAAGTGGATGGATATAAAAGATTTATGCGGAGATGCATTTATTTCTGAACGAAAGTAAATGTCTCTCCATTTATTTGGAAAATACAAAAGAGGATATTCTATAAGTTTTGATGGAGAAGTTACTGAAACAAATTAGAAATCACATGAAGAATGGTACTAAATAGATAGAAATAATATTTATGAGGAGATGCATTTATTCCTGGGAGAAAGTAAATGCGTCTCCGTTTAATTGGAAAAGAGGATTTTCTGTAAGTACTCATGGAAAAGTTGCTGAATAAAATTGGAAATCTCAAGCAGATTTATGGCAAAGTGTATTTAAATAAAATATTTAAGCGAAGGAGCATTTATTTTTGGACGAAAGTAAATGCCTCTCCGTTTAATTGGAATAAAAAAATTTCTAAAGTTCTCATGGAGAAGATACTCGAAGAAATTTCAAAACACATGCAGACTGGTACTAAAGTATATGGAAATAAAATATTAATGCGGAGAATGCATTTATTTCTGGGGGAAATTAAATGCCTTTCCGTTTATTTGCAAAATACAAAAGAGGATATTCTATAAGTAAAGATGGAGAATGTACTAAAAGGAATTAGAAACAACATGAAGATTGATACCAAATATCTATGAGGAGATGAATTTATTTCTAGGAGAAAGTAAATGCCTCTCCGTTTAATTCGAAAACAGGACTTTCTATAAGTATTGATGGAGAAATTACTGAAAGAAATTGGAAATCGCATGCAGACTGATACTAAGGATGATGGAAATAAAATATTTATGCGGAGGTGCATTTATTTCTGGGAGAAAGTAAATGCCACTCCGTTAAATTGGAAAATACAAAAGAAGATATTCTATAAGTATTGATGGAGAAGTTACTGAATGAAATTACAAATCACATGAAGATTGACACTAAATAAATGGAAGGAATATTTATTTGGAGATGCATGTATTTCTGGGAGAAAGTAAAACGCATCTCCGTTTAATTGGAAAAGAAGATTTTTTCTGTAAGTACTCATGGAAATGTTGCGGAATAAAAATTGGAAATCTCATACATATTTATGCTAAAGTAGGTAAGAATAAATCCTTTATGCAGAGATGCATTTATTTCTGGTACAAAGTAGATGCCTCTCCGTTTATTTGGAAAAGAGGACATTCTATATGTGTTGACGGAGAAATTACTTAAAGAAATTGGATATCTTACGCAGACGGATTCTGAAGTAGATGGAAGTAAAATATTTATTCATAGATGCATTTACTTCTGGAAGAAAGAAAATAAATCTCCGTTTATTTTGAAAATACAAAAGAGGTTTTTCTATAAATTTGTACATCTCATGCAGACAGATGCTAAAGTAGATGGAAATAAAAAATTTATGAGGAAATGCATTTATTTCTGGGCGAAAGTAAAAGCCTTTCCGTTAAATTCAAAAAGATGATTTTCTATAAGTATTCATCAAGAAGTTGCAGAAAGAAATTAAAAATCCCAACAGACTGATACTAAAGTAGATGGAAATAAAATAATTCGCGCAGATGCATTTATTTCGGACAAAAGTAAATTCCCCTCCGTTTAATTGCAAAAGAAGAATTTCTATAAGTATTGATGACGAAGTTACTGAAAGAAATTTGAAATCAGATTCAGACTAATACTAATTTCGATGGAAATAAAATATTAATGCGGAGATGCATTTATTTTTGGAAAAAAGTAAATGTCTCTCCGTTTTATTGAAAGAGAGTATTTTCTATAATTGTTCATGAGAAGTTACTGATGTGAAATCACATGAAAATTGCTACTAAATTGTCGAAAAATAATATTTATACGGAGATGCATTTATTTCTGGGAGAAAGTAATTGCCTATCCGTTTAATAGGAAAAGAGGATTTTCTATAAGTATTGATGGATTAGTTACTGAAAAAATTGAAAAACACATGCAGACTGATACTAAACTAGAGGGAAATAAAATATTTATGCAGAGATGCATAGTTTTCTGGGGGAAAGTTAAGGCCTCTCCGTTTATTTGGAAAATACGAAAGAGAATCTTCTGTAAGTAATGATGGAGGAGTTACTGAATGAAATTAGAAATCATATGAACATTGATACTAAATAGATGGAAAAAATATTTATGCGGAGATGCATTTATTTTCGGGAGAAATTAAATGCCTCTCCGTTTACTTAGAAAAGAGGACTTTCTATAAGTTTTGATGGAGAAATTACGGAAAGAAATTGGAAATCATATGCAGACATTTACTAAAGTAGATGGATATAAAACATTTATGTGGAAATGCATTTATTTCTGGAAGAAAGTAAATGCCTCTCCGTTTATTCGGAAAATACAAATGAGGACATTCTATAAGCATTGATGGAGAAATTACTGAAAAAACTGGAAATATCATGCGCACTGAAGTGATTGTAGATGGAAATAAAATATTTATGCGGAGATGCATTTATTTCTGGGAGAAAGTAAATGCCTCTCCGTTTATTTGGGAAATACAAAAGAGGATATTCTGAAAGCATTGATGGAGAAGTTACTGCGAAAACTGGAAATCTCATGCACACTGAAGTGATTGTAGATGGAAATAAAATATTTATGCGGAGATGCATTTATTTCTCGGAGAAAGTAAATGACTCTTCGTTTATTTGGAAAATACAAAAGAGGATATTCTATAAGCATTGGGGGAGAAATTACTGAAAAAACTGGAAATATCATGCAGACTGAAGCTAATGTAGATAGAAATAAAATATATATGCGGAGATGCATTTATTTCTGGGAGAAAGTAAATGCCTCTCCGTTTATTTGGGAAATACAAAAGAGGATATTCTATAAGCATTGGTGTAGAAGTTACTGCAAAAATTGGAAATCTCATGCAGACTGAAGATATTGTAGATTGAAATAAAATATTTATGCGAAGATGCGTGTATTTCTGGGAGAAAATAAATGCCTCTCCGTTTATTTGGAAAATACCAAAGAGGATATTCTGCAAGCATTGATAGAGAAGTTACTGCAAAAATTGGAAATCCCATGCACACTGAAGTGATTGTAGATGGAAATAAAATATTTAAGCGGAGATGCATTTATTTCTGGGAGAAAGTATATGCATCTCCATTTAATTGGAAAAGTGGATTTTCTGTAAGTACTCACGGAAAAGTTAGTGAATAAAATTGGAAATCTGATAAATATTTATGCTAAAGTAGATAAGAGTAAATCATTTATGCGGAGATGCATTTATTTCTGGTACAAAGTAAATGCCTCTCCGTTTAATTGGAAAAGAGGACTATTTATCAGTATTGACGGAGAAATTACTGAAAGAAATTGGATATCTTATGCAGACGGATACTAAAGTAGATGGAAGTAAAATATTTATTCATAGATGCATTTATTTTTTGACAAAAGAATATAAATCTCCGTTTATTTGGAAAATAATAAAGAGGATATTCTACAAGCATTGATGGAGAAATTACTGAAAAAACTGGAAATATCATGCAGACTGAAGTTAATGTAGATGGAAAAAAATATTTATGCGGAGATGCATTTATTTCTGGGAGAAAGTAAATGCTTCTTCGTTTATTTGGGAAAAACAAAAGAGTATATTCTATAAACATTGATGGAGAAGTTACTGCAAAAATTGGAAATCTCATGCAGACTGAAGCTATTGTAGATTGAAATAAAGTATTTATGCGGAGATGCATTTATTTCTGGGAGAAAATAAATGCCTTTCCGTTTATTTGGAAAATACCAAAGAGGATATTCTACAAGCATTGATAGATAAGTTACTGCAAAAATTGGAAATCCCATGCATACTGAAGTGATTGTAGATGGAAATAAAATATTTAAGCGGAGATGCATTTATTTCTGGGAGAAAGTAAATGCTTCTCCGTTTATTTGGGAAATACAAAAGAGGATATTCTATAAGCATTGATGGAAAAATTACTGAAAAAACTGGAAATATCATGCAGACTTAAGCTAAAGTAGCTGAAATAAAATATTTATGCGGAGATGCATTTATTTCTGGGAGAAAGTAAATGCCTCTCCGTTTATTTGGGAAATACAAAAGAGTATATTCTGTACTCATTGATGGAAAATTTACTGAAAAATTTGAAATCTCATGCACAATGAAGTGATTGTAGATGGAAAAAAAATGTTTATGCGGAGATGCATGTATTTCTGGGAGAAAGTAAATGTCTCACACTTTATTTGGGAAATACAAAAGAGGATATTCTACAAGCATTGATAGATAAGTTACTGCAAAAATTGGAAATCCCATGCATACTGAAGTGATTGTAGATGGAAATAAAATATTTAAGCGGAGATGCATTTATTTCTGGGAGAAAGTAAATGCTTCTCCGTTTATTTGGGAAATACAAAAGAGGATATTCTATAAGCATTGATGGAAAAATTACTGAAAAAACTGGAAATATCATGCAGACTTAAGCTAAAGTAGCTGAAATAAAATATTTATGCGGAGATGCATTTATTTCTGGGAGAAAGTAAATGCCTCTCCGTTTATTTGGGAAATACAAAAGAGTATATTCTGTACTCATTGATGGAAAATTTACTGAAAAATTTGAAATCTCATGCACAATGAAGTGATTGTAGATGGAAAAAAAATGTTTATGCGGAGATGCATGTATTTCTGGGAGAAAGTAAATGTCTCACACTTTATTTGGGAAATACAAAAGAGGATATTCTGTGAGCATTGAAGGAGAAATTACTGAAAAAAACTGGAAATATGCAGACAGCTAATATAGAGGGAAATAAAATATTTATTCGGAGATGCATCTATTTCTGGGAGAATATATATGCCTCTCCGTTTACTTGGGAAATACAAAAGAGGATATTCTATAAGCATTGATTGAGAATTTACTGCAAAAATTGGAGATCTCATGCAGACTGAAGCTATTTTAGATGGAAATAAAATATTTATGCGGAGATGCATTTATTTCCGGAAGAAAGTAAATGCCTCTCCGTTTATTACGGATATACAAAAGACTATATTCTATAAGCATTGATGGAGAAGTTACTGTACAAACTGGAACTGTCATGCACACTGAAGTGATTGTAGATGGAAGTAAAATATTTATGCGGAGATGCATTTATTTCTGGGAGAAAGTAAATGCCTCTCCGTTTATTTGAAAAATACAAAAGAGGATATTCTATAAGCATTGAAGGAGAAATTACTGAAAAAACTGGAATTATGCAGATTGAAGCTAATATAGAGGGAAATAAAATATTTATTCGGAGATGCACCGATTTCTGGGAGAATGTAAATACCTCTCCGTTTATTTGGGAAATACAAAAGAAGATATTCTGAAAGCATTGATGGAGAAGTTACTGCAAAAACTGGAAATCTCATGCACACTGAAGTGATTGTAGATGGAAATAAAATATTTATGCAAAGATGCCTTTATTTCTGGGAGAAAGCAAATGCCTCTCCGTTTATTTGGAAATTACAAAAGGGAATATTCTATAAGCATTAATGGAGAAATTAGTGAAAAACCTGGAAATCACATTCAGACTGAAGCTAATGTAAATTGAAATAAAGTATTTATGCGGAGATGCATTGATTTGTGGGAGAAAATAAATGCCTCTCCGTTTATTTGGGAAATACAAAAGAGGATATTCTATAAGCATTGGGGGAGAAATTACTGAAAAAACTGGAAATATCATGCAGACTGAAGCTAATGTAGATAGAAATAAAATATATATGCGGAGATGCATTTATTTCTGGGAGAAAGTAAATGCCTCTCCGTTTATTTGGGAAATACAAAAGAGGATATTCTATAAGCATTGGTGTAGAAGTTACTGCAAAAATTGGAAATCTCATGCAGACTGAAGATGTTGTAGATTGAAATAAAATATTTATGCGAAGATGCGTGTATTTCTGGGAGAAAATAAATGCCTCTCCGTTTATTTGGAAAATACCAAAGAGGATATTCTACAAGCATTGATAGAGAAGCTACTGCAAAAATTGGAAATCCCATGCACACTGAAGTGATTGTAGATGGAAATAAAATATTTAAGCGGAGATGCATTTATTTCTGGGAGAAAGTATATGCATCTCCATTTAATTGGAAAAGTGGATTTTCTGTAAGTACTCACGGACAAGTTAGTGAATAAAATTGGAAATCTGATAAATATTTATGCTAAAGTAGATAAGAGTAAATCATTTATGCGGAGATGCATTTATTTCTGGTACAAAGTAAATGCCTCTCCGTTTAATTGGAAAAGAGGACTATTTATAAGTATTGACGGAGAAATTACTGAAAGAAATTGGATATCTTATGCAGACGGATACTAAAGTAGATGGAAGTAAAATATTTATTCATAGATGCATTTATTTTTTGACAAAAGAATATAAATCTCCGTTTATTTGGAAAATAATAAAGAGGATATTCTATAAGCATTGATGGAGAAATTACTGAAAAAACTGGAAATATCATGCAGACTGAAGTTAATGTAGATGGAAAAAAATATTTATGCGGAGATGCATTTATTTCTGGGAGAAAGTAAATGCTTCTTCGTTTATTTGGGAAAAACAAAAGAGTATATTCTATAAGCATTGATGGAGAAGTTACTGCAAAAATTGGAAATCTCATGCAGACTGAAGCTATTGTAGATTGAAATAAAGTATTTATGCGGAGATGCATTTATTTCTGGGAGAAAATAAATGCCTTTCCGTTTATTTGGAAAATACCAAAGAGGATATTCTACAAGCATTGATAGAGAAGTTACTGCAAAAATTGGAAATCCCATGCACACTGAAGTGATTGTAGATGGAAATAAAATATTTAAGCGGAGATGCATTTATTTCTGGGAGAAAGTAAATGCTTCTCCGTTTATTTGGGAAATACAAAAGAGGATATTCTATAAGCATTGATTGAGAATTTACTGCGAAAATTGGAGATCTCATGCAGACTGAAGCTATTTTAGATGGAAATAAAATATTTATGCGGAGATGCATTTATTTCCGGAAGAAAGTAAATGCCTCTCCGTTTATTTGGGAAATACAAAAGAGTATATTATGTACTCATTGATGGAGAATTTACTGAAAAATTTGAAATCTCATGCACAATGAAGTGATTGTAGATGGAAAAAAAATGTTTATGCGGAGATGCATGTATTTCTGGGAGAAAGTAAATGTCTCACACTTTATTTGGGAAATACAAAAGAGGATATTCTGTAAGCATTGAAGGAGAAATTACTGAAAAAAACTGGAAATATGCAGACAGCTAATATAGAGGGAAATAAAATATTTATTCGGAGATGCATCTATTTCTGGGAGAATATATATGCCTCTCCGTTTACTTGGGAAATACAAAAGAGGATATTCTATAAGCATTGATTGAGAATTTACTGCAAAAATTGGAGATCTCATGCAGACTGAAGCTATTTTAGATGGAAATAAAATATTTATGCGGAGATGCATTTATTTCCGGAAGAAAGTAAATGCCTCTCCGTTTATTACGGATATACAAAAGACTATATTCTATAATCATTGATGGAGAAGTTACTGTACAAACTGGAACTGTCATGCACACTGAAGTGATTGTAGATGGAAGTAAAATATTTATGCGGAGATGCATTTATTTCTGGGAGAAAGTAAATGCCTCTCCGTTTATTTGAAAAATACAAAAGAGGATATTCTATAAGCATTGAAGGAGAAATTACTGAAAAAACTGGAATTATGCAGATTGAAGCTAATATAGAGGGAAATAAAATGTTTATTCGGAGATGCACCGATTTCTGGGAGAATGTAAATACCTCTCCGTTTATTTGGGAAATACAAAAGAAGATATTCTGAAAGCATTGATGGAGAAGTTACTGCAAAAACTGGAAATCTCATGCACACTGAAGTGATTGTAGATGGAAATAAAATATTTATGCAAAGATGCCTTTATTTCTGGGAGAAAGCAAATGCCTCTCCGTTTATTTGGAAATTACAAAAGGGAATATTCTATAAGCATTAATGGAGAAATTAGTGAAAAACCTGGAAATCACATGCAGACTGAAGCTAATGTAAATTGAAATAAAGTATTTATGCGGAGATGCATTGATTTGTGGGAGAAAATAAATGCCTCTCCGTTTATTTGGGAAATACAAAAGAAGATATTCTGAAAGCATTGATGGAGAAGTTACTGAAAAAACTGGAAATCTCATGCACACTGAAGTGATTGTAGATGGAAATAAAATATTTATGCAAAGATGCATATATTTCTGGGAGAACATAATTCCTCTCCGTTTATTTGGAAATTACAAAAGAGGATATTCTATAAGCATTGATGGAGAAATTAGTGAAAAACCATGAAATCTGATGCAGACTGAAGCTAATGTAAATTGAAATAAAGTATTTATGCGGAGATGCATTTATTTCTGGGAGAAAGTAAATGCCTCTCCGTTTATTTGGGAAATACAGAAGAGGATATTTTGTAAACATTGAAGGAGAAGTTACAGCAAAAACTGGAAATCTCATGCACACTGAAGTGCATGAAGTGCACACTGAAGTGTAGATTGAAATAAAATATTTATGCGGAGATGCATTTATTTCTGGGAGAAAGTAAATACCTTTCCTTCTATTTGGGAAATACAAAAGAGGATATTCTGTAAGCATTGATGGAGAAGTTATTACAAAAATTGGAAATATCATGCAGACTGAAGTGATTGTAGATGGAACTAAAATATTTATGCGGAGATGCATTTATTTCTGGGAGAAAGTAAATGCCTCTCCGTTTATTTGAAATGTACAAAAGAGGATATTCTAAAAGCATTGAAGGAGAAATTACTGAAAAAACTGGAAATATGCAGACATCTAATATAGAGGGAAATAAAATATTTATTCGGAGATGCATCTATTTCTAGGAGAAAGTAAATGCTTCTCCGTTTATTTGGGAAATACAAAAGAGGATATTCTATAAGCATTGATGGAAAAATTACTGAAAAAACTGGAAATATCATGCAGACTTAAGCTAAAGTAGATGAAATAAAATATTTATGCGGAGATGCATTTATTTCTGGGAGAAAGTAAATGCCTCTCCGTTTATTGCGGAAATACAAAAGAGTATATTCTATAAGCATTGATGGAGACGTTACTGTACAAATTGGAACTCTCATGCACACTGAAGTGATTGTAGATGGAGCTAAAATATTTATGCGGAGATGCATTTATTTCTGGGAGAAAGTAAATGCCTCTCCGTTTATTTGGAAAATACAAAAGAGGACATTATATAAACATTGATGGAGAAATTACTGTAAAAATTGGAAATATCATGAAGACTGAAGCTAATGTAGATGAAATAAAATATTTATGCGGAGATGCATTTATTTCTGGGAGAAAGCAAATGCCTCTCCGTTTATTTGAAAAATACAAAAGAGGATATTCTGTAAGCTTTGAGGGAGAAATTACTGAAAAAACTTGAAAAATGCAGACTGAAGCTAATATAGAGGGAAATAAAATATTTATTCGGAGATGCATCTGTTTCTGGGAGAATGTAAATGCCACTCCGTTTACTTGGGAAATACAAAAGAGGATATTCTATAAGCATTGATGGAGAAGTTACTGCAAAAACTGGAAATCTCATGCTTGAAGCCATTGTAGATGGAAATAAAATATATATGCGGAGATGCATTTCTTTCTGGGAGAAAGCAAATGCCTCTCCGTTTATTTGGAAATTACAAAAGAGAATATTCTATAAGCATTAATGGAGAAATTAGTGAAAAACCTGGAAATCACATGCAGACTGAAGCTAATGTATATTGAAATAAAGTATTTATGCGGAGATGCATTGATTTCTGGGAGAAAGTAAATGTCTCTCCGTTTATTTGGAAAGTACAAAAGAGGATATTCTGTAAGCATTGATGCAGAAGTTACTGCAAAAACTGGAAATCTCATGCACACTGAAGAGATTGTAGATTGAAATAAAATATTTATGCGGAGATGCATTTATTTCTGGGAGAAAGTAAATGCCTTTCCGTTTATTTGGGAAATACAAAAGAGGATATTCTGTAAGCATTGATGGAGAAGTTACTGCAAAAACTGGAAATCTCATGCACACTGAAGTGATTGTAGATGGAAATAAAATATTTATGCGAAGATGCATATATTTCTGGGAGAAAGTAAATGCCTCTCCGTTTATTTGGAAAATACAAGAGGATATTCTATAAACATTGATGGAGAAATTACTGTAAAAACCATGAAATCTCAAGCAGACTGAAGCTAATGTAGATTGAAATAAAGTATTTATGCGGAGATGCATTTATTTCTGGGAGAAAGTAAATGCCTCTTCGTTTACTTGGGAAATACAAAAGAGGATATTCTGTAAGCATTGATGGAGAAGTTACTGCAAAAACTGGAAATCTCATGCACACTGAAGAGATTGTAGATTGAAATAAAATATTTATGCGGAGATGCATTCATTTCTGGGAGAAAGTAAATGCCTTTCCGTTTATTTGGGAAATACAAAAGAGGATATTCTGTAAGCATTGATGGGGAAGTTACTGCAAAAACTGGAAATCTCATGCAAACTTAAGTGATGGTAGATGGAAATAAAATATTTATGCGGAGATGCATTTATTTCTGGGAGAAAGTAAATGCCTTTCCGTTTATTTGGGAAATACAAAAGAGGATATTCTGTAAGCATTGATAGAGAAGTTACTACAAAAACTGGAAATCTCATGCAAACTGAAGTGATTGTAGATGGAAATATAATATTTATGCGGAGATGCATTTATTTCTGGGAGAAAGTAAATGCCTCTTCGTTTATTTGGTAAATACAAAAGAGGATATTCTGAAAGCATTGATGGAGAAGTTACTGCAAAAATTGGAAATCTCATGCAGACTGAAGCTATTGTAGATGGAAATAAAATATTTATGCGGAGATGCATTTATTTCTGGAAGAAAGTAAATGGCTCTCCGTTTATTTGGAAATTACAAAAGAGGATATTCTATAAGCATGAATGGAGAAATTAGTGAAAAACTTGGAAATCACATGCAGACTGAAGCTAATGTACATTGAAATAAAGTATTTATGCGGAGATGCATTGATTTCTGGGAGAAAGTAAATGCCTCTCCGTTTATTTGGGAAATACAAAAGAAGATATTCTGAAAGCATTGATGGAGAAGTTACGGCAAAAACTGGAAATCTCATGCACACTGAAGTGATTGTAGATGGAAATAAAATATTTATGCGGAGATGCATTTATTTCTCGGAGAAAGTAAATGACTCTCCATTTATTTGGGAAATACAAAAGAGGATATTCTATAAGCATTGGTGTAGAAGTTACTGCAAAAATTGAAAATCTCATGCAGACTGAAGTGATTGTAGTTGGAAATAAAATATTTATGCGGAGATGCATTTATTTCTCGGAGAAAGTAAATGACTCTCCGTTTATTTGAAAAACACAAAAGAGGATATTCTATAAGCATTGATGGAGAAATTACTGAAAAAACTGGAAATATCACGCAGACTGAAGCTAATGTAGATGGAAATAAAATATTTATGCGGAGATGAATTTATTTCTGGGAGAAAGTAAATGCCTCTCCGTTTATTTGGGAAATACAAAAGACGATATTCTATAAGCATTGGTGTAGAAGTTACTGCAAAAATTGGAAATCTCGTGCAGACTGAAGATATTGTAGATTGAAATAAAATATTTATGCGAAGATGTATGTATTTCTGGGAGAAAGTATATGCATCTCCATTTAATTGGAAAAGTGGATTTTCTGTAAGTACTCATGGAAAAGTTAGTGAATAAAATTGGAAATCTCATAAATATTTATGCTAAAGTAGATAAGAGTAAATCATTTATGCGGAGATGCATTTATTTCTGGTACAAAGTAAATGCCTCTCCGTTTAATTGGAAAAGAGGACTATTTATAAGTATTGACGGAGAAATTACTGAAAGAAATTGGATACCTTATGCTGACGGATACTAAAGTAGGTGGAAGTAAAATATTTATTCATAGATGCATTTATTTTTTGATAAAAGAAAATAAATCTCCGTTTATTTGGAAAATAATAAAGAGGATATTCTATAAGCATTGATGGAGAAATTACTGAAAAAACTGGAAATATCATGCAGACTGAAGTTTATGTAGATGGAAAAAAAAATATTTATGCGGAGATGCATTTATTTCTGGGAGAAAGTAAATGCTTCTTCGTTTATTTGGGAAAAAAAGAGGATATTCTATAAGCATTGATGGAAAAATTACTGAAAAAACTGGAAATATCATGCAGACTTAAGCTAAAGTAGCTGAAATAAAATATTTATGCGGAGATGCATTTATTTCTGGGAGAAAGTAAATGCCTCTCCGTTTATTTGGGAAATACAAAAGAGTATATTATGTACTCATTGATGGAGAATTTACTGAAAAATTTGAAATCTCATGCACAATGAAGTGATTGTAGATGGAAAAAAAATGTTTATGCGGAGATGCATGTATTTCTGGGAGAAAGTAAATGTCTCACACTTTATTTGGGAAATACAAAAGAGGATATTCTGTAAGCATTGAAGGAGAAATTACTGAAAAAAACTGGAAATATGCAGACAGCTAATATAGAGGGAAATAAAATATTTATTCGGAGATGCATCTATTTCTGGGAGAATATATATGCCTCTCCGTTTACTTGGGAAATACAAAAGAGGATATTCTATAAGCATTGATTGAGAATTTACTGCAAAAATTGGAGATCTCATGCAGACTGAAGCTATTTTAGATGGAAATAAAATATTTATGCGGAGATGCATTTATTTCCGGAAGAAAGTAAATGCCTCTCCGTTTATTACGGATATACAAAAGACTATATTCTATAATCATTGATGGAGAAGTTACTGTACAAACTGGAACTGTCATGCACACTGAAGTGATTGTAGATGGAAGTAAAATATTTATGCGGAGATGCATTTATTTCTGGGAGAAAGTAAATGCCTCTCCGTTTATTTGAAAAATACAAAAGAGGATATTCTATAAGCATTGAAGGAGAAATTACTGAAAAAACTGGAATTATGCAGATTGAAGCTAATATAGAGGGAAATAAAATGTTTATTCGGAGATGCACCGATTTCTGGGAGAATGTAAATACCTCTCCGTTTATTTGGGAAATACAAAAGAAGATATTCTGAAAGCATTGATGGAGAAGTTACTGCAAAAACTGGAAATCTCATGCACACTGAAGTGATTGTAGATGGAAATAAAATATTTATGCAAAGATGCCTTTATTTCTGGGAGAAAGCAAATGCCTCTCCGTTTATTTGGAAATTACAAAAGGGAATATTCTATAAGCATTAATGGAGAAATTAGTGAAAAACCTGGAAATCACATGCAGACTGAAGCTAATGTAAATTGAAATAAAGTATTTATGCGGAGATGCATTGATTTGTGGGAGAAAATAAATGCCTCTCCGTTTATTTGGGAAATACAAAAGAAGATATTCTGAAAGCATTGATGGAGAAGTTACTGAAAAAACTGGAAATCTCATGCACACTGAAGTGATTGTAGATGGAAATAAAATATTTATGCAAAGATGCATATATTTCTGGGAGAACATAATTCCTCTCCGTTTATTTGGAAATTACAAAAGAGGATATTCTATAAGCATTGATGGAGAAATTAGTGAAAAACCATGAAATCTGATGCAGACTGAAGCTAATGTAAATTGAAATAAAGTATTTATGCGGAGATGCATTTATTTCTGGGAGAAAGTAAATGCCTCTCCGTTTATTTGGGAAATACAGAAGAGGATATTTTGTAAACATTGAAGGAGAAGTTACAGCAAAAACTGGAAATCTCATGCACACTGAAGTGCATGAAGTGCACACTGAAGTGCATGAAGTGCACACTGAAGTGTAGATTGAAATAAAATATTTATGCGGAGATGCATTTATTTCTGGGAGAAAGTAAATACCTTTCCTTCTATTTGGGAAATACAAAAGAGGATATTCTGTAAGCATTGATGGAGAAGTTATTACAAAAATTGGAAATATCATGCAGACTGAAGTGATTGTAGATGGAACTAAAATATTTATGCGGAGATGCATTTATTTCTGGGAGAAAGTAAATGCCTCTCCGTTTATTTGAAATGTACAAAAGAGGATATTCTAAAAGCATTGAAGGAGAAATTACTGAAAAAACTGGAAATATGCAGACATCTAATATAGAGGGAAATAAAATATTTATTCGGAGATGCATCTATTTCTAGGAGAAAGTAAATGCTTCTCCGTTTATTTGGGAAATACAAAAGAGGATATTCTATAAGCATTGATGGAAAAATTACTGAAAAAACTGGAAATATCATGCAGACTTAAGCTAAAGTAGATGAAATAAAATATTTATGCGGAGATGCATTTATTTCTGGGAGAAAGTAAATGCCTCTCCGTTTATTGCGGAAATACAAAAGAGTATATTCTATAAGCATTGATGGAGACGTTACTGTACAAATTGGAACTCTCATGCACACTGAAGTGATTGTAGATGGAGCTAAAATATTTATGCGGAGATGCATTTATTTCTGGGAGAAAGTAAATGCCTCTCCGTTTATTTGGAAAATACAAAAGAGGACATTATATAAACATTGATGGAGAAATTACTGTAAAAATTGGAAATATCATGAAGACTGAAGCTAATGTAGATGAAATAAAATATTTATGCGGAGATGCATTTATTTCTGGGAGAAAGCAAATGCCTCTCCGTTTATTTGAAAAATACAAAAGAGGATATTCTGTAAGCTTTGAGGGAGAAATTACTGAAAAAACTTGAAAAATGCAGACTGAAGCTAATATAGAGGGAAATAAAATATTTATTCGGAGATGCATCTGTTTCTGGGAGAATGTAAATGCCACTCCGTTTACTTGGGAAATACAAAAGAGGATATTCTATAAGCATTGATGGAGAAGTTACTGCAAAAACTGGAAATCTCATGCTTGAAGCCATTGTAGATGGAAATAAAATATATATGCGGAGATGCATTTCTTTCTGGGAGAAAGCAAATGCCTCTCCGTTTATTTGGAAATTACAAAAGAGAATATTCTATAAGCATTAATGGAGAAATTAGTGAAAAACCTGGAAATCACATGCAGACTGAAGCTAATGTATATTGAAATAAAGTATTTATGCGGAGATGCATTGATTTCTGGGAGAAAGTAAATGTCTCTCCGTTTATTTGGAAAGTACAAAAGAGGATATTCTGTAAGCATTGATGCAGAAGTTACTGCAAAAACTGGAAATCTCATGCACACTGAAGAGATTGTAGATTGAAATAAAATATTTATGCGGAGATGCATTTATTTCTGGGAGAAAGTAAATGCCTTTCCGTTTATTTGGGAAATACAAAAGAGGATATTCTGTAAGCATTGATGGAGAAGTTACTGCAAAAACTGGAAATCTCATGCACACTGAAGTGATTGTAGATGGAAATAAAATATTTATGCGAAGATGCATATATTTCTGGGAGAAAGTAAATGCCTCTCCGTTTATTTGGAAAATACAAGAGGATATTCTATAAACATTGATGGAGAAATTACTGTAAAAACCATGAAATCTCAAGCAGACTGAAGCTAATGTAGATTGAAATAAAGTATTTATGCGGAGATGCATTTATTTCTGGGAGAAAGTAAATGCCTCTTCGTTTACTTGGGAAATACAAAAGAGGATATTCTGTAAGCATTGATGGAGAAGTTACTGCAAAAACTGGAAATCTCATGCACACTGAAGAGATTGTAGATTGAAATAAAATATTTATGCGGAGATGCATTCATTTCTGGGAGAAAGTAAATGCCTTTCCGTTTATTTGGGAAATACAAAAGAGGATATTCTGTAAGCATTGATGGGGAAGTTACTGCAAAAACTGGAAATCTCATGCAAACTTAAGTGATGGTAGATGGAAATAAAATATTTATGCGGAGATGCATTTATTTCTGGGAGAAAGTAAATGCCTTTCCGTTTATTTGGGAAATACAAAAGAGGATATTCTGTAAGCATTGATAGAGAAGTTACTACAAAAACTGGAAATCTCATGCAAACTGAAGTGATTGTAGATGGAAATATAATATTTATGCGGAGATGCATTTATTTCTGGGAGAAAGTAAATGCCTCTTCGTTTATTTGGTAAATACAAAAGAGGATATTCTGAAAGCATTGATGGAGAAGTTACTGCAAAAATTGGAAATCTCATGCAGACTGAAGCTATTGTAGATGGAAATAAAATATTTATGCGGAGATGCATTTATTTCTGGAAGAAAGTAAATGGCTCTCCGTTTATTTGGAAATTACAAAAGAGGATATTCTATAAGCATGAATGGAGAAATTAGTGAAAAACTTGGAAATCACATGCAGACTGAAGCTAATGTACATTGAAATAAAGTATTTATGCGGAGATGCATTGATTTCTGGGAGAA
This sequence comes from Maratus speciosus, assembly GCA_963932465.1. NCBI lineage: Eukaryota > Metazoa > Arthropoda > Arachnida > Araneae > Salticidae > Maratus > Maratus speciosus. The sequence goes on along the minus strand of OZ010794.1, from coordinate 70,976,202 downwards.
AGTAAATGCCTCTCCGTTTATTTGGGAAATACAAAAGAAGATATTCTGAAAGCATTGATGGAGAAGTTACGGCAAAAACTGGAAATCTCATGCACACTGAAGTGATTGTAGATGGAAATAAAATATTTATGCGGAGATGCATTTATTTCTCGGAGAAAGTAAATGACTCTCCATTTATTTGGGAAATACAAAAGAGGATATTCTATAAGCATTGGTGTAGAAGTTACTGCAAAAATTGAAAATCTCATGCAGACTGAAGTGATTGTAGTTGGAAATAAAATATTTATGCGGAGATGCATTTATTTCTCGGAGAAAGTAAATGACTCTCCGTTTATTTGAAAAACACAAAAGAGGATATTCTATAAGCATTGATGGAGAAATTACTGAAAAAACTGGAAATATCACGCAGACTGAAGCTAATGTAGATGGAAATAAAATATTTATGCGGAGATGAATTTATTTCTGGGAGAAAGTAAATGCCTCTCCGTTTATTTGGGAAATACAAAAGACGATATTCTATAAGCATTGGTGTAGAAGTTACTGCAAAAATTGGAAATCTCGTGCAGACTGAAGATATTGTAGATTGAAATAAAATATTTATGCGAAGATGTATGTATTTCTGGGAGAAAGTATATGCATCTCCATTTAATTGGAAAAGTGGATTTTCTGTAAGTACTCATGGAAAAGTTAGTGAATAAAATTGGAAATCTCATAAATATTTATGCTAAAGTAGATAAGAGTAAATCATTTATGCGGAGATGCATTTATTTCTGGTACAAAGTAAATGCCTCTCCGTTTAATTGGAAAAGAGGACTATTTATAAGTATTGACGGAGAAATTACTGAAAGAAATTGGATACCTTATGCTGACGGATACTAAAGTAGGTGGAAGTAAAATATTTATTCATAGATGCATTTATTTTTTGATAAAAGAAAATAAATCTCCGTTTATTTGGAAAATAATAAAGAGGATATTCTATAAGCATTGATGGAGAAATTACTGAAAAAACTGGAAATATCATGCAGACTGAAGTTTATGTAGATGGAAAAAAAAATATTTATGCGGAGATGCATTTATTTCTGGGAGAAAGTAAATGCTTCTTCGTTTATTTGGGAAAAAAAGAGGATATTCTATAAGCATTGATGGAGAAATTACTGTAAAAACTGGAAATATCATGTAGACTGAAGCTAAAGTAGATGAAATAAAATATTTATGCGGAGATGCATTTATTTCTGGGAGAAAGTAAATGCCTCTCCGTTTATTTGGGAAATACAAAAGAGGATATTCTGTAATCATTGATGGAGAATTTACAACAAAAATTGGAAATATCATGCAGACTGAAGTGATTGTAGATGGAACTAAAATATTTATGCGGAGATGCATTTATTTCTGGGAGAAAGTAAATGCCTTTCCGTTTATTTGGGAAATACAAAAGAGGATATTCTGTAAGCATTGATGGAGAAGTTACTACAAAAACTGGAAATCTCATGCAAACTGAAGTGATTGTAGATGGAAATATAATATTTATGCGGAGATGCATTTATTTCTGGGAGAAAGTAAATGCCTCTCCGTTTATTTGGGAAATACAAAAGACGATATTCTATAAGCATTGGTGTAGAAGTTACTGCAAAAATTGGAAATCTCGTGCAGACTGAAGATATTGTAGATTGAAATAAAATATTTATGCGAAGATGTATGTATTTCTGGGAGAAAGTATATGCATCTCCATTTAATTGGAAAAGTGGATTTTCTGTAAGTACTCATGGAAAAGTTAGTGAATAAAATTGGAAATCTCATAAATATTTATGCTAAAGTAGATAAGAGTAAATCATTTATGCGGAGATGCATTTATTTCTGGTACAAAGTAAATGCCTCTCCGTTTAATTGGAAAAGAGGACTATTTATAAGTATTGACGGAGAAATTACTGAAAGACATTGGATACCTTATGCTGACGGATACTAAAGTAGGTGGAAGTAAAATATTTATTCATAGATGCATTTATTTTTTGATAAAAGAAAATAAATCTCCGTTTATTTGGAAAATAATAAAGAGGATATTCTATAAGCATTGATGGAGAAATTACTGAAAAAACTGGAAATATCATGCAGACTGAAGTTTATGTAGATGGAAAAAAAAATATTTATGCGGAGATGCATTTATTTCTGGGAGAAAGTAAATGCTTCTTCGTTTATTTGGGAAAAAAAGAGGATATTCTATAAGCATTGATGGAGAAATTACTGTAAAAACTGGAAATATCATGTAGACTGAAGCTAAAGTAGATGAAATAAAATATTTATGCGGAGATGCATTTATTTCTGGGAGAAAGTAAATGCCTCTCCGTTTATTTGGGAAATACAAAAGAGGATATTCTGTAAGCATTGATGGAGAAGTTACTACAAAAACTGGAAATATCATGTAGACTGAAGCTAAAGTAGATGAAATAAAATATTTATGCGGAGATGCATTTATTTCTGGGAGAAAGTAAATGCCTCTCCGTTTATTTGGGAAATACAAAAGAGGATATTCTGTAATCATTGATGGAGAATTTACAACAAAAATTGGAAATATCATGCAGACTGAAGTGATTGTAGATGGAACTAAAATATTTATGCGGAGATGCATTTATTTCTGGGAGAAAGTAAATGCCTTTCCGTTTATTTGGGAAATACAAAAGAGGATATTCTGAAAGCATTGATGGAGAAGTTACTGCAAAAATTGGAAATCTCATGCAGACTGAAGCTATTGTAGATGGAAATAAAATATTTATGCGGAGATGCATTTATTTCTGGAAGAAAGTAAATGCCTCTCCGTTTATTTGGAAATTACAAAAGAGGATATTCTATAAGCATGAATGGAGAAATTAGTGAAAAACTTGGAAATCACATGCAGACTGAAGCTAATGTACATTGAAATAAAGTATTTATGCGGAGATGCATTGATTTCTGGGAGAAAGTAAATGCCTCTCCGTTTATTTGGGAAATACAAAAGAAGATATTCTGAAAGCATTGATGGAGAAGTTACGGCAAAAACTGGAAATCTCATGCACACTGAAGTGATTGTAGATGGAAATAAAATATTTATGCGGAGATGCATTTATTTCTCGGAGAAAGTAAATGACTCTCCATTTATTTGGGAAATACAAAAGAGGATATTCTATAAGCATTGGTGTAGAAGTTACTGCAAAAATTGAAAATCTCATGCAGACTGAAGTGATTGTAGTTGGAAATAAAATATTTATGCGGAGATGCATTTATTTCTCGGAGAAAGTAAATGACTCTCCGTTTATTTGAAAAACACAAAAGAGGATATTCTATAAGCATTGATGGAGAAATTACTGAAAAAACTGGAAATATCACGCAGACTGAAGCTAATGTAGATGGAAATAAAATATTTATGCGGAGATGAATTTATTTCTGGGAGAAAGTAAATGCCTCTCCGTTTATTTGGGAAATACAAAAGACGATATTCTATAAGCATTGGTGTAGAAGTTACTGCAAAAATTGGAAATCTCGTGCAGACTGAAGATATTGTAGATTGAAATAAAATATTTATGCGAAGATGTATGTATTTCTGGGAGAAAGTATATGCATCTCCATTTAATTGGAAAAGTGGATTTTCTGTAAGTACTCATGGAAAAGTTAGTGAATAAAATTGGAAATCTCATAAATATTTATGCTAAAGTAGATAAGAGTAAATCATTTATGCGGAGATGCATTTATTTCTGGTACAAAGTAAATGCCTCTCCGTTTAATTGGAAAAGAGGACTATTTATAAGTATTGACGGAGAAATTACTGAAAGAAATTGGATACCTTATGCTGACGGATACTAAAGTAGGTGGAAGTAAAATATTTATTCATAGATGCATTTATTTTTTGACAAAAGAAAATAAATCTCCGTTTATTTGGAAAATAATAAAGAGGATATTCTATAAGCATTGATGGAGAAATTACTGAAAAAACTGGAAATATCATGCAGACTGAAGTTTATGTAGATGGAAAAAAAAATATTTATGCGGAGATGCATTTATTTCTGGGAGAAAGTAAATGCTTCTTCGTTTATTTGGGAAAAAAAGAGGATATTCTATAAGCATTGATGGAGAAATTACTGTAAAAACTGGAAATATCATGTAGACTGAAGCTAAAGTAGATGAAATAAAATATTTATGCGGAGATGCATTTATTTCTGGGAGAAAGTAAATGCCTCTCCGTTTATTTGGGAAATACAAAAGAGGATATTCTGTAATCATTGATGGAGAATTTACAACAAAAATTGGAAATATCATGCAGACTGAAGTGATTGTAGATGGAACTAAAATATTTATGCGGAGATGCATTTATTTCTGGGAGAAAGTAAATGCCTTTCCGTTTATTTGGGAAATACAAAAGAGGATATTCTGAAAGCATTGATGGAGAAGTTACTGCAAAAATTGGAAATCTCATGCAGACTGAAGCTATTGTAGATGGAAATAAAATATTTATGCGGAGATGCATTTATTTCTGGAAGAAAGTAAATGCCTCTCCGTTTATTTGGAAATTACAAAAGAGGATATTCTATAAGCATGAATGGAGAAATTAGTGAAAAACTTGGAAATCACATGCAGACTGAAGCTAATGTACATTGAAATAAAGTATTTATGCGGAGATGCATTGATTTCTGGGAGAAAGTAAATGCCTCTCCGTTTATTTGGGAAATACAAAAGAAGATATTCTGAAAGCATTGATGGAGAAGTTACGGCAAAAACTGGAAATCTCATGCACACTGAAGTGATTGTAGATGGAAATAAAATATTTATGCGGAGATGCATTTATTTCTCGGAGAAAGTAAATGACTCTCCATTTATTTGGGAAATACAAAAGAGGATATTCTATAAGCATTGGTGTAGAAGTTACTGCAAAAATTGAAAATCTCATGCAGACTGAAGTGATTGTAGTTGGAAATAAAATATTTATGCGGAGATGCATTTATTTCTCGGAGAAAGTAAATGACTCTCCGTTTATTTGAAAAACACAAAAGAGGATATTCTATAAGCATTGATGGAGAAATTACTGAAAAAACTGGAAATATCACGCAGACTGAAGCTAATGTAGATGGAAATAAAATATTTATGCGGAGATGAATTTATTTCTGGGAGAAAGTAAATGCCTCTCCGTTTATTTGGGAAATACAAAAGACGATATTCTATAAGCATTGGTGTAGAAGTTACTGCAAAAATTGGAAATCTCGTGCAGACTGAAGATATTGTAGATTGAAATAAAATATTTATGCGAAGATGTATGTATTTCTGGGAGAAAGTATATGCATCTCCATTTAATTGGAAAAGTGGATTTTCTGTAAGTACTCATGGAAAAGTTAGTGAATAAAATTGGAAATCTCATAAATATTTATGCTAAAGTAGATAAGAGTAAATCATTTATGCGGAGATGCATTTATTTCTGGTACAAAGTAAATGCCTCTCCGTTTAATTGGAAAAGAGGACTATTTATAAGTATTGACGGAGAAATTACTGAAAGAAATTGGATACCTTATGCTGACGGATACTAAAGTAGGTGGAAGTAAAATATTTATTCATAGATGCATTTATTTTTTGACAAAAGAAAATAAATCTCCGTTTATTTGGAAAATAATAAAGAGGATATTCTATAAGCATTGATGGAGAAATTACTGAAAAAACTGGAAATATCATGCAGACTGAAGTTTATGTAGATGGAAAAAAAAATATTTATGCGGAGATGCATTTATTTCTGGGAGAAAGTAAATGCTTCTTCGTTTATTTGGGAAAAAAAGAGGATATTCTATAAGCATTGATGGAGAAATTACTGTAAAAACTGGAAATATCATGTAGACTGAAGCTAAAGTAGATGAAATAAAATATTTATGCGGAGATGCATTTATTTCTGGGAGAAAGTAAATGCCTCTCCGTTTATTTGGGAAATACAAAAGAGGATATTCTGTAATCATTGATGGAGAATTTACAACAAAAATTGGAAATATCATGCAGACTGAAGTGATTGTAGATGGAACTAAAATATTTATGCGGAGATGCATTTATTTCTGGGAGAAAGTAAATGCCTCTCCGTTTATTTGTAAAATACAAATGAGGATATTCCAAAAGCATTGAAGGAGAAATTACTGAAAAAACTGGAAATATGCAGACAGCTAATATAGAGGGAAATAAAATATTTATTCGGAGATGCATCTATTTCTGGGAGAATCTAAATGCCTCTCCGTTTACTTGGGAAATACAAAAGAGGATATTCTATAAGCATTGATTGAGAAGTTACTGCAAAAATTGGAGATCTCATGCAGACTGAAGCTATTTTAGATGGAAATAAAATATTTATGCGGAGATGCATTTATTTCCGGAAGAAAGTAAATGCCTCTCCGTTTATTACGGATATACAAAAGAGGATATTCTATAAGCATTGATGTTGAAGTTACTGTACAAATTGGAACTCTCATGCACACTGAAGTGATTGTAGATGGAACTAAAATATTTATGCGGAGATGCATTTATTTCAGGGAGAAAGTAAATGCCTCTCCGTTTATTTGAAAAATACAAAAGAGGATATTCTATAAGCATTGAAGGAGAAATCACTGAAAAAACTGGAAATATGCAGATTGAAGCTAATATAGAGGGAAATAAAATATTTATTCGGAGATGCATCGATTTCTGGGAGAATGTAAATACCTCTCCGTTTATTTGGGAAATACAAAAGAAGATATTCTGAAAGCATTGATGGAGAAGTTACTGCAAAAACTGGAAATCTCATGCACACTGAAGTCATTGTAGATGGAAATAAAATATTTATGCGAAGATGCATATATTTCTGGGAGAAAGTAAATGCCTCTCCGTTTATTTGGAAATTACAAAAGAGGATATTCTATAAGCATTAATGGAGAAATTAGTGAAAAACCATGAAATTTGATGCAGGCTGAAGCTAATGTAGATTGAAATAAATTATTTAAGCGGAGATGCATTTATTTCTGGGAGAAAGTAAATGCCTCTCCGTTTATTTGGGAAATACAAAAGAGGATATTTTGTAAGCATTGAAGGAGAAGTTACAGCAAAAACTGGAAATCTCATGAATACTGAAGTGATTGTAGATTGAAATAAAATATTTATGCGGAGATACATTTATTTCTGGGAGAAAGTAAATGCCTTTCCTTCTATTTGGGGAATACAAAAGAGGATATTCTATAAACATTGATGGAATAATTACTGATTAAACTGGAAATATCATGCAGACTGGAGCTAATGTAGATGAAGTAAAATATTGATGCGGAGATGCATTTATTTCTGGGAGAAAGTAAATGCCTCTCCGTTTATTTGGGAAATACAAAAGAGGATATTCTGTAATCATTGATGGAGAATTTACTGCAAAAATTTGAAATCTCATGCACAATGAAGTGATTGCAGATGGAAATAAAATATTTACGCGGAGATGCACGTATTTCTGGGAGAAAGTAAATGTCTCTCCCTTTATTTGGGAAATACAAAAGAGGATATTCTGTAAGCAGTGATGGAGAAGTTACTACAAAAATTGGAAACATCATGCAGACTGAAGTGATTGTAGATGAAACTAAAATATTCATGCGGAGATGCATTTATTTCTAGGAGAATGTAAATGCCTCTCCGTTTATTTGAAAAGTACAAAAGAGGATATTCTAAAAGCATTGAAGGAGAAATTACTGAAAAAACTGGAAATATGCAGACATCTAATATAGAGGGAAATAAAATATTTATTCGGAGATGCATCTATTTCTAGGAGAAAGTAAATGCCTCTCCGTTTACTTGGGAAACATAAAAGAGGATATTCTATAAGCATTGATTGAGAAGTTACTGCAAAAATTGGAGATATCATTAAACTGAAGCTATTTGAGATGGAATAAAATATTTATGCAGGGATGCATTTATTTCTGGGAGAAAGTAAATGCCTCTCCGTTTATTGCGGAAATACAAAAGAGTATATTCTATAAGCATTGATGGAGACGTTACTGTACAAATTGGAACTTTCATGCACACTGAAGTGATTGTAGATGGAGCTAAAATATTTATGCGTAGATGCATTTATTTCTGGGAGAAAGTAAATGCCTCTCCGTTTATTTGGAAAATACAAAAGAGGATATTCTATAAACATTGATGGAGAAATTACTGTAAAAATTGGAAATATCATGCAGACTGACGCTAATGTAGAGGAAATAAAATATTTATGCGGAGATGCATTTATTTCTGGGAGAAAGCAAATGCCTCTCCGTTTATTTGAAAAATACAAAAGAGGATATTCTGTAAGCATTGAGGGAAAAATTACTGAAAAAACTTGAAAAATGCAGACTGAAGCTAATATAGAGGGAAAAAAAATATTTATTCGGAGATGCATCTGTTTCTGGGAGAATGTAAATGCCACTCCGTTTACTTGGGAAATACAAAAGAGGATATTCTATAAGCATTGATTGAGAAGTTACTGCAAAAACTGGAAATCTCATGCTTGAAGCCATTGTAGATGGGAATAAAATATTTATGCGGAGATGCATTTATTTCTGGGAGAAAGCAAATGCCTCTCCGTTTATTTGGAAATTACAAAAGAGAATATTCTATAAGCATTAATGGAGAAATTAGTGAAAAACCTGGAAATCACATGCAGACTGAAGCTAATTTACATTGAAATAAAGTATTTATGCGGAGATGCATTGATTTCTGGGAGAAAGTAAATGTCTCTCCGTTTATTTGGAAAGTACGAAAGAGGATATTCTGTAAGCATTGATGGAGAAGTTACTGCAAAAACTGGAAATCTCATGCACACTGAAGAGATTGTAGATTGAAATAAAATATTTATGCGGAGATGCATTTATTTCTGGGAGAAAGTAAATGCCTTTCCGTTTATTTGGGAAATACAAAAGTGGATATTCTGTAAGCATTGATGGAGAAGTTACTGCAAAAACTGGAAATCTCATGCACACTGAAGTGATTGTAGATGGAAATAAAATATTTATGCGAAGATGCATATATTTCTGGGAGAAAGTAAATGCCTCTCCGTTTATTTGGAAAATACAAGAGGATATTCTATAAACATTGATGGAGAAATTACTGTAAAAACCATGAAATCTCAAGCAGACTGAAGCTAATGTAGATTGAAATAAAGTATTTATGCGGAGATGCATTTATTTCTGGGAGAAAGTAAATGCCTCTTCGTTTACTTGGGAAATACAAAAGAGGATATTCTGTAAGCATTGATGGAGAAGTTACTGCAAAAACTGGAAATTTCATGCACACTGAAGAGATTGTAGATTGAAATAAAATATTTATGCGGAGATGCATTTATTTCTGGGAGAAAGTAAATGCCTTTCCGTTTATTTGGGAAATACAAAAGATGATATTCTGTAAGCATTGATGGGGAAGTTACTGCAAAAACTGGAAATCTCATGCAAACTGAAGTGATGGTAGATGGAAATAAAATATTTATGCGGAGATGCATTTATTTCTGGGAGAAAGTAAATGCCTCTCCGTTTATTTGGAAATTACAAAAGAGGATATTCTATAAGCATGAATGGAGAAATTAGTGAAAAACATGGAAATCGCATGCAGACTGAAGCTAAGCTAGATTGAAATAAAGTATTTATGCGGAGATGCATTTACTTCTGAGGGAAAGTAAATGCCACTCCGTTTAATTAGAAAATCCAAAGGAGGATATTCTATAAGTATTGATATAGAAGTTACTGAAAGAAATTAGAAATCACATGAAGATTGATACTAAATAGATGGAAAGAATATTTATGCGGAGATTCATGTATTTCTGGGAGAAAGTAAATGCATCTACGTTTAATTGGAAAAGAGAATATTCTGTAAGTACTCGTGGAAAAGTTGCTGAATAAAATCGGAAATCTCTTGTATATATATTCTAAAGTAGATAAGAATAAATAATTTATGCGGAGATGCATTCATCAGTGGTACAAAGTAAATGCCATCTACTCCGTTTAATTGGAAAAGAGGACTTTTTATAAGTGTTGACGGAGAAATTACTGAAAGAATTTGGATATCTTATGCAGACGGGTGCTAAAGTAGATGGAAGTAAAATATTTATTCATAGATGCATTTATGTCTGGACGACAGAAAATAAAACTCTGTTTATTTTGAAAATACAAATGCCTTTCCATTTAATAGGAAAAGAGGATTTTCTATAAGTATTGATGGAAAAGTTACGGAATAAAATTTGAAATTTCATGCAGATTGATGCGAAAGCAGAAGGAAATAAATTATTAATGCGAAGATACATTTATTTCTACGCGAAAGTAAATAAATCTCCGTTTAATTGGAAAAGAGCATTTTCTATAAGTACTGATAGAGAAGTTGCCAAATAAAATTGGTAACCTCATGCAGATTTATGCTAAAGTGGATGGATATAAAAGATTTATGCGGAGATGCATTTATTTCTGAACGAAAGTAAATGTCTCTCCATTTATTTGGAAAATACAAAAGAGGATATTCTATAAGTTTTGATGGAGAAGTTACTGAAACAAATTAGAAATCACATGAAGAATGGTACTAAATAGATAGAAATAATATTTATGAGGAGATGCATTTATTCCTGGGAGAAAGTAAATGCGTCTCCGTTTAATTGGAAAAGAGGATTTTCTGTAAGTACTCATGGAAAAGTTGCTGAATAAAATTGGAAATCTCAAGCAGATTTATGGCAAAGTGTATTTAAATAAAATATTTAAGCGAAGGAGCATTTATTTTTGGACGAAAGTAAATGCCTCTCCGTTTAATTGGAATAAAAAAATTTCTAAAGTTCTCATGGAGAAGATACTCGAAGAAATTTCAAAACACATGCAGACTGGTACTAAAGTATATGGAAATAAAATATTAATGCGGAGAATGCATTTATTTCTGGGGGAAATTAAATGCCTTTCCGTTTATTTGCAAAATACAAAAGAGGATATTCTATAAGTAAAGATGGAGAATGTACTAAAAGGAATTAGAAACAACATGAAGATTGATACCAAATATCTATGAGGAGATGAATTTATTTCTAGGAGAAAGTAAATGCCTCTCCGTTTAATTCGAAAACAGGACTTTCTATAAGTATTGATGGAGAAATTACTGAAAGAAATTGGAAATCGCATGCAGACTGATACTAAGGATGATGGAAATAAAATATTTATGCGGAGGTGCATTTATTTCTGGGAGAAAGTAAATGCCACTCCGTTAAATTGGAAAATACAAAAGAAGATATTCTATAAGTATTGATGGAGAAGTTACTGAATGAAATTACAAATCACATGAAGATTGACACTAAATAAATGGAAGGAATATTTATTTGGAGATGCATGTATTTCTGGGAGAAAGTAAAACGCATCTCCGTTTAATTGGAAAAGAAGATTTTTTCTGTAAGTACTCATGGAAATGTTGCGGAATAAAAATTGGAAATCTCATACATATTTATGCTAAAGTAGGTAAGAATAAATCCTTTATGCAGAGATGCATTTATTTCTGGTACAAAGTAGATGCCTCTCCGTTTATTTGGAAAAGAGGACATTCTATATGTGTTGACGGAGAAATTACTTAAAGAAATTGGATATCTTACGCAGACGGATTCTGAAGTAGATGGAAGTAAAATATTTATTCATAGATGCATTTACTTCTGGAAGAAAGAAAATAAATCTCCGTTTATTTTGAAAATACAAAAGAGGTTTTTCTATAAATTTGTACATCTCATGCAGACAGATGCTAAAGTAGATGGAAATAAAAAATTTATGAGGAAATGCATTTATTTCTGGGCGAAAGTAAAAGCCTTTCCGTTAAATTCAAAAAGATGATTTTCTATAAGTATTCATCAAGAAGTTGCAGAAAGAAATTAAAAATCCCAACAGACTGATACTAAAGTAGATGGAAATAAAATAATTCGCGCAGATGCATTTATTTCGGACAAAAGTAAATTCCCCTCCGTTTAATTGCAAAAGAAGAATTTCTATAAGTATTGATGACGAAGTTACTGAAAGAAATTTGAAATCAGATTCAGACTAATTTCGATGGAAATAAAATATTAATGCGGAGATGCATTTATTTTTGGAAAAAAGTAAATGTCTCTCCGTTTTATTGAAAGAGAGTATTTTCTATAATTGTTCATGAGAAGTTACTGATGTGAAATCACATGAAAATTGCTACTAAATTGTCGAAAAATAATATTTATACGGAGATGCATTTATTTCTGGGAGAAAGTAATTGCCTATCCGTTTAATAGGAAAAGAGGATTTTCTATAAGTATTGATGGATTAGTTACTGAAAAAATTGAAAAACACATGCAGACTGATACTAAACTAGAGGGAAATAAAATATTTATGCAGAGATGCATAGTTTTCTGGGGGAAAGTTAAGGCCTCTCCGTTTATTTGGAAAATACGAAAGAGAATCTTCTGTAAGTAATGATGGAGGAGTTACTGAATGAAATTAGAAATCATATGAACATTGATACTAAATAGATGGAAAAAATATTTATGCGGAGATGCATTTATTTTCGGGAGAAATTAAATGCCTCTCCGTTTACTTAGAAAAGAGGACTTTCTATAAGTTTTGATGGAGAAATTACGGAAAGAAATTGGAAATCATATGCAGACATTTACTAAAGTAGATGGATATAAAACATTTATGTGGAAATGCATTTATTTCTGGAAGAAAGTAAATGCCTCTCCGTTTATTCGGAAAATACAAATGAGGACATTCTATAAGCATTGATGGAGAAATTACTGAAAAAACTGGAAATATCATGCGCACTGAAGTGATTGTAGATGGAAATAAAATATTTATGCGGAGATGCATTTATTTCTGGGAGAAAGTAAATGCCTCTCCGTTTATTTGGGAAATACAAAAGAGGATATTCTGAAAGCATTGATGGAGAAGTTACTGCGAAAACTGGAAATCTCATGCACACTGAAGTGATTGTAGATGGAAATAAAATATTTATGCGGAGATGCATTTATTTCTCGGAGAAAGTAAATGACTCTTCGTTTATTTGGAAAATACAAAAGAGGATATTCTATAAGCATTGGGGGAGAAATTACTGAAAAAACTGGAAATATCATGCAGACTGAAGCTAATGTAGATAGAAATAAAATATATATGCGGAGATGCATTTATTTCTGGGAGAAAGTAAATGCCTCTCCGTTTATTTGGGAAATACAAAAGAGGATATTCTATAAGCATTGGTGTAGAAGTTACTGCAAAAATTGGAAATCTCATGCAGACTGAAGATATTGTAGATTGAAATAAAATATTTATGCGAAGATGCGTGTATTTCTGGGAGAAAATAAATGCCTCTCCGTTTATTTGGAAAATACCAAAGAGGATATTCTGCAAGCATTGATAGAGAAGTTACTGCAAAAATTGGAAATCCCATGCACACTGAAGTGATTGTAGATGGAAATAAAATATTTAAGCGGAGATGCATTTATTTCTGGGAGAAAGTATATGCTTCTCCATTTAATTGGAAAAGTGGATTTTCTGTAAGTACTCACGGAAAAGTTAGTGAATAAAATTGGAAATCTGATAAATATTTATGCTAAAGTAGATAAGAGTAAATCATTTATGCGGAGATGCATTTATTTCTGGTACAAAGTAAATGCCTCTCCGTTTAATTGGAAAAGAGGACTATTTATCAGTATTGACGGAGAAATTACTGAAAGAAATTGGATATCTTATGCAGACGGATACTAAAGTAGATGGAAGTAAAATATTTATTCATAGATGCATTTATTTTTTGACAAAAGAATATAAATCTCCGTTTATTTGGAAAATAATAAAGAGGATATTCTATAAGCATTGATGGAGAAATTACTGAAAAAACTGGAAATATCATGCAGACTGAAGTTAATGTAGATGGAAAAAAATATTTATGCGGAGATGCATTTATTTCTGGGAGAAAGTAAATGCTTCTTCGTTTATTTGGGAAAAACAAAAGAGTATATTCTATAAACATTGATGGAGAAGTTACTGCAAAAATTGGAAATCTCATGCAGACTGAAGCTATTGTAGATTGAAATAAAGTATTTATGCGGAGATGCATTTATTTCTGGGAGAAAATAAATGCCTTTCCGTTTATTTGGAAAATACCAAAGAGGATATTCTACAAGCATTGATAGATAAGTTACTGCAAAAATTGGAAATCCCATGCTCACTGAAGTGATTGTAGATGGAAATAAAATATTTAAGCGGAGATGCATTTATTTCTGGGAGAAAGTAAATGCTTCTCCGTTTATTTGGGAAATACAAAAGAGGATATTCTATAAGCATTGATGGAAAAATTACTGAAAAAACTGGAAATATCATGCAGACTTACGCTAAAGTAGCTGAAATAAAATATTTATGCGGAGATGCATTTATTTCTGGGAGAAAGTAAATGCCTCTCCGTTTATTTGGGAAATACAAAAGAGTATATTCTGTACTCATTGATGGAAAATTTACTGAAAAATTTGAAATCTCATGCACAATGAAGTGATTGTAGATGGAAAAAAAATGTTTATGCGGAGATGCATGTATTTCTGGGAGAAAGTAAATGTCTCACACTTTATTTGGGAAATACAAAAGAGGATATTCTGTGAGCATTGAAGGAGAAATTACTGAAAAAAACTGGAAATATGCAGACAGCTAATATAGAGGGAAATAAAATATTTATTCGGAGATGCATCTATTTCTGGGAGAATATATATGCCTCTCCGTTTACTTGGGAAATACAAAAGAGGATATTCTATAAGCATTGATTGAGAATTTACTGCAAAAATTGGAGATCTCATGCAGACTGAAGCTATTTTAGATGGAAATAAAATATTTATGCGGAGATGCATTTATTTCCGGAAGAAAGTAAATGCCTCTCCGTTTATTACGGATATACAAAAGACTATATTCTATAAGCATTGATGGAGAAGTTACTGTACAAACTGGAACTGTCATGCACACTGAAGTGATTGTAGATGGAAGTAAAATATTTATGCGGAGATGCATTTATTTCTGGGAGAAAGTAAATGCCTCTCCGTTTATTTGAAAAATACAAAAGAGGATATTCTATAAGCATTGAAGGAGAAATTACTGAAAAAACTGGAATTATGCAGATTGAAGCTAATATAGAGGGAAATAAAATATTTATTCGGAGATGCACCGATTTCTGGGAGAATGTAAATACCTCTCCGTTTATTTGGGAAATACAAAAGAAGATATTCTGAAAGCATTGATGGAGAAGTTACTGCAAAAACTGGAAATCTCATGCACACTGAAGTGATTGTAGATGGAAATAAAATATTTATGCAAAGATGCCTTTATTTCTGGGAGAAAGCAAATGCCTCTCCGTTTATTTGGAAATTACAAAAGGGAATATTCTATAAGCATTAATGGAGAAATTAGTGAAAAACCTGGAAATCACATTCAGACTGAAGCTAATGTAAATTGAAATAAAGTATTTATGCGGAGATGCATTGATTTGTGGGAGAAAATAAATGCCTCTCCGTTTATTTGGGAAATACAAAAGAGGATATTCTATAAGCATTGGGGGAGAAATTACTGAAAAAACTGGAAATATCATGCAGACTGAAGCTAATGTAGATAGAAATAAAATATATATGCGGAGATGCATTTATTTCTGGGAGAAAGTAAATGCCTCTCCGTTTATTTGGGAAATACAAAAGAGGATATTCTATAAGCATTGGTGTAGAAGTTACTGCAAAAATTGGAAATCTCATGCAGACTGAAGATGTTGTAGATTGAAATAAAATATTTATGCGAAGATGCGTGTATTTCTGGGAGAAAATAAATGCCTCTCCGTTTATTTGGAAAATACCAAAGAGGATATTCTACAAGCATTGATAGAGAAGCTACTGCAAAAATTGGAAATCCCATGCACACTGAAGTGATTGTAGATGGAAATAAAATATTTAAGCGGAGATGCATTTATTTCTGGGAGAATGTATATGCATCTCCATTTAATTGGAAAAGTGGATTTTCTGTAAGTACTCACGGACAAGTTAGTGAATAAAATTGGAAATCTGATAAATATTTATGCTAAAGTAGATAAGAGTAAATCATTTATGCGGAGATGCATTTATTTCTGGTACAAAGTAAATGCCTCTCCGTTTAATTGGAAAAGAGGACTATTTATAAGTATTGACGGAGAAATTACTGAAAGAAATTGGATATCTTATGCAGACGGATACTAAAGTAGATGGAAGTAAAATATTTATTCATAGATGCATTTATTTTTTGACAAAAGAATATAAATCTCCGTTTATTTGGAAAATAATAAAGAGGATATTCTATAAGCATTGATGGAGAAATTACTGAAAAAACTGGAAATATCATGCAGACTGAAGTTAATGTAGATGGAAAAAAATATTTATGCGGAGATGCATTTATTTCTGGGAGAAAGTAAATGCTTCTTCGTTTATTTGGGAAAAACAAAAGAGTATATTCTATAAGCATTGATGGAGAAGTTACTGCAAAAATTGGAAATCTCATGCAGACTGAAGCTATTGTAGATTGAAATAAAGTATTTATGCGGAGATGCATTTATTTCTGGGAGAAAATAAATGCCTTTCCGTTTATTTGGAAAATACCAAAGAGGATATTCTACAAGCATTGATAGAGAAGTTACTGCAAAAATTGGAAATCCCATGCACACTGAAGTGATTGTAGATGGAAATAAAATATTTAAGCGGAGATGCATTTATTTCTGGGAGAAAGTAAATGCTTCTCCGTTTATTTGGGAAATACAAAAGAGGATATTCTATAAGCATTGATGGAAAAATTACTGAAAAAACTGGAAATATCATGCAGACTTAAGCTAAAGTAGCTGAAATAAAATATTTATGCGGAGATGCATTTATTTCTGGGAGAAAGTAAATGCCTCTCCGTTTATTTGGGAAATACAAAAGAGTATATTATGTACTCATTGATGGAGAATTTACTGAAAAATTTGAAATCTCATGCACAATGAAGTGATTGTAGATGGAAAAAAAATGTTTATGCGGAGATGCATGTATTTCTGGGAGAAAGTAAATGTCTCACACTTTATTTGGGAAATACAAAAGAGGATATTCTGTAAGCATTGAAGGAGAAATTACTGAAAAAAACTGGAAATATGCAGACAGCTAATATAGAGGGAAATAAAATATTTATTCGGAGATGCATCTATTTCTGGGAGAATATATATGCCTCTCCGTTTACTTGGGAAATACAAAAGAGGATATTCTATAAGCATTGATTGAGAATTTACTGCAAAAATTGGAGATCTCATGCAGACTGAAGCTATTTTAGATGGAAATAAAATATTTATGCGGAGATGCATTTATTTCCGGAAGAAAGTAAATGCCTCTCCGTTTATTACGGATATACAAAAGACTATATTCTATAATCATTGATGGAGAAGTTACTGTACAAACTGGAACTGTCATGCACACTGAAGTGATTGTAGATGGAAGTAAAATATTTATGCGGAGATGCATTTATTTCTGGGAGAAAGTAAATGCCTCTCCGTTTATTTGAAAAATACAAAAGAGGATATTCTATAAGCATTGAAGGAGAAATTACTGAAAAAACTGGAATTATGCAGATTGAAGCTAATATAGAGGGAAATAAAATGTTTATTCGGAGATGCACCGATTTCTGGGAGAATGTAAATACCTCTCCGTTTATTTGGGAAATACAAAAGAAGATATTCTGAAAGCATTGATGGAGAAGTTACTGCAAAAACTGGAAATCTCATGCACACTGAAGTGATTGTAGATGGAAATAAAATATTTATGCAAAGATGCCTTTATTTCTGGGAGAAAGCAAATGCCTCTCCGTTTATTTGGAAATTACAAAAGGGAATATTCTATAAGCATTAATGGAGAAATTAGTGAAAAACCTGGAAATCACATGCAGACTGAAGCTAATGTAAATTGAAATAAAGTATTTATGCGGAGATGCATTGATTTGTGGGAGAAAATAAATGCCTCTCCGTTTATTTGGGAAATACAAAAGAAGATATTCTGAAAGCATTGATGGAGAAGTTACTGAAAAAACTGGAAATCTCATGCACACTGAAGTGATTGTAGATGGAAATAAAATATTTATGCAAAGATGCATATATTTCTGGGAGAACATAATTCCTCTCCGTTTATTTGGAAATTACAAAAGAGGATATTCTATAAGCATTGATGGAGAAATTAGTGAAAAACCATGAAATCTGATGCAGACTGAAGCTAATGTAAATTGAAATAAAGTATTTATGCGGAGATGCATTTATTTCTGGGAGAAAGTAAATGCCTCTCCGTTTATTTGGGAAATACAGAAGAGGATATTTTGTAAACATTGAAGGAGAAGTTACAGCAAAAACTGGAAATCTCATGCACACTGAAGTGCATGAAGTGCACACTGAAGTGCATGAAGTGCACACTGAAGTGCATGAAGTGCACACTGAAGTGTAGATTGAAATAAAATATTTATGCGGAGATGCATTTATTTCTGGGAGAAAGTAAATGCCTTTCCTTCTATTTGGGAAATACAAAAGAGGATATTCTATAAACATTGATGGAGAAATTACTGATTAAACTGGAAATATCATGCAGACTGGAGCTAATGTAGATGAAGTAAAATATTGATGCGGAGATGCATTTATTTCTGGGAGAAAGTAAATGCCTCTCCGTTTATTTGGGAAATACAAAAGAGGATATTCTGTAATCATTGACGGAGAATTTACTGCAAAAATTTGAAATCTCATGCACAATGATGTGATTGCAGATGGAAATAAAATATTTATGCGGAGATGCATGTATTTCTGGGAGAAAGTATATGTCTCTCCCTTTATTTGGGAAATACAAAAGAGGATATTCTGTAAGCATTGATGGAGAAGTTACTACAAAAATTGGAAAAATCATGCAGACTGAAGTGATTGTAGATGGAACTAAAATATTCATGCGGAGATGCATTTATTTCTAGGAGAATGTAAATGCCTCTCCGTTTATTTGGAAAATACAAAAGAGGATATTCTATAAGCATTGATGGAGAATTTTCTGCAAAAATTGGAAATCTCATGCACAATGAAGTGATTGTAGATGGAAATAAAATATTTAAGCGGAGATGCATTTATTTCTGGTAGAAAGTAAATGTCTTTCCCTTTATTTGGGAAATACAAAAGAGGTTATTCTGTAAGCATTGATGGAGAAGTTACTACAAAAATTGGAAATATCATGCAGACTGAAGTGATTGTAGATGGAACTAAAATATTTATGCGGAGATGCATTTATTTCTGGGAGAAAGTAAATGCCTCTCCGTTTATTTGAAAAGTACAAAAGAGGATATTCTAAAAGCATTGAAGGAGAAATTACTGAAAAAACTGGAAATATGCAGACAGCTATTATAGAGGGAAATAAAATATTTATTCGGAGATGCATCTATTTCTAGGAGAATGTAAATGCCTCTCCGTTTACTTGGGAAATATAAAAGAGGATATTCTATAAGCATTGATTGAGAAGTTACTGCAAAAATTGGAGATCTCATGCAGACTGAAGCTATTTTAGATGGAATAAAATATTTATGCGGAGATGCATTTATTTCTGGGAGAAAGTAAATGTCTCTCCGTTTATTGCGGAAATACAAAAGAGTATATTCTATAAGCGTTGATGGAGACGTTACTGTACAAATTGGAACTCTCATGCACACTGAAGTGATTGTAGATGGAGCTAAAATATTTATGCGGAGATGCATTTATTTCTGGGAGAAAGTAAATGCCTGTCCGTTTATTTGGAAAATACAAAAGAGGATATTCTATAAAGATTGATGGAGAAATTACTGTAAAAATTGGAAATATCATGCAGACTGCTAATGTAGATGAAATAAAATATTTATGCGGAGATGCATTTATTTCTGGGAGAAAGCAAATGCCTCTCCGTTTAATTGAAAAATACAAAAGAGGATATTCTGTAAGCATTGAGGGTAAAATTACTGAAAAAACTTGAAAAATGCAGACTGAAGCTAATATAGAGGGAAATAAAATATTTATTCGGAGATGCATCTGTTTCTGGGAGAATGTAGATGCCACTCCGTTTACTTAGGAAATACAAAAGAGGATATTCTATAAGCATTGATGGAGAAGTTACTGCAAAAACTGGAAATCTCATGCTTGAAGCCATTGTAGATGGAAATAAAATATTTATGCGGAGATGCATTTATTTCTGGGAGAAAGCAAATGCCTCTCCGTTTATTTGGAAATTACAAAAGAGGATATACTGTAAGCATTGATGGAGAAGTTACTGCAAAAACTGGAAATTTCATGCACACTGAAGAGATTGTAGATTGAAATAAAATATTTATGCGAAGATGCATATATTTCTGGGAGAAAGTAAATGCCTCTCCGTTTATTTGGAAAATACAAGAGGATATTCTATAAACATTGATGGAGAAATTACTGTAAAAACCATGAAATCAAAGGAGTCTGAAGCTAATGTAGATTGAAATAAAGTATTTATGCGGAGATGCATTTATTTCTGGGAGAAAGTAAATGCCTCTTCGTTTACTTGGGAAATACAAAAGAGGACATTCTGTAAGCATTGATGGAGAGGGTACTGCAAAAACTGGAAATCTCATGCAAACTGAAGTGATGGTAGATGGAAATAAAATATTTATGCGGAGATGCATTTATTTCTGTGAGAAAGTAAATGCCTTTCCGTTTATTTGGGAAATACAAAAGAGGATATTCTTTAAGCATTGATGGGGAAGTTACTGCAAAAACTGGAAATCTCATGCAAACTGAAGTGATGGTAGATGGAAATAAAATATTTATGCGGAGATGCATTTATTTCTGGGAGAAAGTAAATGCCTTTCCGTTTATTTGGGAAATACAAAAGAGGATATTCTGTAAGCATTGATGGAGAAGTTACTACAAAAACTGGAAATCTCATGCAAACTGAAGTGATTGTAGATGGAAATAAAATATTTATGCGGAGATGCATTTATTTCTGGGAGAAAGTAAATGCCTCTCCGTTTATTTGGGAAATACAAAAGAGGATATTCTGAAAGCATTGATGGAGAAGTTACTGCAAAAATTGGAAATCTCATGCAGACTGAAGCTATTGTAGATGGAAATAAAATATTTATGCGGAGATGCATTTATTTCTGGCAGAAAGTAAATGCCTCTCCGTTTATTTGGAAATTACAAAAGAGGATATTCTATAAGCATAAATGGAGAAATTAGTGAAAAACTTGGAAATCGCATGCAGACTGAAGCTAAGCTAGATTGAAATATAGTATTTATGCGGAGATCTATTTACTTCTGGGGGAAAGTAAATGCCACTCCGTTTAATTGGAAAATCCAAAGGAGGATATTCTATAAGTATTGATAGAGAAGTTACTGAAAGAAATTAGAAATCACATGAAGATTGATACTAAATAGATGGAAAGAATATTTATGCGGAGATTCATGTATTTCTGGGAGAAAGTAAATGCACTCCATTACTGCAAAATTGTGAAATCTCATGCAAACTGAAGTGATTGTAGATTGAAATAAAATATTTATGCGGAGATGCATTTATTTCTGGGAGAACATAATTCCTCTCCGTTTATTTGGAAATTACAAAAGAGGATATTCTATAAGCATTAATGGAGAAATTAGTGAAAAACCATGAAATCTGATGCAGACTGAAGCTAATGTAGATTGAAATAAAATATTTATGCGGAGATGCATTTATTTCTGGGAGAAAGTAAATGCCTCTCCGTTTATTTGGGAAATACAAAAGAGGATATTTTGTAAGCATTGAAGGAGAAGTTACAGCAAAAACTGGAAATCTCATGCACACTGAAGTGATTGTAGATGGAACAAAAATATTTATGCGGAGATGCATTTATTTCTGGGAGAAAGTAAATGCCTTTCCGTTTATTTCAAAAGTACAAAAGAGGATATTCTAAAAGCATTGAAGGAGAAATTACTGAAAAAACTGGAAATATGCAGACAGCTAATATAGAAGGAAATAAAATATTTATTCGGAGATGCATCTATTTCTAGGAGAATGTAAATGCCTCTCCGTTTACTTGGGAAATATAAAAGAGGATATTCTATAAGCATTGATTGAGAAGTTACTGCAAAAATTGGAGATCTCATTAAACTGAAGCTATTTGAGATGGAATAAAATATTTATGCGGAGATGCATTTATTTCAGGGAGAAAGTAAATGCCTCTCCTTTTATTGCGGAAATACAAAAGAGTATATTCTATAAGCGTTGATGGAGACGTTACTGTACAAATTGGAACTCTCATGCACACTGAAGTGATTGTAGATGGAGCTAAAATATTTATGCGGAGATGCATTTATTTCTGGGAGAAAGTAAATGCCTCTCCGTTTATTTGGAAAATACAAAAGAGGATATTCTATAAACATTGATGGAGAAATTACTGTAAAAATTGGAAATATCATGCAGACTGAAGCTAATGTAGATGAAACAAAATATTTATGCAGAGATGCATTTATTTCTGGGAGAAAGTAAATGCCTCTCCGTTTATTTGAAAAATACAAAAGAGGATATTCTGTAAGCATTGAGGGAAAAATTACCTTAAAAACTTGAAAAATGCAGACTGAAGCTAATATAGAGGGAAATAAAATATTTATTCGGAGATGCATCTGTTTCTGGGAGAATGTAAATGCCACTCCGTTAACTTGGGAAATACAAAAGAGGATATTCTATAAGCATTGATGGAGAAGTTACTGCAAAAACTGGAAATCTCATGCTTGAAGCCATTGTAGATCGAAATAAAATATTTATGCGGAGATGCATTTATTTCTGGGAGAAAGCAAATGCCTCTCCGTTTATTTGGAAATTACAAAAGAGAATATTCTATAAGCATTAATGGAGAAATTAGTGAAAAACCTGGAAATCACATGCAGACTGAAGCTAATGTACATTGAAATAAAGTATTTATGCGGAGATGCATTGATTTCGGGGAGAAAGTAAATGTCTCTCCGTTTATTTGGAAAGTACAAAAGAAGATATTCTGTAAGCATTGATGGAGAAGTTACTGCAAAAACTGGAAATCTCATGCACACTGAAGAGATTGTAGATTGAAATAAAATATTTATGCGGAGATGCATTTATTTCTGGGAGAAAGTAAATGCCTTTCCGTTTATTTGGGAAATACAAAAGAGAATATTCTGTAAGCATTGATGGAGAAGTTACTGCAAAAACTGGAAATCTCATGCACACTGAAGTGATTGTAGATGGAAATAAAATATTTATGCGAAGATGCATATATTTCTGGGAAAAAGTAAATGCCTCTCCGTTTATTTGGAAAATACAAGAGGATATTCTATAAACATTGATGGAGAAATTACTGTAAAAACCATGAATTCTCAAGCAGACTGAAGCTAATGTAGATTGAAATAAAGTATCTATGCGGAGATGCATTTATTTCTGGGAGAAAGTAAATGCCTCTTCGTTTACTTGGGAAATACAAAAGAGGATATTCTGTAAGCATTGATGGAGAAGTTACTGAAAAAACTGGAAATCTCATGCACACTGAAGAGATTGTAGATTGAAATAAAATATTTATGCGGAGATGCATTTATTTCTGGGAGAAAGTAATTGCCTTTCCGTTTATTTGGGAAATACAAAAGAGGATATTCTGTAAGCATTGATGGGGAAGTTACTGCAAAAACTGGAAATCTCATGCAAACTGAAGTGATGGTAGATGGAAATAAAATATTTATGCGGAGATGCATTTATTTCTGGGAGAAAGTAAATGCCTTTCCGTTTATTTGGGAAATACAAAAGAGGATATTCTGTAAGCATTGATGGGGAAGTTACTGCAAAAACTGGAAATCTCATGCAAACTGAAGTGATGGTAGATGGAAATAAAATATTTATGCGGAGATGCATTTATTTCTGGGAGAAAGTAAATGCCTCTCCGTTTATTTGGAAATTACAAAAGAGGATATTCTATAAGCATGAATGGAGAAATTAGTGAAAAACTTGGAAATCGCATGCAGACTGAAGCTAAGCTAGATTGAAATAAAGTATTTATGCGGAGATGCATTTACTTCTGGGGGAAAGTAAATGCCACTCCGTTTAATTGGAAAATCCAAAGGAGGATATTCTATAAGTATTGATAGAGACGTTACTGAAAGAAATTAGAATTCACATGAAGATTGATACTAAATAGATGGAAAGAATATTTATGCGGAGATTCATGTATTTCTGGGAGAAAGTAAATGCACTCCATTTAATTGTAAAAGAGGATTTTCTGTAAGTACTCATTTAAATGTTGCTGAATAAAATATGAAATCTCATGCATATTTATGCTAAAGTAGATAAGAATAAATCATTTATGGGGAGATGCATTAATAAAAAAAGTAAAAAGTAAATGCCCGTCCGTTTAATTGGAAAAGAGGACTTTCTATAAATGTTGACGGAGAAATTACTGAAAGAAATTGGATATCTTATGCAGACGGATGCTAAAGTAGATGGAAGGAAAACATTTATTCATAGATGCATTTATTTCTGGACTAAAGAAAATTAAAACTTCATTTATTTTGAAAATACCAAAGAGGATTTCCTACAAGTATTGATGGAAAAGATGCGGAAGAATTTGGAAATCTATAATGTTACAGATGCTAAAATAGATGGAAATAAAATATTTATGAGGAAATGCATTTATTTCTGGGCCAAAGTAAATACCTCTCGATTTAATTCGAAAAGATGATTTTCTATAATTATTCATGGAGAAGTTGCTGAAAGAAATTAAAAATCACAACCAGACTGATACTACAGTAGATGGAAATAAAATATTTCGCGCAGATGCATTTATTTCTGACAAATGTAAATACCTATCCGTTTAATTGGAAAAGAGGATTTTCTATAAATAGTCATAGAGATGTTGAAGGAAAAGATTGCTAATCTCATACAGATTTATGCTACAGTAGACGGAAATAAAATATTCATGCAGAGAAGCATTTATTTCTGGTGGAAAATAAATGCCACTCCGTTTAATTGGAAAATAAAACAGAGGATATTCTATAAGTATTGATGGAGAAGTTACTGCAAAAATTTGAAATCTCATGCACACTGAAGTGATTGTAGATGGAAATAAAATATGTATGCGGAGATGCATTTATTTCTGGGAGAAAGTAAACCTCTCCGTTCATTTGGAAAATACAAAAGAGGGTATTCTATAAGCATTGATGGAGAAATTACTGAAAAAAGGGAAAATATCATGCAGACGGAAGCTAATGTAGATGGAAATAAAATATTTATGCGGAGATGCATTTATTTCTGGGAGAAAGTAAATGAATCTCCGTTTATTTGGAAAATACAAAAGAGGATATTCTGTAAGCATTGATGGAGAAGTTACTACAAAAATTGGAAATATCATGCAGACTGAAGTGATTGTAGATGGAACTAAAATATTTATGCGGAGATTCATCTATTTCTGGGAGAAAGTAAATGCCTCTCCGTTTATTTGGAAATTACAAAAGTGGATATTCTATAAGCATTAATGGAGACATTAGTGAAAAAACTTGAAATCTCATGCTGCCAGAAGCTAATGTAGATATAAAAAAAGTATTTATGCAGAGATTCATTTATTTCTGGGGGAAAGTAAATGCCACTCCGTTTAATTGGAAAATACAAAAGAGGATATTCTGGGATTCTCATGGAAAATCTGCTGAATAAAATTGGAAACCTCAAGCAGATTTATGGTAAAGTGTATGGAAATAAAATATTTATGCGAAGGAGCATTTATTATTGCACGAAAGTATATGGCTCTCCGTTTAATAGGAAAAGCGGATTTTCTATAAATATTGATGGATAAGTTACTGAAAGTAATTGCAAATCACATGCAGACTTATGGTGAAATAGATGAAAATAAAAGGTTTATGCGGAGAATCATTTATTTCTGGACGAAAGTAAATGGCTCGCCGTTTAATTGGAAATAGAATTTTCTATATGCATTGATATAGAAGTTGCTGAATAAAATTGGAAATCTCATGCAGATTTATGGTGAAGTAGATAGAAATAAAATATTTAAGCGGAGATGCATTTATTTCTGGACGAAAGTAAATGCCTCTCCGTTTAATTTGAAAAGAGGATTTTCTATAAATACTGGTGGAGAAGTTTCTGAAAGACATTTCAAAACACATGCAGACTGACACTAAAGTAGATGGAAATAAAATATTCATGCGGAGATGCATTTATTTCTGGAGAAACTAAATGCCTCTCCGTTTATATGGAAAATGCAAAAGAGGATATTATATAAATATTGATGGAGAAGTTACTGAAAGAAATTTGAAATCACGTTATGATTGATTTATACTAAAGAGATAGAAAGAATATTTATGTGGAGAAGCATTTATTTCTGGGAGAGGGTAAATGCATCTCCGTTTAATTGGAAAAGAGGATTTTCTGTAAGTACTCATGGACAATTTGCTGAATAAAATTGGAAATCTCAAGCAAATTTATAGTAAAGAGTATGGAAATAAAATTTTTATGCGAAGGAGCATTCATTTTTGGACGAAAGTAAATGCCTCTCCGTGTAGATGGAAAATGCAAAAGAGGATATTATATAAGTATTGATGGAGAAGTTACTGAAAGAAATTAGAAATCACGTTATGATTTATACTAAATTGATAGAAAGAATATTTATGTGGAGAAGCATTTATTTCTGGGAGAAAGTAAATGCATCTCCGTTTAATTGGAAAAGAGGATTTTCTGTAAGTACTCATGGACAATTTGCTTAATAAAATTGGAAATCTCAAGCAAATTTATAGTAAAGAGTATGGAAAAAAAATTATGCGAAGGAGCATTTATTTTTGAACGAAAGTAAATACCTCTCCGTTGTTTGGAAAAGAGGATTTTCTATAAGTACGGATAGAGAAGTTACCGAATACAATTGGTACTCTCATGCAGATTTATGCTACAGTGGATGGAAATAAAAGATTTATGCGGAGATGCATTTATTTCTGGACGAAAGTAAATGGATCACCGTTTAATTGGAAAGAGAATTATCTATATGCATTGATGTAGAATTTGCTGAATAAAATTGGAAATCTGTTGCAGATTTATGGTGAAGTAGGTGGAAATAAAATATTTATGCGGAGATGCATTTAATTTTGGACGAAAGTAAATGCCTCTCCGTTTACTTGGAAAAGAGGACTTTCTATAAGTGTTGATGGAGAAATTACTGAAAGAAATTTGAAATCATATGCAGACATTTACTAAAGTAGATGGATAAAAAATATTTATGCGGAGATGCATTTATTTCTGGAAGAAAGTGAATACCTCTCCGTTCAATTGGAAAATACAAAAGAGGAACTTCTATAAGCATTTATGTAGAAATTACTGAAAAACCTGGAATTTTCTTGCAGACTGAAGCTAACGTAGATGGAAATAAAATATTTATACGGAGATGCATTTATTTTTGGGACAAAGTAAATGCCTCTCCCTTTAATTGGAAAAGAGGATTTTCTATAAGTACTAATGGAGAAGTTACTGAAAGAAATTGCAAAACACATGCTAACTGATACTAAAGTAGATGGAAATAAAATATTTCTGCGGAGATGCATTTATTTCTGGGGGAACGTAAATGCCCCTCCGTTTATTTGGAATATACAAAAGAGGTTTTACTCTAAGTATTGATGGAGATCTTACTGAAAAAATTGGACATGTCATGCAGACCGATGCTAAAGTAGATTGAAGTAAAATATTTATACGTAGATAATTTTATTTCTGAACGAAAGCAAATAAAATTCCCTTTATTCTGAAAATACAAAAGGGGACTTTCTATAAGTATTGATGTAGAAGATACGGAAAAATTCTCATGCAGAAAGATGCTAAAGTAGATGCAAAAAATATTTTTGAGGAGATACATTTATTTCTGGACGAAAGTGTTCTTCGACAGCTTCTCCGTTTATTTGGGAAATATAAAAGAGGATATTCTATAAGCATTGATGGAGAATTTACTGCAACAATGGGAAATCTCATGCACACTGAATTGATTGTGGTTGGAAATAAAATATTTATGATCAGATGCACTTATTTCTCGGAGAAAGTAAATGCCTCTCCGTTTATATGGAAAATTCAAAAGTGGATATTCTATAAGCATTGATGGAGAAATTACTGAAAAACATAGAAATACCATGCAGACTGAAGCTTATGTAGATGGAAATAAAATATTTATGCGGAGATGCATTTATTTCTGGAAGAAAGTAAATACCTCTCCGTGTAATTGGAAAAGAGGATTTTCTATAACTACTCATAGAGATGTTGCCGAATAAAATTGGTAATCTCATGCAGATTTATGCTACAGTAGACGGAAATAAAACATTCATGCGAAAATGCATTTATTTCTGGGGGAAAATAAATGCCACTCCGTTTAATTGGAAAATAGAAGAGAGGATATTCTATAAGAATTGATGGAGAAGTTACTGAAAGAGATTAGAAATCACATGAAAATTGGTACTAAATAGATGGAAAAAATATTTATGCTGCAATGCATTTATTTTAGGGAGAAAGTAAATGGCTCTCCGTTTACTTGGAAAAAAGGACTTTCTATAATTGTTGATGGAGAAATTACTGAAAGATATTGGAAATCATATGCAAACATTTACTAAAGTAGATGGAGAAAAAATATTTATGCGGAGATGCATTTATTTCTGGAAGAACGTAAATGCCTCTCCGTTTATTTGGAAAATACAAAAGAGGCCATTCTATAAGCAGTGATGGAAAAATTACTGAAAAAACTGGAAATATCGTGCAGAATGAAGCTAATGTAGATGGAAATAAAATATTTATTCGGAGATGCATCTATTTCTTTGAGAAAGTAAATGAATCTCCGTTTCTTTGGAAAAGAGGATTTTCTACAACTACTCATAGAGAAGTTGCCGAATAAAATTGGTAATCTAATGCAGATTTATACTGCTACAGTTGATGGAAATAAAACTTTTATGTGAAGATGCATTTATATCTGGATGAAAGTAAATGCCTCTCCGTTTAATTGGAAAAGAGGATTTTCTATAAGTACTGATGGAGAAGTTACTGAAAGAAATTCAAAATCATGCAGACTGATACTAAATTAGATGGAAATTAAATTTTCATGAGGATATTCTATAAGTATTGATGGAGAAGTTACTGAAAGAAATTAGAAATCACATGAAGATTGATACTAAATAGATGGAAAGAATATTTATGCGGAGATGCATATATTTCTGGGAGAAAGTAAATGCATCTACGTTTAATTGGAAAAGAGAATATTCTGTAAGTACTCGTGGAAAAGTTGCTGAATAAAATCGGAAGTCTCTTGTATATATATTCTAAAGTAGATAAGAATAAATCATTTATGCGGAGATGCATTCATCAGTGGTACAAAGTAAATGTTATCTACTCCGTTTAATTGGAAAAGAGGACTTTTTATAAGTGTTGACGGAGAAATTACTGAAAGAATTTGGGTATCATATGCAGACGGATGCTAAAGTAGATGGAAGTAAAATATTTATTCATAGATGCATTTATGTCTGGACGACAGAAAATAAAACTCTGTTTATTTTGAAAATACAAATGCCTCTCCATTTAATAGGAAAAGAGGATTTTCTATAAGTATTGATGGAAAAGTTACGGAATAAAATTTGAAATTTCATGCAGATTGGTGTTAAAGCAGAAGGAAATAAATTATTAATGCGGAGATACATTTATTTCTACGCGAAAGTAAATAAATCTCCGTTAAATTGGAAAAGAGGATTTTCTATAAGTACTGATAGAGAAGTTGCCGAATAAAATAGGTAATCTCATGCAGATTTAGGCTAAAGTGGATGGATATAAAAGATTTATGCGGACATGCATTTATTTCTGGACGAAAGTAAATGTCTCTCCATTTATTTGGAAAATACAAAAGAGGATATTCTATAAGTTTTGATGGAGAAGTTACTGAAACAAATTAGAAATCACATGAAGATTGATACTAAATAGATAGAAAGAACATTTATGAGGAGATGCATTTATTCCTGGGAGAAAGTAAATGCATCTCCGTTTAATTGGAAAAGATGATTTTCTGTAAGTACTCATGGAAACGTTGCTGAATAAAATTGGAAATCTCAAGCAGATTTATGGCAAAGTGTATTTAAATAAAATATTTAAGCGAAGGAGCATTTATTTTTGGACAAAAGTAAATGCCTCTCCGTTTAATTGGAATAAAAAAATTTCTAAAGTTCTCATGTAGATGATACTCGAAGAAATTTCAAAACACATGCAGACTGGTACTAAAGTATATGGAAATAAAATATTAATGCGGAGAATGCATTTATTTCTGGGGGAAATTGAATGCCTTTCCGTTTATTTGCAAAATACAAAAGAGGATATTCTATAGAATTTATTTTTAGGAGAAAGTAAATGCCTCTCCGTTTAATTCGAAAACAGGACTTTCTATAAGTATTGATGGAGAAATTACTGAAAGAAATTGGAAATCGCATGCAGACTGATACTAAATAAATGGAAAGAATATTTATTTAGAGATGCATGTATTTCTGGGAGAAAGTAAACGCATCTCCGTTTAATTGGAAAAGAAGATTTTTTCTGTAAGTACTCATGGAAATGTTGCGGAATAAAAATTGGAAATCTCATACATATTTATGCTAAAGTAGGTAAGAATAAGTCCTCTATGCAGAGATGCATTTATTTCTGGTACAAAGTAGATGCCTCTCCGTTTATTTGGAAAAGAGGACATTCTATATGTGTTGACGGAGAAATTACTTAAAGAAATTGGATATCTTACGCAGACGGATTCTGAAGTAGATAGAAGTAAAATATTTATTCATAGATGCATTTACTTCTGGACGAAAGAAAATAAATCTCCGTTTATTTTGAAAATACAAAAGAGGATTTTCTATAAGTATTGATGGAGAAGATACGGAAAAATTTGTACATCTCATGCAGACAGATGCTAAAGTAGATGGAAATAAAAAATTTATGAGGAAATGCATTTATTTCTGGGCGAAAGTAAAAGCCTCTCCGTTTAATTCAAAAAGATGAT
The DNA here is from genome assembly GCA_963932465.1 of Maratus speciosus. Classification (NCBI taxonomy): domain Eukaryota; kingdom Metazoa; phylum Arthropoda; class Arachnida; order Araneae; family Salticidae; genus Maratus; species Maratus speciosus. The sequence continues at coordinate 70,945,180 of OZ010794.1, read as the reverse complement.
TTTCTATAGGTATTCATGAAGAAGTTGCAGAAAGAAATTAAAAATCACAACAGACTGATACTAAAGTAGATGGAAATAAAATAATTCGCGCAGATGCATTTATTTCGGACAAAAGTAAATTCCCCTCCGTTTAATTGCAAAAGAAGAATTTCTATAAGTATTGATGACGAAGTTACTGAAAGAAATTTGAAATCAGATTCAGACTAATACTAATTTCGATGGAAATAAAATATTAATGCGGAGATGCATTTATTTTTGGAAAAAAGTAAATGTCTCTCCGTTTTATTGAAAAAGAGTATTTTCTATAATTGTTCATGAGAAGTTACTGATGTGAAATCACATGAAAATTGCTACTAAATTGTCGAAAAAAAATATTTATACGGAGATGCATTTTTTTTGGGAGAAAGTAAATGCCTATCCGTTTAATAGGAAGAGAGGATTTTCCTATTAAACGGATCCTATTAACCTATTTTTTAAGTATTGATGGATAAGTTACTGAAAAAATTGAAAAACACATGCAGACTGATACTAAACTAGAGGGAAATAAAATATTTATGCAGAGATGCATAATTTTCTGGAGGAAAGTTAAGGCCTCTCCGTTTATTTAGAAAATACAAAAGAGAATCTTCTGTAAGTAATGATGGAGGAGTTACTGAAAAAAATTAGAAATCATATGAACATTGATACTAAATAGATGGAAAAAATATTTATGCGGAGATGCATTTATTTTCGGGAGAAATTAAATGCCTCTCCGTTTACTTAGAAAAGAGGACTTTCTATAAGTTTTGATGGAGAAATTACGGAAAGAAATTGGAAATCATATGCAGACATTTACTAAAGTAGGTGGATATAAAACATTTATGTGGAAATGCATTTATTTCTGGAAGAAAGTAAATGCCTCTCCGTTTATTCGGAAAATACAAATGAGGACATTCTATAAGCATTGATGGAGAAATTACAGAAAAAACTGGACATGTCATGCAGGCAGATGCTAAAGTAGATGGAAGTAAAATATCTATTCTTAGATAATTTTATTTCTGAACGAAAGCTAATAAATGTCCTTTTGTTTGGAAAATACAAAAGAGGACTTTCTATAAGTATTGATGGAGAAGATACGGAAAAAATTGGAAGACTGAAGCTAATGTAGATGGAAATAAAATATTTATGCAGAGATGCATTTATTTCTGGGAGAATGTAAATGCCTCTCTGTTTCTTCGGAAAAGAGGATTTTCTATAACTACTCATAGAGAAGTTGCCGAATAAAATTGGTAATCTCATGCAGATTTATGCTGCTACAGTGGATGGATATGAAACTTTCATGTCGAGATGTATTTATTTCTGGACGAAACTGAATGCCTCTCCGTTTAATTGGAAAAGAGGATTTTCTATAAGTACTTATGGAGAAGTTACTGAAAGAAATTGCAAAACACATGCAGACTGATACTAAAGTAGATGGAAATAAAATTTTCATGGGGGCATGCATTTCTTTCTGGGGGAAAGTAAATGCCTCTCCGTTTATATGGAAAATACAAAAGAGGACATTCTATAAGCATTAATGTAGAAATTACTGAAAAACCCGGAAATCTCTTGCACACAGAAGCTAATGTAGGAGGAAATAAAATATTTATACGGAGATGCATTTATTTCTGGGACAAAGTAAATGCCTCTCCGTTTAATTGGAAAAGACGATTTTCTATAAGTACTAATGGAGAAGTTACTGAAAAAAAATGCAAAACACATGCTGAATGATACTAAAGTAGATGGAAATAAACTATTTCTGCGGAGATGCATATATTTCTGGAGGAAAGTAAATGCCTCTCCGTTTATTTGGAATATACAAAAGAGGTTTTACTCTAAGTATTGATGGAGAAGTTACTAAAAAAATTGAACTTGTCATGCGGACAGATGCTAAAGTAGATGGAAGTAAAATATTTATTCATAGATAATTTTATTTCTGAACGAAAACAAATAAATTTCCCTTTATTTGGAAAATACAAAAGAGGACTTTCTATAAGTATTGATGGAGAAGATACAGAAAAAATTTAAAATCTCGGGCAGAAAGCTGCTAAACTAGATGGAAAAAATATTTATGAGGAGATGCATTTATTTCTGGACGAAAGTAAAGCATCTCCGTTTATTTGGGAAATACAAAAGAGGATATTCTATAAGCATTGATGGAGAAGTTACTGCACGAGTTGGAAATCTCATGCAGACTGAATTGATTGTGGTTGGAAATAAAATATTTATGCGAAGATGCATTTATTTCTGAGAGAATGTAAATGCCTCTCCGTTCATATGGAAAATACAAAAGAGGATATTTTATAAGCATTGATGGAGAAATTACTGAAAAAACTAGAAATATCATGCAGACTGAAGCTAATGTAGATGGAAATAAAATATTCATGAGAAGATGCATTTGTTTCTGGGGGAAAATAAATGCCACTCCGTTTAATTGGAAATTACAAAAGAGGATATACTATAAGAATTGATGGAGATGTTACTGAAAGAAATTTGAAATCACATGAAAATTGATACTAAATAGATAGAAAAAATATTTATGCGGAGATGCATGTATTTCTGGGAGAAAGTAAATGCATCTCCGTTTAATTGGAAAAGAGCATATTCTGTAAGTACTCATTCAAAAGTTGCTGAATAAAATTGGAAATCTCATGTATATTTATGCTAAAGTAGATAAGAATAAATCATTTATGCGGAGATGCATTTATTTCTGGTACAAAGTAAATGCCTCTCCATTTAATTGGAAAAGAGGACTTTCTATAAGTATTGACGGAGGAATTACTGAAAGAATCTTGATATCTAATGCAGACGAATGCTAAAGTAGATGGAAGTAAAATATCTTTTCATAGATGCATTTATTTCTGGACGAAAGAAAATAAATCTCCGTTTATTTTGAAAATACAAATGCCTCTCCATTTAATAGGAAAAAAGGATTTTCTATGAGTACTGATAGAAAAGTTACGGAATAAAATTTGAAATTTCATGCAGATTGATGCGAAAGCAGAAGGAAATAAATTATTATTGCGGAGATACATTTATTTTTATGCGAAATTAAATACCTCTCCGTTTAATTGGAAAAGAGGATTTTCTATAAGTACTGATAGAGAAGTTGCCCAATAAAATTGGTAATCTCATGCAGATTTATGCTACAGTGGATGGAAATAAAAGATTTATGCGGAGATGCATTTATTTTCTGACGAAAGTAAATGGCTCACCGTTTAATTGAAAAGAGAATTTTCTATATTCATTTTATGTAGAAGTTGCTGAATAAAATTGGAAATGTCATGCAGATTTATGGCGAAGTAGATGGAAATAAAATTTGGTTATAATTGAAATAAAGTTTAATTTTAAAAGAGGATTTTCCATAAGTACTGATGGAGGAGTTTCTGAAAGACATTTCAAAACACATGTAGGCTGATACTAAAGTAGATTGAAATAAAATATTCCTACGGAGATGCATTTATTTCTGGGGGAAAGTAAATGCCCCTCCGTTTATATGGAAAATACGAAACAGGATATTCTATAAGTAATGATGGAGAATTTACAGAAAGAAATTAGAAACCACATGAAAATTGATACTAAATAGATGGAAAAAATATTTATGCGGAGGTGAATTTTTTTCTGGGAGAATGTAAATGCCTCTTCGTTTAATTGGAAAAGAGGTCTTTCTATAAGTATCGACGGAGAAATTACTGAAAGAAATTGGAAATCACATGCAGACTGATACTAAGGTAGATGGAAGTAAAATATTTATGCGGAGATGCGTTTATTTCTGGGAGAAAGTAAATGCCTCTCCGTTTAATTGGAAAAGAGGATTTTCTATAACTACGCATACAGAAGTTGCCAAAGAAAATTGATAATCTCATGCAGATTTATGCTACAGTAGACGGAAATAAAATATTCTTGCGGACATGCATTTATTTCTGGGGGAAAGTAAATGCACTCCGTTTAATTGGAAAATACAAAAGAGGATATTCTATAAGTATTGATGGAGAAGTTACTGAATGAAATTAGAAATCACATGAAGATTGATAATAAATAAATGGAAAGAATATTTATTTGGAGATGCACGTTTTTCTGGGGTAAAGTAAACGCATCTCCGTTTAATTGGAAAAAAAGATTTTCTGTAAATACTCATGGAAATGTTGCTGAATAAAATTGGAAATCTCATGCAGATTTATGCTAAAGTAGATAAGAATAAATCATTTATGCGGAGATGCATTTATTTCTGGTACAAAGTAAGTGCCTCTCCGTTTAATTGAAAAAAGGACATTCTATACGGAGAAATTGTTGACGGAGAAACTACTGAAAGAATTTGGATATCTTATGCTGACGGATGCTAAAGTAGATGGAAGTAAAATATTTGCTCATAGATGCATTTATTTCTGGACGAAAGAAAATAAATCTCCGTTTATTTTGAAAATACAAAGGAGGATTGTCTATATGTATTGATGGAGAAGATACAGAAAAATTTGTAAATCTCATGCAGACAGATTCTAAAGTAGATGGAAAGGACATATTTATAAGGAAGTGCATTTATTTCTGGGCGAAAGTAAATGCTTCTCCGTGTAATTCAAAAAGATGATTTTCTATAAGTATTCATGGAGAAGTTGCTGAAGGAAATTAAAAATCGCATGAAGACTGATACTAAAGTAGATGGAAATAAAATATTTCGCGCAGATGCATTTATTTCTGACAAAAGTATATTCCCCTCCGTTTAATTGGAAAAGAGGAATTTCTATAAGTGTTGATGGAGAAATTACTGTAAGAAATTGGAAATCACATGCAGACATTTACTAAAGAAGATGGATATAAAATTTTCATGGGGAAATGCATTTATTTCTGGGGGAAAGTAAATGCCTCTTTGTTTATTTGGAAAATATAAAAGAGGATATTCTATACGTATTTATGGACAAGTTACTGAAAGAAATTATAAATCACATGAAGATTGATACTAAATAGATCGAAAGAATATTTATGCGGAGATGCATTTATTTCTGGGAGAAAGTAAATGCATCTCCGTTTAATTGGAAAAGAGGATTTTCTGTAATTACTCATGGAAAAGTTGCTGAATAAAATTCGAAATCTCATGCAGATTTATGCTAAAGTAGATAAGAATAAATCATTTATGCGGAGATGCTTTATTTCTGGTAGAAAGTAAATTCCTCTCCGTTTAATTGGAAAAGAGGACTTTCTATAAGTTTTGATGGAGTAATTACTGAAAGAAATTTGAAATCACATGCAGACTGATACTAAATTAGATGGAAATAAAATATTTATGTGGATTTCTGGGAGAATGTGAATGCATCTCCGTTTATTTGAAAATACAATAGAGGATAATCTATAAGCATTGATGGAGGAGCTACTGAAAAAATTGGAAATCTCATGCAGACTGAAGCAAGTTTAGATGGAAATAAAATATTTATGCGGAGATGCATTTTTTTCTGGTGAAATTAAATGCCTCTCCCTTTAATTGGAAAAGAGGCATTTCTATATGTATTGATAGAGAAGTTACTGAGAAAAATTGGAATTCACATGCAGACTGATACCTAAGTAGATGGAAATAGTATATTTATGCAGAGCTGCATTTATTTATGGGTGGAAGTAAATGCCTCTCCGTTTATTTGGAAAATACAAAAGAGAATTTTCTCTAAGTTTTGATGGAGAAGTTGTTGAAAAAAATGGACATCTCATGCAGACGGCTGCTAAAGTAGATGGAAGTAAAATATTTATTCGTAGATGCAATTATTTTTGGACGAAAGTAAATAAATCTCCGTTTAATTTGGAAATACAAAAGAGGATTTTCTATAAGTCTTGATGGAAAAGATAAGGAAAAATTTGGAAATCTCATGCAGACTGACGCTAAAGTAGATGGAAGTAAAATATTTATGAGGAGATGCATTTATTTCTGGACGAAAGTAAATGCGTATCCGTTTGATTCGTGAAGATGATTTTCTATAAGTATGCATGGAGAAGTTGTTGAAAGAAATTAAAAATGATATGCAGACTGATGCTATTGTAGATGGAAATAAAATATTTCACGTAGATGCATTTATTTCTGACGAATGTAAATGCCTTACCGTTTAAGTGTGAATATTTTACAGACTGTGGTAAAAAAAAAATAAAGATACATTTTTGAAAGAAAAAGAAATAAAGTTTATCTTGATTATTATAGTGCAAAGTAATCTCACACCTTCATATTTTTTTATGTATGATACAAAAAAAAAAATATATGATTATATGTATAATTATATGCATGAAAAATATAAGCTTATATGTATGAATTTTGTATGATAAAATCAAAATTAAAAAAAATTGTTTCCCTGATATTTCCCCACTATCATGATTCCTTAGCTTATACATATTTTTGTAAAACCGTATCTCGCACAATTTTATCTTCTGGCTGTATATAATTTGAAATTTCTGCTATACTTGATTAATATTCAAATTTCGAAAATATTATGATTAAATTAATTTATGTAATTAGTCTATGTTTTGTACTACATGTGTATATATTAAATAAATTACTTTATACTTCATATCAATATAAATGCTATTGGTTTTATGCGTTTGATTCACAACATATATATCAGAAACATGTGAGAGTCGAAAATCACATGTCTTTCTGTAAGTAAGAAAAATATTATGAATGTTACTTACTTTCAATAAATATTATGTTGAATCCAAATTTTCTGGCACAATTTATTTGAAGCATGTAGTTCCAATTAAACTGATAACTTTCAATTCTTGATCTGTTAATTTATGTTTTGTGCCACAAACACCACCAGTTTTTGTCTTCGACAGTGTGATTTGTTCTGCCTTTTGCTTTATGCGATATTTTAACATCTTCCATTTACCTCTTAATTTCTCTCCAGAGCATTCGTTTCTTAGGCCAGTCGCCTTTACAAATTAGGCAAAATTATCCCATTCTTGTGAGGTTTCATTTGGATTTTTGACCAATTCCCCAGAAATTAATTGCGGGAATTCTTCCAAATATGCTATCATAGCTTCGATTTCATTATATGATTAATTGCTACTTCGTGATTTCTGTGACATTATTAAAAATGTATCAAGCGAGAACTTAAATTATACCACGAAACGACAAAGTTTGGAAAAAAGAAACGATGAACTCGAACATGTGCTTTTATTTATTTTTTCCTTCCACTAGTTACTAGCCAATAAAAAAGCGTATCGTTGAAAATAATCGATAACAACTACAACTTTGTAGTTAACAAGTAACTACTTTGTAACAACTTTGCAACCTTACTATCTTATTTGTGACGGCCACAAGTGTTACTTTTGAATCCTTCTTTTCGTGCCGATTGCAAATTTCACATTTGTGACCTGCAACTGTTACGGCTTGAAATTGTTTCATTTGTATCCAGGCCTAAGAATATTATACTACGTATTTATATAATTACGAACGCACCTAAAAATAAAATGTATTTATGTGTAAAAGAGTATATCATCTTACTATTTTATCTAAGGTACTTTCGGTCATTTTCACTATCGGTAGAAATATTTATTATTTTAATTTTACTCAAAAATTACGTCTGATATTTTTTTACTAATTATTAAACAATATATTTTTCAGAACGAAATGAGTGTCGTTATTTTTAGTATGTCGAACTACGACAGAAACTACTTCTGTTTATCTCAATAAAAGGATAAAAGTCCTCACAATGACGTTTTTTTAAATTAGGTTATAAACCTGAATGATCGCGTCCCTCAAATCCCTTTTCACCCCAGACACAAATAAAAATTACAAATATTTTAGTAACACAAATTAAAACAGATATTCTGTAGGGTCTAGGAATATAATGAATAGTCCAGTCAAATAGCAGTTCGAGGTGGAAAATTCTGATGTAGGTAAATGTTTTTAGTGTCGTACTTTATGTTTTTTGACGGGTGGTGAACACGAATCTGAAGTTGTCTTACAAAATTTTTCTCGGCAAATATAGGAAATCGTGAGAAAAACCACCAAAAATCGCAGATTTTCTGGATTATGACTTGCAAAGTAAGCTTTTTACGTAAAAGGCGATCCTAAATTAAAATACAGACTAGAAAATTACCTACAATTCATGTTTTTATAATTTTTTTACGACATTTGGCTTCCGTAGAGGAGTTGAAAAATCAACGAAAACCGGTTATTTTAAAAAATCTCCAGAAACACACCCTCTCTGTTCATAACGCTAAAAGTAATCATTTCACATCATCAGTTCATCATTTGCTAACAAACACACTTATTATTAGGTTATATATTATTATGATATAGGTATACAGTGTGACCTCGAAGATCTGACAACTTAAAAATTACTTGGAATAAGGAATATATCCTTCCCATATCTATGAAAAATACAAGGGCAGTGGCTCCATCCTTTAATGTCGTTTCGAATGTGGTCTATTTAATTAAGCTGTCTACGTGGCAGACCAGATGCTGTTACTAATAAGGTTATCTGAGCGACAGCACTCTTATTCTCGCATCTTAGTTTTCACAAATGTAAAAGTTTTAGAGAGGATAGTTTCAGAGACATTTGTTAAGATACAAAATGGCGATTTTTATTTACTTTTTTACCACATAAACCGAATTATGAACAATTTTACTGAATAATTCTGAAACCATTCAAAATTCTAAAATGTTTGCTACAAAGTAAACAAATCAGTTGAAGTTTAGGAACAGGTGTGTTTGTGGGCCTCGGAAAAGAAAAGTAAAGATTGAACTATGAAAAAATTATTTTTTTGCAATAAACTGTTTTTAACCATTTGGAAAAATGGTTATTGTCCTCGTCAGGGTAGGAAATCAAAAGCATATCTGAAGGTTTTTATTGGTTTAATCATCATTTTATTAGTTTTCTGATTGGTCTATACAGTAATCAGTGTTTCCCTTTACTTTCAACAGAGATGGACTACAGAGTGTCGCCACTGTGACGAAAAAGTAATAAAAACTACAAAAAATTAATAACTCAGAAACAATTGAGATACAGCTTTCAAGCAAATTGCATTTAAAAGTACATTTTTTTCTCTATACGACGATATAAAAAGTAATATTGTGGGATGTTTAGAAGTTTAAAAAATAAATTTCATTTAAAATTGGCCATCAGATTTCTTGGAAATCTGACGATGGAAAAGCCTTTTCCCGAACAGCCAATGAAATGCTTGGATAATACGCAATAAATACGTTAGTAATAAATAATGCTAAATTTATTAAAATCAAAACTTTCTTCTTTAAGTTTTAATATTTCATTCATTTTCAGGCGTTTTTGTGCTGAAAATGTCGTCATTGAAATGGATTGTAATGAAGAACGCACCCCATTGGTCACGTTTGATGAGCAATTTCCAACTTGTTATATCTGATTTGGTAGCTATTCCTATAACAGATCACACGAATTGAACTTCTCCAGCTCCGCAAAAAATTTCCATGCTGGGATTCGAACCCAGAACCTTTTGATTTAAATTGTGGTACATAGGCCTACAACTGATATGTACTCTATCGTTTAATGGAGCCTCGCTAACTGAGGTTTATTCTGTTGCAATGAACAAACTACGAAGAAATTTTGTTTTGAAATGGGGCGATCGCTTTCAAAACTTTAAAACATTACCTTTTTTCAAAGTGCCGATAAAATCACTTTAGATCTGAAAGCAACTGCTCTATTTGTTTATCTCGGAGTTTCAGATGGGCGATCCTTTTCAAAAATGGTATTTTGGCACGTTTTAGGAAAAAATCACCAAGTTCACTCTGCGGACCACAAACACATCTGTTCCAAAGTTTATAAGTAAAATAGAATCATTGCACTTTATTATTATTACATGTGCCTGCCAGACCAAACAACAGTTGGCCAATTATCATTTCAGGTCAACCATTGGTTCAGACGCAATTCTTGCCATTGATGCAACCAACAGTTAATTGTTTGGCCAAATTTTTTTGTTGTCCATTCATCTAACTAAACTTGTAAATAGTTTACAAAAAGAGCTACAACAACCCATTTCTTAAATCAACTTGGATGAAAAAAAATATAGAACACCTTATTGCAATGTCATATTATTATTATTATGTAAATTTTCTAAAATATCTTCGGACATTAAGGAATACTATGATTAAGAGGCTACTTCACTCACGCAAAAACACCAGCTCCCTAATATTCCCACTAACATATGGAAGAAATTTTTACAAATATCTCGTTTACATTTCAATATTTTTCAAGGATTTTTTTGCACTGGATAGCTGAAGTCGACGTCTACAAAGGCCCCTTTTCACTTTTGTTTGCAGGTTGCCAGATTGGATACTTTCACATTCAGAACCGGTATTGAAACTGACATTATCCTCATATAAAAATCCTTTTAGCAAAATCAAAAAGTAAAAAACAAATCTTTGAAGGGATCAATCCCAGCTATCCAGGGCAAAAAAATCTTTTTAAAATATTGAAATGCAAACGAGATATTTAAAAAAAAATCTCCTATAGGATTACCGAGTGAGTGTGAAGTAGCCTCTTAAGATGGAGCTTTTTCTAGGTTCATAGTTTTAGGCATAAAGGTTTAAAGCAATCAAAAATCTTAGGAAGAAAAATCTAAGCTTATCAGGTGACAAAAATTCAATGCATATCAACACACATTTTCCTCGGAATGAAGGAAAAAAATAGCTTATAACCCCATAGTTTTCGATTCAGACAGATAGAAAAAGAAATGAAAGACACCTTTTCACTTGACCAACAACAATTTTTGTTTTTTAATTCCAATATAATTTGAATCTAAAACAATTTAAATTTTGTTAAAAAGGAAGATTGTATGTACAAACAATCAATCCATTCATTCAAAATAAAAATAATACAATACATTTGTAAAAAAAAATTAAAAAGAATTTACACATCAATTAAAGACAAACATCAGTTGCTCGGATTTGAAATTTTTTTAATTGATTTTTTTCCTTTTTAAGAAATGGCAAAATTGTAAAAAATCATCAAACATTTCATAACACAATCAGGGCTTTTATTTAATGCGTGATATCATTCATTTAAAATTTAAAAAGAAACTTTACAGCCTAGTAACATCTACAACGGGGAACAACAGGGTGGAGGATTCAAAAAATCAATTATTCTTTCTTTACAAATTTTCACCTGGTTTTCATTGAACAATATTTTCCTAAAAGAATATGCTGAAGTTTAAAAAATTACAAAGAGTGGTACTTTCCATAGCACAGAAAATAATTTAAGGGCATTGTTTTTCAAAATATTTTTTTTTTTTTTTTTTTTTTTTTTTTTTTTTGTAATTGCCTGTCACGATTTATCCACTTTATTTAAATCTTAGTCTTTAAAACAGATACACTTAATGGATGTAAATGAAAACCCCCATAAAGACATTGTTTTTTTTATGATTATAGACGAAGGCAGAATGGCAACAGACTGCCCTCAAAGCATTTAGCATCAAACACAGATAATTTTTTTAAATCAATTGAGATATAATCATTATATAGTTACCAACATTTTGTTTAATATTAAAAAAACTAATCAATGCCCTTTTTGCTAACCCTTTATGTTCCAAATAATGAAATCATGAAAATTTCAACTTCTAAAGCAATTTTCGTGAATTTTCGAAACTATATTAGAAGATTTACATAATAATTTAATAAATTTTAGAAGAATTTTACCAACAGAAATTAAGTTTGAATTTATAGGAATTTTGTGGCATATTTATAACTCCTCTCAAATCTTTCATTTAAGACTTTTTTTTATGTTGTAGAATTAGAAAATGTATTTAGATACAATAGAAATATTTCTGAACTGAAATTTTCTCCCCAGATATTTAAACGTCAAGAAAGTTTAAAAAATGGAAAGGCAAAAGAAATCGTACTTCTACAAATATTTTTGTTTTGTGCAACAAATAATACTTTTGAAACAAAATAAAGTAAAAGTATCTATAACTCATTCTAAAGTGTATTCAGGGTTCCTACAGAATTCTGGTAAAAAAAAATTCCCTGACTTTTCCAGGTTTTTCCTGACTTAAAAAAAAATTCCCCTGACCTTTCTCAGTAAAAATTCAGCTTATATATTATTGTAAAATCCTCTACAACGGACAATTTTAACCTAGATAAACTCTCAAAAAAGTACACGCAGTATGAATTTCAGATTTTTAATTATTTTTCATATTATGCTATTGTTATATAGTTTCATAAATTTTAAATTAAAAAAAATTCGACTGAATGAATAATTAATTCAAAATTTCTTCCTTTATGATGATAATCGAGATTCTGATGGAAAGTAGTACATCACAAATTCCCTGAGCACTTCAAATATTTAAAAAAATTTTCCCTGGCATTTCCATGATTTTTAGCCTAAATTTTCGAATTCCCTGACCCGTAGGAATACTAGTATTGGTACTAATCGATCTATTACATGAATTTTATAACAAGCTATATTAATGGTACTTTAAAGTACAGATGGGGCATAAAGGGTTTAACTAACACTGACAAGACTTATATTGTATGTATGTTTCTAAAATATAATGCTTAACCCTCTGACCGCCGAGTAATAGGGCAAAATTCTAGTTTTTTTTCTCTATAATTTTCAAAAAATGGTGAAGAAAGGTGTTTTTTCCAACATGATGTAAAAATTTTTTTTACGTATAAGCATGTGAGCCTTGGGAGTATTAATCATAACTTATTTTTTTCAAAACTGGGTTTTATCTGTAGAATTATATTAATTTAAATATCACATAGAGCGGTCGGCGGTTGGGGGCGAGCCAACCGCCACGGTGAGTGGCCTATTTTCGTCCGCAGCCCTTTATTCTTCTACTTATTCCGACTCTTTTGAGGAAGCAAGGTTGAAAAAAATTTCAAAAATCGAAACCAGACAAAATTAAAAGAGAAATTACACAAATTAATGACACCGAAAAGGGGGAAGATAGGGCTAGGAGCCCTGAAGCTACCAACCAGCCACTGCTGCTTGAAGCTTATAATTCGTGTCGGTCGACGGTTGGGCCAAAATATAATGTTAGAGGTGAGCGGCCAATTTTTTTGTCCGAAGCCATTTATTCTTCTACTTATTCCGACTCTTTTGCGGAAGCAATGTTGAAATTTCTTTCAAAAATTGAAACCGGACAAATTTAAAAAGGAAATTACACAAATTAAAGACACCGAAAAGCGGAAAGGTAGGGTTAGGGGCCCAGAATCTACCGACCAACCACTGCTGCGTCGAGCTTATTATTAGTCAATCGCCGTGGTGAGCGACAGTGAGAATAGCTATCTTTTTGTGCTTTCCCTGTTGTTGCCCCTAATAATAATCATTCGGCTGCGAGTTCCTTTAAATATGTTTTTTTTTTTGGCAGAAGCAGTACATCAATAGGTTTCATCAACCCACAAGAAAGTCACTTTCCAAAAAATGATAAATGCTAATAAGCATATGTATTTTAACATTTGTATAAAACACCATTCACTTTGAAAAACCTCTAACATTATATTTAAAAAACAACACCCTAAAAAATTACCAATACATTATGAACAGAAATAATTAAAATCACAAAAAAATCACACTTGGAGAGAATGATGAATGAATAAGTTACAATTCTTTCCTGCAAATTCTACTTTCAGTTCACTAAAGATTATAAACAAACATTCTTTCCCTTCCCCTCTTTTACTCAAGGTATATTTACGGCTGTTTATTACAATTTTGTAATAAGTAGCTTTTTAAAAAATGTTCAATCGTTTGACAACTAAATAACCTTAATTCCCATTGAACCGCAGTGATGACTAAATGACCCACTCATCAAAACTTTCCAAACATTTGTGTCCACTCATATTCCAAAATGGTATGATACAAAATTCTGTGAAAATCATTAGAATCATTTTTTAGATAAAATTTGCTTACAAAAATTTGGTCATATTATAACAAAACACCAAGAAAGACAGAACGTAGCTCTGTCAAAATTAGCCTTGAGTTCAACTCGATTAACAATTATATAGCAGTGCCAAATTTCAGTGATATTATTTCATTTGACGTCAAGCACGTATTTTGATATTGGCAATTTTGAAAATAAATTTTTATGCCAAATCTGGCGAAATATTGCAAGTTTTGAGAATTCGTTGATTGCTCACTTTTCAACGAATTAATAACTGTTCGAATCTTCATTAACATTAAAATTCAATGACCCATTCATCATACTTTCTCAGTCTGACCTATCCCAATGGTCTTCTCGTACCTCAAAATAGTAGGATACAAAATTTAGTCAAGATCATCGGAGATGTTTTTTAGATCATGGAAGACGGTAGTATTCCGAGTGACGCAGCCTTAAGCCTAAAATCGCATCGTATCGTATCGTATCGTATCGTATCGTAGAATTCGTAGATGGCGGAACTCATATATACAGCTAACTCGACATCAAAGAAAACGCGAAAAGCCGCCTTATAATAACTCAGCAGATATAGGTCCTATTGTTCTCAATTTTCTAGAACAGTATTATATCTGCAGTCTAATCGTATACTGAAATTTTTACATTTCTACGTGCAGTATATTTTGAGATCTAAATAGCCATTTTTAAAGTGAAAACGTTGGTATGATATCGAGGAAGTTCCTAATTTGAAAATCTCGAAAACGGTTCTAACAATTATCTTTAAATTGATACATAATATAAATGTGATTAAGGCGAGGTGAATAACACTTTTCTTTTTTCTGGGAAAACTCATTTTATTTTTGACATTTTCGTTTCCGTTAATGCCCAGTCAACCATTAATCTCTGGTAATTTTCTCGTCTGTGATTAGTGAGTGCGAGGCTAACATTAGCCTCGTAATGAGTAGGTTTGACGTCATCACATCGCGCCAATGAGCACGAAGGGCTGTGACTTTCAGTAGATAGATAAAGATAATCCATGTTTATTTGTGTAGCGAGCAGAAATTACAAATTACGCTATAACGATGGATTTAGTGTTTTAAGTCGTTGTTTCCTTTCCGATTTGAAGTTAATTATTTTATATCTCCTAATTTACATTTAGTTATTCGCGTTTGCAACAAAAAACTCGCCCTCTAGCGATCTAAAGGAAGCGAAACTGCTTTTTTCATCGCGTTAGCATTACTTACCGTGAGTCAAATAGCATTTGGGATTTTTAATTCTTAATAAATCTGAATAAAACCGCAAAAAAAAAGATAATACATGCTGTTATGTGCCCCAATGCAACTCTAGATAATCGAAAAATCCCGATTTAAGCTTTCATTTATTTCCAAATGAAAAAAATAAAATACCTGTCGTCTCTAAAAATGGCAACAAAACTTTGATCAGCAGAAATTCCGATGTCTCGTTGAGGCTGACAGTTTGTTCAAATTTAATCGTGATTTAAATCAGATTATTAAAAAAAAATAATGGATTAAAATATTTTTTTAATGATGTGAAAATATATTAAAATAGATGTTACCAGGTTCAAAAAGCATTTTATTTAAAACTTTAATTAAATCTGGTCATCGTCATAAAAACTTTCTTTGAATAATCAAATTATTCACTCTTTTATAGAAAATAAGCACAACAAATAAAATAATTTTTTCTAGATTAAATAAAATAAATAAATGATTCTTATTTGTTTTTTATAAATAAATACATAATAAATTTCAGGTAAAAGAAAATTTCAGAATGATAACATCTGTTATACAGTTATAGTAAGCGAATGGAAAAAAGTAAAAAAAAAATCTAGTTAGTATAAAAATGTTTAGAAAGAACTACTTCAGTAAAAGTTTATAAAATATTTTCTACTTTTGGATTAGCACAACATATCAAAGAAAGCAATTGATAAAAGATGAAAAGTAACAATTTTTTTTTTGCTTTTTAATTGGAAGAGCTACGTTCCAATCAAGGTTAATAATATCATGATAATTTCAAAATGGTCAACTTGTCGATGATTATAAATATTTTCGGAGTCCATACAAATTAGAAATTGAAACATAATGCACTTAGCATGAAAACTAATATATTCTAAATGTCTTTTTCTTCTTCTTTTTTCTTTAATATTTTGGGTAGTTAATGTTGATAGAAAGTATGACTAACCATTAATATGATTATATTTAGTCTCTGTATATGTATGAACTAACAGATATTATTATTATTTTTGTTGTTAATGCACATATATCTGCATCAGCTTAGAATTATGCAACTGCAATAATTTTACAAACTACAAATAGATAAAGAACTGCCATGAAATTTCTTTTATTTGTTATATTCTAAGAATTCTATTAATTTCATGCATTAAATTACCTAATGAAATTATTTATTTATCGTTTTTATTATTTATCCAATTACCATCTATTATTTTAATAATTAACGCTAAAAATATTCTTTGATATCCTAATTACCGGTTTTGTTGTTTTTAAAACCTACAATTTTGACGGCGATTAACCCTTTATGTCCCAAATTATGAATTCATGAAAATTTCATCTTCTAAAGCATTTTTCGTGAATTTTTTAAACTATATTAGAAGATTTACATAATCATTTAATAAATTTTAAAAGGATTTTGCCAAATAAAATTAATTAAATTTGAATTTATTGAGATTTTGTGCAATATTTATAACTCCACTCAAATCTTTTATTTAAAAAATATTTTTTAGTATTTTGTAGAATTAGGAAATGTACAAATATAATGTTCTTACAATAGAAATATTTCCGAATTGAAACTCCCCCCCCCCCCTAATCTTTTAATGTCAAGAAAACTGAAAAGATGCAAAGGCAAAAGAAATCATCCTTTTAAAAATATTTTTGTTTTGTGCAACCAATAATGATTTTGAAACAAGATAAAATAATGTATCTATAGCTGATTCTAAACTGTATTACTACTAATCAATGTATTAAATGAATTTTATGAAAAGTAATTTCAGTGGTACTTTAAAATATTGTCGGGACATAAAAGGTTAATACAGAAAAACAATCATAAAAATCCATTTTCAATAATAATAATAATAATAAAAATACTTATGTTTTTTTACACCCTACATTACAAACATACTAAAGTAAGCCGATTTTCCATCAAGAGGCTTAAAAAAGCAAAAAATTTATTCCACAAGTAACCAATTCACACGAGGCAAACACAAGACACAAGCGAAAGCCAGCAGTGATAACCGCATTCACGTGGAACTGTTTACAAACATTAGCAGGTCTAAAAGCGCCACCTATCTTTGATTACAAACGTGAATTCCTGAGTGCAAAGTGCTGTCACTTTCAAGTGATAGATAATCTATATTTATTTGTGTACTTCTTGCGAGCAGAGGGATTTGAAATTAATTATTTACATTTCCTTATTTACATTTGGTTATTCCTAATACTCAGAAATTTTGTCAGTCTTCGCTTGGATGAACTTCTTGCACCATGATAATATATTAGCATAACTTGACCAGGTTGAAAGCTTAATCCAATTTGTTATGCTGTCAGATTTATATATGTTTCAGCAGGGCTGGTGCAGTCAACCCCAGGCACGGAGGAGGCGCCAAATTTATACTACAAACCTCGTTTTCTTTTCTTCCTTTAAAAAAAATTTATATTTACATGTTGTTAATTATTTTTTTTCAGTGAAAGTACAAACATCTTTCGTTTCAAAGTTATTGCATTCTCCTTTACCTCATACCGACAGAGGCGTCCCTACGTGTGTGCGACAGGTGCGGATGCAAAGGGCCTCGCACCCGAAAAACCGTCAACCAATATTTTATGAATATTAGGCAGTTTTTATGTTTTTCTCTTGAAAAAAAAATATTTTGTCCTTGTAGGAAGGTAGCCGCTGACAATTTCTTAATAGTCACTTTTTACCATTTAGTGTCCCTTTGGCAGGTGCGAATCCAGCAGGTCCCTACGGTAGGTGCAGGGGGGGGGATAATCACGCTGATCCCCCCTCCAAAAAAAATATAAATCCAACTTTTTTATGGCAGTTTTTGCGGAAAATAAAAACAAACGGAAACCCGAAAGTTTTTGGGTACAGAAGTAAACGGCTCCGATCATCCTGCCCACCAAATAAACATATATATCGGAAAAACGCGAATTTCACCAAGAGATAACGAAAAAAACGCGAAGTTCGTCAAAGGACTCAGAAAAAACATGAATTTAGTCACTGCATCGTGGAAAACACGCGAATTTCATCAAAGAATCGCAGAAAAAAATGAATTTCGTTAAAGGATCGTGAAAAACGCAAATTTCGCCAAAAGATAAAAAAAAACATGAATTTCGTCAAATGATCAAGAAAAAACGCAAATTTCGTCAGATTATTGCGAAAAAAATGCGAATTTTGTCACAAGATCGAGGAAAAAGCGCGAATTTCACCACAGAATCGAGGATAAAAGACTAATGTCGTTAAAAATGCAAAATTCGCCAAAGGATGACGAAATAAACACTAATTTCGTCAAAGGATCGCGAAAAAACTTTTGTCACAGGATGGCAGAAAAAACACTTTTTGTCACACTATTGCAGAAAAAGTGCGAATTTTAGCCTCAGGATCGTGGATAAAACAATAATTTCACCAAAGGATCATAAAAAAATGCGAATGTCGCCAAAGGATCACGAAATAAATGCAAATTTCATCACAGGATCGCTGAAAAACACGAATTTTGTCAAAGGAATGCCGAAAAACAGGAATTTTGTCAATGCATTGGTTAAAAACGTGAATTTTGCCAAAGGATTGATTAAAAACATGGAAAAAAACGCAAATTTAGCCAAAGGCTGCAAAAAACTGGAATTTCGTCAATGGATTGCAGAATTAACGCAAATTTCGTCAGATAATTGTAAAAAAACACAAATTTTGTCACAGCATGTTGAAAAAAGTATGAATTTTGACACAAGATCGCAGATAAAACACTAACTTCGTTAAAGGATTGTAAAAAAACACAAATTTCACCAAAGGATCACGAGATAAATGTGAATTTCGTCAAAGGACCGCATTGTAGCAAAAGCATTGTTGCAGTAAAAGATCTTTTTAATGCAATTCTCTGTATAACAGACAGCTTCTTTAATGTAAACAATGAATTTTACTCTTAAAAAAAGCCTGCAATCCATTTTGTAGAAATATTGCTACCCTCTAGAGCAGGGGTTCCCGAACTTTTAGATCGACGTACCACTGAATAGAAGTTCATACTTCCGCATACCACCAAGTTACAAACTCCATGCTATTACAGAAAAACCTGTGTAAATGGAATATGTCTAAAACAAGGTATTTGTGCAGTCTTTTGTGCTCCGTCTAAGCAGATTTTACTCTATTTAATTGGATGATTACTTTATTAAATTGGTATACTTAGATTGACTGCTTTATATTAACATTCAAGTAAAAAGTACTAGTATCATTATTACTATATTATTAATATGTACATTATCAAAATATAGTGTTTTGATTTAAAAAAAAGCTACAATACTTAATGGCATATTGGTGTAGATTGATACATATGCACTAGGATGACTATTAATTCTGTTGTATTGCTAATGATAAGGGTGATGCTTGCTTTACCAAACACATCTTCCTCATATCTGATTCAATCTTAGTTTTAGACATAAATCAGATTCGATGTTTATGTTTATTCCTGTATTTGTTTTTCATATAAAGAAGTGACGAGAAAGCATTTAAAACAAATATATGCTGTGCTAAAAACAAGCAATAATTTTCAGGGTTGTAGTGGATATCTGCCCAGGTACCCACCCAGCTACCAGCGTTAAATCTGCATATCATCACAGATGTAAACAATGAAACTTTCAGTTCAGATGTAAGGGCAAAATTACAGAATTTTTTAATTTTATATCATTCCGTTTGTATTTCAGTATGTAATTAATTCTCTATAATATGACTGAACTCATGATTTTTTAGGAAGGAAGTACAATTTATTTCTGATAAAAAAAAAAAAAAATGGTAATCACAATCTTTTTATCAAATCTTTTTATGTACTTTAATCCAGATTTTTTGACTATTAAGGCTGACTAAATCTGAAATAAAACTTCCTTACTTTAATAATTTTGATGCAAATTAATAGGTACCATTAGGAAGGAGGTAAGTTTCATTCAATAATTCAAGGAAAATGATTCTTATCTTTATAATGCAGATTTAATTATACATTATTATTTACTTGATCTTTACTTTTAATAATTTAATCATTTTTTAAATTATCTTACTTCTTATCATTTTAGTTTATTACTATAATTAATTATTTTAATATTTTACTATATTGCAAGGATTTTTTATAACTTTGATTGCATAAATACATTCAAATGACTGTTTAAAAACTGTAAACAAAGCAAGGACCAGAAATCTGCAAAATTCTAAAATCTGCACAACCTCTGGCCCCAAGTTGAGCGGATTTGAGGGCGTCTACTGTATAATGATTTTGTTCAGAGGTACTGTTTGTTTTCTTAAAGTGAAACTTTCTGCGCTTTTGTGCATGCATCAGGTCTGTTTTGATTTTATAAAAATATGGATGATCGGAGGCTGTTTAGCTGAGTGACAACTTACAACTGGAACTTCGGCAAATGCCCGGCAAATGCATTACCCCTTTGGATCGTAAAATTGTCTCAGAGTGTTAGGCACAGCTTTCGAAAACGAACTGTATTTTTGATGTGTTTATAAGGCATCATTTTGTTTACATTTTAATACTTCATTTAAATAGTTGTAATTTTTCTAATAAATATGTTACATATAATGTATGGTAGTAATAATCAGTATATCTGATGAAAATTCAATTAATTTTTTAAAAATAAACTATATTTATTTAATGATTTTTTTTTAATCCCTATTACTGTATTTCATCAATAGTAGTTCGAGAGCCATAATTTTATATTGTAAAATTATTAAAGTATTCTGCAAGCAGTCCTTGTTCAATCACAAAAGCCTGTCACTAAAAAATTTTAATACAGAAGATGCATATAATGTTTTTCTCAGGTGTAAACAATAAATCTTGCAGTTAAGAAGCACATGTGTTTCACAAATATTGCTAATTTCTTGGAACACTAAATTTGATACATTGTCGTCTTTAACGCATTATTTTGGAGCAATGAAAATAATATATTAAATTTTTTTGTAAATGAGTGTTACAATCCAATTTAGGCACTAAATTCATGCTTTCCGAAAGTAATATTTTTAAAAAAAGAAATTTTTGCCTTATTTAATATAAGAAACTTCTGCCAAAAATAAGGCAAAGATTTCATTATTAAAAATAGTGAAAAAGGAATAAATTTCCCAGCCATGCATTTAGTGCCCCCAAACTGTCAGTCACGAGCTAAAGGTAATTTAATAATGTGTGACATGATCTATCAGGGCCGAAACTAAGGGGGCGAGGGTTCATGTGCCCCGGCGCGAAATGAAGGATTATACTTTTGGAATGGATAATTTTCTTCTGATGGATTGATGGCTTCCATTATTATGAAACAGTCATTATAAATGAAGTGTTAGGTGAAGATGAAAGAGCAGTCATAAAAAGTTAGAACTCTGATTTTCTGGTCAGAATGGGAGAGAAGGGAAATGGCCTTTTTTTTTTTTTTCTTTACGGCTGCTTTTTCATCTTTACCTAACACTTCATTTATAATGGCTGTTTCATAAAAATGGAAGCCATCAATCCATCAGAAGAAAATAACTCAGTTAAGCAGGACTTGAATAATCAGGACTCTACTGTATATTTCATTTTAAAAATGCTCTTTAGAAAATTTTTGTTGGTGTTCAGAGGGGAATCATGACCCCCGTTTTCTTGTACATAGACATATGTATATATAAAATAAATTATTTTCCACTTTGAATTCAGCCCCTTACAAACACTAAATTCTTTTTATGTGTTTGTTTCACAATGAGGCCACTGGACTTTTTGGCTTTAGGAGCCACTTTCTCCTTCCAGATATTGGGAATCTGCACCTATTATGTAAAATTTTATAATTTTCACTATTTCCAGTTCCAAGGAATGTAATTTAAAGCACGTTTACAAGTTAAATTTAATGATGAATGAAATATGATCTATATAATGCAAAATTCTGTAATATGCAGAACTTCTCATCCCAAGGTGTGTTATAAAGATCTATCGTATTTATATTCATATGTAATTCACTCACCAAAAACCCTAAAGATTTAATATGTACGAGTGCTTTTTTTTATGCTGTGCAGTAGGGGGAGAGAGGAGAGGAGAAATGTACATTTGGGGAGTTAGGGCTTTATTTATTTATGTTAGTGAGCAACAAATATTGCAGATTATTTTTTTTTTTCAAACTAAAGTTTGAAAGATTTTAATTATTTAGGTAAGCTGGGGAGATGGGTGAGAAGGGAGAACTGAAATTTTTGGGGCTCAAGCGATTATTTTATATGATTTACTATTATTGCCAATAAAGAGCTTTAAAGAAGGATGGTGGAAGTTTATATATATATATATATGTGTGTATGTTTAAAGAGCAATATTTCTTGCTATTTTTCTTAAGACAGTAAATTTTTTATTTAATAAAATTTAACATAGCTTTTTATATCTCTGAAACAAACCAACAGAAATACCATCAAAACATGCATGTCGTGAATTACTTCCATATTTACCAATGAGTGGTTAAAAAAATCTCATAGCACAGTGCTCTTTAAAATTGAAATATGAGGCATCTTTTTTTGCGGGGAGGGAGGGGGAGAGATTGAAGGTGAATAGAAATCCTGACTATGAATTCTTTGTCTGGTCTTTAATTTTTGTTGTTGTTGTTTTATTTTTTTTATCATTAACTTAAAAAAAGTACTGATATCAATACAAAAACCCTTAACGGGTTAAAAGTTTGTGACGCAGCGCTTTATCTTATGCTCTAAGAATTTTAAATATGGAACTTAAAAATAATGATATAAAATTTGGAGTGACACTATGCTATTAGTTATAATATATATATACATTTATTTCATCATTTTATTTTTTTATAATTGCATGTGCAAAAATTATGTTCATTTTAAAAAGATGTATAAAAGTTTATTCATTGATGCATTATCATCCGTATCTCTCATAAATTCAAAATATGAGTTTTAAAAGATATGATATCAAAATTTAAGTGACGCCTTGATGTTACTTAAAACGATTAGTTTTAAAATTCAATTTAAATTTTCTTTTGGCTAAATACATTTACACATCTAAACAATACTTTTCATTTTCCAATGCACTGTTGAATATATTACTTTCACTGAATCTATATAATGCGCTGAAATGTATTCATTTGAATAAATTGATTTATCTTTTGTGCCATGCTATCCAAAAATCAAAAGTAAAATTTATGTAAATAGTTTTTTTCGTCATATTATCCATTTGCATACATTTAACTTAGTTTGGATACAATGACGCAAAAACTATTTACATAAATTTTACTTTTGATTTTTCTGACTATTCTGACAAAATCCTTTGGAACATATTTCACAAACAAAGAGTTATCTTTCCAGAAAGATGTCAAGATGTGTCCCAGTGTCAAGAAATGGCTTCTTAGATTACTATTCTCAGAAAATCCCTTAAAACATATTTCATAGGCAAAAGGTTTTTCACCAGTATGAATCAAGAGATGTCTACTTAAATGACAATTACGAGAAAATGCTTTGGAACATATTTCAGAAACAAATGATTTTTCACCTATATGAATCATGAGATGGGCTCTTAGGTGACCCTTTCCAGAAAATCCTTTGGAACATGTTTGACAAACAAAGGGTTTCTCTCCAGTATGAGTCAAGATATGTCTTCTTAGATTACAATTCTTAGAAAATCCTTTCAAACATACTTCACAAGCATAGGGTTTCTCTCCAGCATGAGTCAAGAGAAGTTTTCTTAAATCACAATTCCGTCAAAATGTTTTGAATCATATTTCACAAACAAAAGGGCTTTTACCTCTACGTACCAAAAAATGTTGTTTTAGACTACCCTTAGCAGAAAATCCTTTAGAACATCTTTCACAAACAAAGGGTTATTCACCTGTATGAATCATGAGATGGGCTCTTAGAGAAAATCCTTTGAAACATGTTTCACAATGGTTTCTCTCCGGTGTGCGTCAAGAGATGGATCCTTAGATAGTTATTCTGATAAAATCCTTTGGAACATATTTCACAAACAAAGGGTTTCTCACCAGAGTGAGTCAAGAGATGTCTTCTTAGGTGACTCTTACGAGAAAATCCTTTTAAACATGTTTCACAAATAAAAGGTTTCTCTCCGGTGTGAGTCAAAAGATGGCTCCTTAGATGGTTATTCTGATAAAATGCTTTTGAACATATTTCACAAACAAAGGATTTTTCACCTGTATGAATCATGAAATGGGCTCTTAAGTGCCTCTTATGAGAAAATCCTTTGAGACATGTTTCACAAATAAAGGGTTTCTCTCCAGTGTGAGTCAAGAGATGGCTCCTTAGATGGTTATTCTGATAAAATTCTTTGGAACATATTTCACATACAAAGGGTTTCTCTCCAGAGTGAGTCAAGATATGTCTCCTTAGGTGACTCTTATGAGAAAATCCTTTGAAACATGTTTCACAAACAAAGGGTTTCTCTCCAGTGTGTGTCAAGAGATGGCTCCTTAGATGGTTATTCTGATAAAATCCTTTGGAACATATTTCACAAACAAACGGTTTCTCTCCAGAGTGAGTCAAGAGATGTCTTCTTAGGTGACTCTTATGAGAAAATCCTTTGGAACATATTTCACAAACAAAGGGTTTCTCTCCAATGTGAATCAAGAGATGTCTTCTTAGATCACTATTCTTACGAAATGTTTTGGAACATATTTCACAAACAAAGGGTTTTTCATCTGTATGAATCATGAGATGGGCCTTTAGATAACTTTTATCAGAAAATCCTTTAGAACATATTTCACAAACAAAGGATTTCTCTCTCGTATGAATCAAGATATGTTTTCTTAGACTACTATTCAGAGAAAATGATCTGGAACATACTTCACAATTAAAAGGTTTTTCTCTTGTATCAGGAGAGGCATGCTTTCCTTTATCACCATTTTCAGAAAAAAATGGCTGTTCACTAGAGAAAGAATTTTCTTCTGTAATCGATGACATTTTCTTAAGTAAAAAAAAATTGTTTCGAATGATAACAGATACTTCTTTGAAGTATCAGTATGAAGAGTTTGATGCTACTTTCATCCAAGGAAAAGAGTTAGTGACCTTTAGTATAAAATTTTGTCTACCTATCGATAGAAAGAAGGAAATATAATAAACAACACATTTTTTAATGAAGTGCACTAAATCTTATCTCTGAATTAAATATCAGATTTTCCAAGTTTCATTACCTTAGTTAAAAATTCATACATTACAAGTATACAGTACAAAACTCTTGCATTACAGGTTGTAGAGAACAGCTCAAAACTTAATAAATTTATTTACAGAAACAATAGGTTTATACGGCGAAAAGCAGTAGTCGGTTCACTGTGCGTATGTCTGAACCCATCTGGCGGAAGAGGTGTCCCGCTCCTTGTTATAGTCTTGTGCGCTCAGTTGCGTTCTCTATCAAAATAATTTTTAAGAACGGGAAAAACTCTCTACCAGCAATTAAAATGTAATTTTCAATCTAAATTCAACAGAAAAATTTGCAAAATTTATCGCAGAAAGAAAAGTATTATAAGATATACGCAAGTTACATACAACACTAAGTGCACTGTGAGACTAGATTAGATGCTGAAGCGATATATTGCAAAATTCGCATAAGGGGAAAAAAGAAATTTGTTAGTCAAAGGATAATATACAGATATCTCTAACAATTCCTCTTAAGAATGCATCCATGAGACAAACGTAAATTTACTGTTCTTATTATACTACCTCATCCCTTAAAAACTTCAACTATTCTACAAACCAACCACTTGGTAGAAGGTAAATTTTCCTGTCTTATCAGTACCAAAGTTCCTTTCTGTACATCATCTTTTTTAAATTTCCATTTTTCTCTCTGTTGGAGATTACTCAAATAACCATGCTTCCATAGTTTTCAAATTCTTCGGCTAAATTTTTATTTTTTGGCCATTTTAACAATATATTTTCATTAATGTAATCTGACTTTGGTTTTGTGATTGAAGTGAGAGGTCTTCCGATATGAAAATGAGGCGGGGTTAATGTTTCACAATTTTCAAATCTGGTAACAGCAAGATAAAAGGACGTGAGTTTAAAACTACCTTAATTTCACCTAGTATTTTCAAAATTTCTTCTAACATAAAATTTTTATAACTTATTACCCTTTTTTAAATGAAACTTGAATGATTTTACCCCTGCTTCCCAGATGCCACCAAAAATTGTGGATTTGGAAGAAATAAATTCCCATTCGATACCTTTACAGGTTAAAAAATTGTCCAAAGTCTCATCCGGGAAAGTAATCATTTTTTGTAATTTTTTCAACTCAATGTCAGCTCCAGTGAAAGTTTCTGCACTGTTCGACATAATTTTTGAACATTTGCCTCTTCTGCCAAAGAAGTGTTTTTGACTGGCTATAAAGGACTGAGTTATCAGATCCGATATCTAAGTCCAGGTGTTATTGCTTTTGTACACTAGCATACATACACAACAACATAAATTTTATTGTATAAACACCCTTCTTATGGTTTTTAAATTAAACAAAAAAGGTCTACAGTAATCTAAGCCTGTTACAGAAAATGTAAAATTTGGGGATATACATTACTTTGGCAGATAAGCCATCATTTGAGAATTAACTACAGGTTTGTTTTTTAAAAAATTAGTACATTTATGAATAATTCTGCGACAATTATTTCTGCCATTGTTTGGGCAAAATGGAAAAGGAAGCTCTGTGTGGCCTAAGTAAAAATTTTTCAGATGGAAATATTTTAATATAATCTCCGTTAATTTATGATTAACAGGTAAAATTATGGAAAAATTAGAGTTAAGTGGCAAATCTGCAGGAGATAAACGTCCACCAACTCTAATTAATTTATCCTCCCCTAAAAATACAATAGAAGATCTTTATAACACAAATCTATATAACACACAACTTCTCAGATATAAACAATGAATTTTGTAGTTAAAAAGCACTCGCATTCCCACACTGTAAAAAATTGCTACTCTCTAGGAGAATCAATTTGATACATTAGTTCAACTTTATCTCTTAATTTAAGTCATTTATAATGAAAAAAATTGACATTATTACAATAAACATTTTTGAAAATAAGTAAAGTAATCAATGATTTTGACCACGTATATTTGGTGAATGTTATAAAGTGAATTTAACAATGTGTAGAAGAAATTTTTTTATCATACAAAAATTAATAAAACTGGATAACTCCTGATAACAAGAAATGTAGTATAAAGATATTCTAATTTATTATGATATGTTTCAGACCCATTTGGCCATGTTTACAAGAAAGATTTAATGATGTATGAAAGGTGTTCCATATAAAGCAAAATTTTATATAACACACAACCTTGCATTTTTAGGTTTGCATTACAAAGATCTTCTATTGTACATTTAATGAAGGGTCTACTTTTACTATGAAATGGTTTACCTTTTTCGAAACATTTAAATTCTTCAATAAATCCTTTGTGCTGATCAGGTCTAATTTCTAACAACAACGAAAAATTACTGGAGCTCTAATTTTCTCCAGTGATACCCCCTTTCCCTTTTACCAGCATATTTATATTTCATACATTATTGACGTGATTTGAAGCAATTTCTTCTTCAGCAAAACTTTTTAAAAATATACGATGACTATATCTATATTCATTTAGATACATGGTGCGTCATAAGCTCGTGCAAATAAAAAAAAAAAAAACATAATAAAAAAGATATGCTCGGAAAAAGTTTTGGTTTGCAAAAATATGATCAGAGAGGCATTGGATTTTCTTCCATATATAAAAAAATGATTCCAAAAGTAACCGAAAGAGGGCAATCACACGTCATGCTGAGATGTTTTATGCAAATCAAGCAAACATAAAGACAATGAAACAAATCACAATAACATGACACTGTGCATTATTTTAAAGTAAAAGATGTTCAACATGCCTGGGTGAAGTCTGGAGTTCGTGAAGACCACTCAAACTTACAATCTCGATTTATCTTTAAGTCTTCAGTGAGAGTGTCCAACAGGAGCGTAAGTCCTCCAAACTTGACATTTCCTCAAATCATCATACTAAATTCAGTATCTCATTCAATGAAATAAGGCTTTTTTTGCGCTTCAACCCTTTTTCCGTGTGAAGCTTTCGCAATGCAACAGTTGTGGGTTCACCATTCTTGTAGTAAAGTTTAACCACCAACGTTCGATCTGTTAAAAATAGCATGCTGCCAAGATCAAATGACGAATCTATTTCCAATCAGGTGTTCTATTGCTATCTTGATTTGCATAAAATGTCTCAATATGACGTGTGAGCGCCCTCTTTTGTTTACTTTTGGGATAATTCTTTTATACATGGAAAACAAATCTAAAGTCCATGTGATTATATTCGCACAAACCGAAATTTTTTCCAAGCAGTAGCTTTTTATTATGAATTTTTAAAGTTTGCACAAACTTATGATGCACCTTGTATAATAAAACCTAATAAATGAACAGAGCAAAAAGATTAAAATCACGAATGGGGGATTTTTCAAAAAATTCTATTTGCCAAGGATTTTTTTCTGTCAACTTGCAAAACATAACACTCAGGGTGAGCATACTTGGGAGTTTGCTTGCTTCGTGAAACGTTTACTGAATGTATTTTTAATGTGTTTAGTAAAACTGTATTCAAGTCTGTCTTATTTTATTTAATATTTATAGACTCTGGTATCCACTGATCGTACTGATATGCAAACATTGATTAAAAATGAAAAAGTACTGGAGCTGCGTTCTTGTGAGCAATCACAAATGTAATGTACAAATCAAGCACCCAGAGGATTAGGACTGGGAGATATTAGAATTTCTACATCGCGATGCATCGTGACACTAAACCGCAATGTTGCTATGCATCACGATGTTAGACTAGGCGCGGATCTTGTGATAAACGATTGTTTTATACCAAAAATACATTTTATCGTCAGTCATAATAGTTTTCTTTTAATATCTAAACTTTTAAAGCCAACTGCGAAATATACATATTTTTTAACCAAGAAAGTTTTAAAAAGTAGTAGGGGGGAGGCGCTTCTCACTGTATGTGTCCATGATTCACCTTATAACATGCAAACTGACCTCCCCCCTCCTTATTTTTTTCAAACAATTACTCTTCAAAACTCCAGATTTCTAAGTGGTGGAGAATTCCGGGAGTGGTCTGGGTGGAAAATTTTCTCCCAAGAGCATCAAACTGTCTTCAATTTGCAAAACGATGCTTGGTAATACATTGAAACTGAAAACTGCTCTCCCCCTCCCCTATATTTTAGATTTAAAACCTGTAATTGCCCATAAAAAATAATCATAAATATAAAGGATGTAAAAGGATTATCATATAACAACTTTAAATGGGATTTTTTTCAGAAAGCAAAAATGTGGATAAGAATATTATGTGTTTATGATTTACAAAAACATTCAAACTAAACCCATAAAAAAGCAGCATTACTTTATATTGTAAAAAGATAGAAATTAATATAAACTTCAAATTAATTACAAAATAGAAATTCAGGGGAGGAGGTCTCTTACGCCTACCAGCACCTAAGATTTAAATAATTTGCAAGTTGATACTCCTTCCGTTTTTTACAAGAAAATTTCCTGCAAAATACCCATATTGAGGCATTGAATGCAATGCAAATAATTCATTTCATAAAATTTAAAAAAAAATCACAAAATATAGTAAAATTTATAGAACAATATGTTTAGTTTGAGAAAACATATGTATAAGTAAAATAATAATTAATCTAATGGATGTAAAAGGATTATAACATAGTTATTTTTTTCATTACTGACATGTAAAACTAAACAGCAAGTTGCTAACTAACATACACTTATGCTGGATAGCAAACTCTATTTTGTTTAGTATTCGACATTACAATGCAAAGTCCTCAATTATTCTGACTTATGCAGTTTAAGAAATGACTGATTCAGTGACTGACTCCAAAAACTGAAATGTCAACTTACTTTTTTTTTATGCTGAACGAAAAAAGTTTCCAATCGTGTGATGTAACCTCATCAAGGTGATTTAAGCCAATGTTCTCATAACAGGACTGAAAATAAGAGTATCTTTGTCAATGATTAAAGAAATAAAATGCAATATATAGTCACAAAATAGCACCTTAAACCAGGGACGGCGAACCTATGGCACGCGTGCCATAGGTGGCACGCGGGAGATTATTTTCGAAACGGCATAGACTCATGTTCTAAATTAAAATATTGCAAGGCTCGCGTGTAAAGCAAGGTAATAACAAAATGGAATTTTTGAGGCTTTCAATTTTCAAATTTTGCAAGGAAAATACACACAAAACTATTATGATTGCTTCCTGTAAAACAGCTGATTTGTTAAGAATGGAATTTCTGTTAACTTATGTGCAATATATTTTCCTGATACTTTCTTTTAGGACTTATGTGCAAATAGTTTTTATTATGTAAATTCAGATGTAAAATTTATTGAATAAATATAATATATATTGTGTAAAATCTCTGTACTTCTAGAAAGTTGTTACGATGCAGTTAAACAATTTTAAAAAAAAAATCAATCAGAAAAAATTAAAAAAGTGTCAATCGCCATGCTTTACACCCCAGCTTTTCATATAATGAAAATGCACTAATTTGAATTTAGACTTGCTGAGTTTTTCTAAATTAGATTGCTTGTCACTGTCATACAGATCGAATAAACTGAAATGCAACTTTTTAAATCCCAATCTAGCTCAATATTTGACAAAAAAAATTGATATTGAGAGAATTGGGAGATAGCGATCGGAGGCAAAAATTCCGATGGTGAAATTATAAGTTGGAATTTCGAATTCAATTCCATAGAAGTTTTTTTAAAGAAGCCATTTTGATATGTTTTTTTCTGATAGTTATTTTATTTTTATATTAGTGGTGGGGGGGGGGGGGGGGCATGAAAAGTATCAAAAACTCAAGTAGAAACCTGTCGTCAGGTATTTACAATTCAGCTGGAATTCCCTTAAGGAAAAACTGAAATACGAAGATGATCTGAATTATTTGGCATCTAAGACGCAACAAGAGAAATAGTATTTTTAAAAAATAAGTACATTATAAAAGGTTACCCATATATTTTAAATCCTAAAATCAGTATTTTAATTAATTTTGCTACATTGATCCACTAAATTTGTTGGCACGCCATGATCATGTGAAATATTTTTGGGAAAAAATTGGCACGTGGATGTGAAAAGGTTTGCGAGATACCATAACTATAGGAGTATTAAAATCCGTGACTAAAAGAATAGTAGAGAAACTTCCATGAATGTAAAGTGTCAACAAATGATCCAACAGCATTTTAGCCAATGTGGTGTTACAAGAGTGATAGAGCATTTACAACACAATTTTTTTAAATGAGTAAAGTTACTCTAGAGTTTGGTACTTGTGTATTATTTGGAACAGGTTCTATTCACTATGCAAACAATGGCGCCAAAAATATTAATTAAAATAACTTTTTTTTTTTTGCTTTTACATTTTAAACAAACAGTTAGTATTCCCTAACAAGTTGTCTTTTCCAGATCAACAACAAATTTCCCTGATTTTTGCAGCTATTGAAATTTTGTGATGTTACACTCAAAAACTTTTAAAGGTTGTAGATTTGAGAGTGGAACTGTTATAACTGTTTTTGAAATAACAATTATTGAACTGTTAAACAAATTCTTACAAAATTTACAATTTTTGCATTTTACAGGAATGCATTTAATACTGTTTTCAGGTATACAAAGGTGGATAATTTCTAAAAAAACTTATTAGCCAAGGATTTATTTTACCAGCTAGCAAAATGCAACGTACAGTCGAAAATTGTTTTGACATAATTTATGCAACTGCAAAAATAGTCAATTACCGTTACTCAGGGGTGGCAAGTTTTTGACACCGTTTTGACGTTGTGTCAGAAACCACTCTTTGACAGTGACTGTCAAAAACCTAAAATTGAGTCCAAAACATTATTTTTACAGCAACATTAAATTTACAATTTTTCATAAATTTTAGTTTTAGAACTTGAATAAACGTTTTGACAGTTTTAAGTTCTCGACAGTAAAAATTACATATCCTGTATAAAACTAAAAACGTGTTTTTGGTTCAACAAGTTGCTTAGAAAGTAGAAAGTAATTGTAAGTTATAAATATAGAATAAAAATAATTAAAAGTATCATTACATTAAAAATATGTACTAAACAAACTATGAAACACTTTATTTCTTAAAAAAGAAAGTACATGGAGAAAATACTTGTATAATTTAATGTATAAAATTACATATAAATATTATACATATTTTTATTTTTATATTGTTTTAATGTTAGTCCCATTCCAAGCCTTTTCCTCAGAAAATGATTAAGGATTAAGGTTAGACTTACAGCTACAAACTTGAAATAATATGCTCAAATAAGGAAAAAAAATGCCAACTGTTTTACAATGTATCAAAATAAAATTTAACATAAACAAATTGTCCTACATAATTAAACTGAATTTAACATAATAAAGTGAAGATATATTATATATACAATATGGCCATCAATGACCAGGCACTTTTAATTTTAGACATTTTGTCGAATATTTAGAAACGTACTTGTCAGATTCTACTGTAATTTCAGAATTAAAAATAATAGATTTGACCTCCTATTTAACAACGTCGATTTGATAAGGTGGACAATTAGAGGGCCAACAACAAATCAAAGAAAAAAAATAATAATTGGGATCACCCTGTAAAACAAAATGCATGAAATGATCTATTGCTACAGATTATAAATAGGCAGACAATGTACAATATGTGCATTCATTTCTGTAAGAAAAGCACGTATATTAATAGAGATGTAGCAATTAAAAAAAATTCTGGATGTAAAGTTCTTATAGTAAATAAGAACTTTAACATCATATACTCAAATGTGAAAACAAAAACAATAAGTTGCTATGGAGCATATGCTTTATTTAAAGATTTTAAACAAATATTTAAAAAAAAATTATACTTGAAGTTTTGATTTCACTTTAAAACCATATCCTCAGGAGTTAATTTTCTGAAATGCAAATCAGCAAAAAATTATTTACATGGTACGTAATCGAAGACATATTCAAACTGAAAGAAATAACAGAAATTTCATAAAAACATTTAAAATAACCTTTTATCCAAAAATAAATTAAAACAAAATTACTGGGAATACATGCAAAAACTAAAGTCCTTAAAATACTGATCTAAAATTCTGGAATAGAAAAAGAAATAGTGTCGTTACATATTCCCTAACTTCTTAAACAAATCGCTAAAGATTCTTGGAAAACTGCTAGAAATGGGTGGGCTTGCTTTGAAAGAATCCTGGTATTGTCAAAGGCTAATTCCATGGGTCTTTGTAGTGTAAGTCACATAGATGATAACTGCTATACTTTCTGGCCACCGTTATTTTAAAAAAGTTTCCTACACCTTATTCAATTAATGAGATATCTCCGATAAAATAAGTCACATTTTCCGTTCTAAAATACTGGTAGCGAAATATTTTAGCTATTTGCACCTATGTGACTTACACTACAAGTACTCATGGAATTAACCCAAAGTCAATAAACAAAATACTTCCTTTATGGAAAGTTCTCAACTATGAGGCAAAAACTTTATTATATTTTAAATATTTTTTATGCTTTTTGAACCTTTCAAAGAGGCGATGTTTTGTCATAACAATATATAAAGAATCTGTATCATCAGTGAGTTTAACAGGTATCTCATAAAATCCAGAGAAAAATGTAGATGGAACAGGATAAATTTTTCTACTCATAATATTAAACAAAATCTTTGCAATTACTTATAATATTTCCAGTAATTTTGTTTTATTTTTGGATAAGAGAGGGCGTCAGTGAGGTTATTTAAAATCTATTTTATGAAAATTCTGTTACTTCTTCCAGTTTGAATTATGCTTTCGATTATGTAACATGCAAGCAATGTTTTGCCGATTTGTATTTTAGAAAATTAACTCCTGAAGACGGTTTTTAAAGATAAATCGAGACATCGAGTATAATTTTTATTTTTGTGATTTTAATTTTTACATCAAAGCACACATTTACAATAAAGCATATGTTGGATAGCAACTTATTTTTTTTTTCACATCATATAATTTATTTATTAAAATGAAGCCATTTATCTATTTTTTTCATACAAACAGAAGTAATTAGCATGGTACACTCTCTAAAATTCGCCACCTTAAGATCTACAAACGCCTAAAATCCGCATATTTTTTCAGATATAAACAGTGAAACATACATTTAAGGTGCAGACGGTGAATAATTCAAGATTTTTTAAATGTTTTATTTCATTGTGTACGAATTTTAATATGTAATTCTGGTTAATTATTATTGAACTTGTGCTTTCTCATGAAGGAAGTATAAATTTATTTCTGAAAATATTCAAATACAGCTCATATCAGTGGCAATCGCAATCTTCTTACCAAATACATTTATGTGTTAATCTTGTTTTAATAGCTTTTCAGATTATTAAACAATGGGTAAACATGAAATACAACTTTGTTACATACTTTAAGATTTTGATATAAATTATTACCTAGTGTGCCTTTATGAGGCAAGTTTTATTGGAATAATTCAAGAAAGAATTATCTCATCATTGATATGCATTATTAATTATTTATTTTACGACTTTTAATATTTAAATATAATAATAATTTTCCTAACTTTTATTAATTTAATTTATTTTTTTTATAATTTTACTTAATTATTTAACCTTACTGTAGCCATTCATTATAATTTTGAGTGGATTATTACATTTCAAATTACCGTTAAAAATGGGCACTATTTGATTATCCCATCGAACAATTCCACCAAAATATACAAATTAGCAAATTGACATAATTTTTATTTTAAATAAAGGGAGAACAAATAAATTAGTAAAACATTAATAAAAATACAAATAAAACGCCGAATTAAAAATCACTTAATGACGTAACAAACACCTATATAATGTGTTTAATCTTTAATGTCAAGTGAATGTGACATTTACGATAATCCATTATTGGCATTTAATCTTATAGTCTGTCGATAGTTTTTTGATCGACAATATAATTAAATACTACCAAACATTGTAAACAAATTAGTGACCAGAAATGCACAAAATTCTATAATGTGCACAACCTCTAGCTCCAAGCCATGCAGATTTAAGGGAATCTACTGTATATAAAAAGAGTAATACATATATATATATATAAATAAGGTACATTTAGATAATTATACATAAATGCATAGAAAAACAAGCATGAGTTCCTAAGAATTGTTTACCTAGCTGTTTATATATCATTTGGCAACAAATATAACTTTCTGAAGCCGAATTCAGCCAACTTCTTTTAAAAAACACCATGGCCCCTATAGTTGAAAAGTATACCATATATTTATAAAACTAATCAATAATAATTAAATTCAATTATTAAAAAAAAGGATAAAACAAGGAAAATGGGATGACATATTGATAAGCAATGTATCTTGTAAACAAGGCCATCTCTAAGATATTTTATTAAGGGGGGGGGGGGGGCTTAAATCGCCAAGTCAAATTTCAGTATTTGCCAACTCATTGAAAAGCAAAAATAAATAGTTCTCGACATTTGCCAACCAGTTTTATAATTTTGTTAATTTATCACAATTAGAAAATGCAATATAGTTCTTATTTGTATAAAAAGTTTAATAATATTTATTCCCAATTATATTTGTAACTTCTGCCAACTCTATCAGAAATAGAAAGTATACAGTAGACTCCCTCAAATCCGCACATCATTGCAGATATAAACAGTGAAACTTTCAGTTCAGATGTAAGGACAAAAATTAAGAATTTTTTAGTGTTATATATTCTGTATGTATTTTAATGTGTAATTCTTTATAATATGACTGAACTTATGGTTTTCCATAAAAGAAGATTAAATTTATTTTTGTAAAAAATCGAGATATTGATATCACCGATAATTGCAATCTGTTTATCAAATATATTGTGTACTAATCAAGCTTCTTTGGTTACTAAGACTGGCAAAACCTGAAATAAAGCTTCCCTACTTTATGATTTGTATGTAAATTAATAGGGTACCTTTAAGAGGAAAGTTTCATTGAAAGATTCAAGAAACTCGCATCTGATCTTTATTATGCATATTTAATTATACATTTTTAATTACATACTTGACCATTACTTTTAATAATTTAATAATTTTTAAAATTATCTTACTTGTTATTATTTTAGTGTATTACTTTACTTATTTATTTCAATATCTTACTATATTGCAAGCATTAATTGTTATTTTGATTGTATTATTATATTCAAATTGTAAACAAAGCAATGACCAGAAATCCACAAAATTCTAAAATCTGCACAACCTCTGGTCCCAAGCTGTGTGGATTTATGGAAGTCTACTTTACTATATTTTTTATTCAAGTTTTAAACAAATTTGCCAACTTTAATGGCATTCACGAATGTTTTGGGGGAAGTGCTCTCCTCACTCCCTGGTCGTGAAATGGAATACATACACTCTACAGCTCAACACAGACGATTCTAGAAATCATCGACATTTGGACAGTAAGTGTGACTTTTCCTTCAGAAAAAACTAAGCTTGTTTGCACTGATTCAGTAAATATTAGGCTTGTTTAAAAGAATATTTTGTAACAGATTTTTAGATTTAGATGAGAGCAATTCATTCGGTTATTTGGTGATAAATTGTAAATATATTTACTCTTGATGTTATTTTATGTCAGTGTGATGTGCCTGGATTAAAAGTTAGTCTTTCCTTAAATTTGGAGAATTTATTTTGAATATTTGTACTTTTTAGTTAAAAAGTTATCCAAGTTTTTAGGTTTAATTCAGCTGTCGCATATAGGAGTTAATTGGATCATCAAAACACCCCAGGCAAGTCAGTTTGGTTTAACTCAACTTTTGAAAAGGAATATTTTTGCAATTTGAAACAAAAGCTATATTTGAATATTTAAATCGTTATCAATATTTTCTTTTACTGCAAGCACAAAACTTCTACTATAAATTATTACAATATTACTATTATTTTTTTAAAAGGCAAACTGATATGGCATTTCTTCCAAAAATTGCGTTAATTGAGAAAATAGGCATGAGAATAAATAATCATTCAAACTAATTAGGAAGTATCATTACCACAATATAAACATTTTAATTGTTTCTTAAACAAAATTCAATATATATTGGAAATTGTAGTTACAATTAATAATCAAACTAAAATATAACGTCCCCCCTCCATGTTTCATTTCAAACACTGAAAGAAACAAAAAGGGGAGGTGGTGAGAATTTGCTTTTATGACATAAAATTCTACAAAAAAAAAAAAAAAAAAAAGTTTTAAATGGAATTTTGATAAGGAGCTTCCATTTTAACCAGATTCATCCCATCAATATGTGTTTGTTTGGGTGAATAAGATAATAAATATTTGTACAATTCTGTTTTTTACTATTTTTCCTATAAAAATTACAAATTAAAAACAGATATACAACATATTAAATACTTAAAAAGTGGGGAAGGATTGTACTTTGTGCCAATATATTAAGAAAGAGAAATAACGTATAAAGACACAAATTTAAATATATATAAAAAGCATACAGTTGATTCGAAACCTCTAAGTTTCATCACCAGTGCTTAAAAATCAGTGGTAAAATTAAAATTCTAGGTAAAAGGGGGGAGGAGACAGAGAGCCAGATAGGCGTACCTTGCAGCTCTACTGTTATATATATTTAAATTTGTGTCTTTATACGTTGTTTCTCTTTCTTAATATTAAATACTGATGGATGGCTGTAAAATATGAAAAGGGTTATTCAATTATATTACATATTGACGGAATAAAATTATCAGCAGGATCTGAATATTCTTTTGTTCATGGTAAGTAAACTGAGATTCCCCCCCCCCCCCCAATGCCTCTATGAATCAGTCTTTTAAATATTTTGAGTATTTTACAAGAATTGGTTTTCAGTGTCCCAAACTTGAAAGTCATATATGCATATATGAATACTTTTTACAAATACTTCAATAAAAACGATTTTTTTTTCAATTACAGATATTAGTCCAGGCAATAGAGACCGTATAGGGGCTCTACCTAGCAAAATTCATGGTAGTTCTGGAAAAAGGCTTACTATATGTTTTTGGGTCGCTGAATCCGAATTTTTAACTTCCCACCAAAATTTTCCCTGGCACCCCCCCCCCCCAAAAAAAAGGTTTTTATTAAAAAATCAATTTTTTCATTGTGTTAGGGAAAAAGTATCTAGAAATTCAGAAAGTAGACAAAATTTGCAACAAATTAGATGCATGACATTATGACTTAGGATGGAGGGGAAGGGGAGATCTGCCGCAGAACATGTAAGTGGTGCTGGATGAGCTAAGTTGCACAATTCCACTTAACCACTCACACGATTACATTTGCCCTCCCATCTCCACTCCGAACTTTCTATATAAGGTTTACTTTAAGTTTTTTGCATCTCTGAATCCGAATTTTTAACATGCCCCCAAAATTTTCCCCCTTGAACCCCCCCCCCCTCCAATAGTTGTTTTTAACTTAAATTCCTTATTGTTTTAGGGGAAAAGCATTACAAAATTCAGAAACTAGACAAAATTTGCAACAAATAGGATGTATGACATTATGACGTAGGATGAACGGGGAGGGAAAGGGGGGGAGGTAAGTTATATATTTACTTTTGCTACAACTTAACAAATAGGACTAAAAAAAATCATTTTAAATGTTTTAAGTTTTATGGATAAGGGAAATTTTATGAGATTATAATCATTGCAAAGAAACACAAAATGTCATTAAAAAAATAAATAAATAAATAAATGCTTTAAGTTCTGTATATTAACAGGTGCAGTTTTGTTACATTATTCTGAATTTGTTGATAAATATTTCATAATCTATGTTGATGCATCATTTTTTCTTTCTTGTTTAAATATATATATATATATATATATACCATATTTTTCAAATTGTTACTTGCAAAATTTGCATTATTGTACCATTTTCAAGATAAAGGGGAAATTTGTGATATTTACTTTTGCTAAGCAACGTGGATTATAGAAAATTGTAGATAATGGGTGCCCGGATTATCGATCCTTGACTGTATTTTTAAATAAAAAGTGCATTTTTCAGAAACTCTGTTCCATGAACCCGTGTTCTCACTGATTTTGGTACTTTCATGTTAGCCGGGCACCAGTGATAACTCAGTAAATCTTGTTTCAATTAATCATTGAATTACAGCCCTTGGCATAATTTGAATTGCAATCCTCAACTGAATTCCTGTGAAGCAGAGGTACTGACGAACCATTTTTTAAATTCTAAATGATATTTTACGATTTTGGGACTTTAAACAACATTTTTTTTTTTTTTTTTTTTTTTTTTTTTTTCTGTGAATAGAAAATTTGAATAAAAATTTTCTAGTTAAAAAATTTCTGATCTTGACTAGCCTAATCATAAATAGAACCAAATTACACGATATTTTGTTGTTTGTATTAGTATGTTTGTGTTTACATATTTGATCATTATTTTTTTGTTTGCTTTTAGGTAAGTTTTTAAAGATATTATAATACAAATTACCGATTTTTTATAACTAATCTTAATTATTTTTTGTCAAAATATTATAATGTATTCATTCATTCACACAAAGTTATATATGTCACTGCAATGTTAAAATATTGACTTTTTGTTAAAGGCTAATTTTATAAGATCGGTGAGATTATAAAGATTTTGGCTAACATAAAATTACACTAATTTCCATCAATTGTACTATTTCTTGATTCAATGAAAAGAAATGATTGGAAATTGGAAAAGCGAAACCAAATCAATATAATCAAATTTTCATAGAATCATACGTCAAAGAATTTTGGTGTACAGCAGAATTTCATGTAGGAGATCTTTTCTATGGAGGTAGCAAAAATATAAAATAACATTTTGACAGACTAAACATTTAAACAAATTGAAGATAAGGAATCATCGTTGCTTACAAACCTTAAGAACGTCGTAAAAATACATCGTAATAATTGCACAGTTTTTTTTATTTGTTATGTTGTCGGGTAGATGATAAATAAACTAACCTTAAAAAACTCTGGATAAAAAGTATCAAATAACACAAAATATAACAAGAGACGCCAAATGACTGATTCAATTTGAATGATTCGTATTAGATGAAATGAATCATTCAAAGATTTGGCTGGGCCACAGATTACGGGCATTTGGTTGTCCGCTGTCCGCCATGTATGATCGTTTGCTCTAGCTGCCGCTTCCTTATAACGTCCTCTGTAAGCTATTTAATTCGATGTTTATTAATTCAAAGATTTTAGCGTTGCATAAATATCTACTAGCCTTAAGATTGGCAACATCCTTTCAGAATAATCGAGCCTTTAATCAAATCAAATTAAATCAATCTACTGAATGTTGTAATTAAAATAATAAAACTTTGTAAAAAATCACCATAAAATTAAAACAAAACACAGGACGCGTTTCGAGCTAAAAACATAACAGCTCGTCATCAGCTAAGCATACACGTGTCCGTAAACGAACAAGTTCAAAAATGAACAGACAAAATTTTTACAAAGTTTTATTATTTTAATTGCTTCATATCGCCAGTTTTCGGTGCTGTTTCGCTGTTTCGCTACTGAATGTTGGTTGTTTTCGTTGAATATCGTTGTCATGGTACTGGTTTTTATATTATTTTACCCGAAATAGCACGTTAGCATCAAAAATAAATAATATTTTTATGTTATTACTTATATGGTGTTGGATTACTTTCTTATTCTAAATGTAATGTAACAGATTACATATGTTAACAAGTTGTCTTCAAAAATAATTTTTCACAAAAATTACCCCATTGAAGCGAACTAACAAACAAAAAAGAAGTCACTTTAAAAATAATAACGTTTGTTTTTTACTGTGGTATATATATCTTGCAACTAAACGCATTACAATTTAAAAAGCTTTTTAATTATAACTGTAACAGAAAAAAAATCTCTTTGCATTTAAGTATTTGTAAAAGTATTCTTACGGCTTTCAAATGTGCATTGCTGAGAACGAATGCTTGAAAAAAGCTAAAAATATTTAGAAGACTCATTCATAGAGGCATTTGGGAGGGGGGGGGGGGGGTTCTTACTTTACTTACCATGAACAAAAGAATAATCAGGTCATGATGTTACTTTTATTCCTTCCATACTTAATATAATTGAATAACCCTTTTGTTATTTTACGACCATCTATCTCTATTTAATGTAGTGTATATCCTGTTTTTAAATTGAAATTTTTACAGGAAAAATTAAAAACCAGAATTTTAGAAATATGTATCATCTTATTCACCTGAACAAATATTTATCAAAGGGATCAATCTGGGTAAGATGGAGGCTCCTTCGTAAAATTTCATTTACAAGCTTGTTATTTTTTGTGAAATTTCATTTCATATGAGCAAATTCCTCTCCCTCCTCCCCTTCCTCCCTTTTTTTCTGTCAGAGTTTGAAATGGAATGGGGAAGGATTCTTAACATTCAATTCCTAACCATTTAAATATAAACATTTTTTAAAAATATGGAATTGTTTCAAAGACTATAGGCTGCCTTAAATGTTTCTTGAATAATCTCTGAAAAATCTGCTCTATACATAACAAGGCGGAAATTGTACGTCAAACATAACCAATGGGGTGCGTTTGTACTCCAACTCGTTTTATAAATATTCAGATCTTAGTACAATAGCTGTTGCACTCCTATGCAAAAAGGCATGAATACAAAATTAATTATGATTCTATAGATTAAATCCAGTCATGTGGAAGTAACAGGACCCTCTTTTAAATTGGACGTCATCACCCTGGCAACCTAGAATCATGACCTATCATGGGATAGCATTGAATTCATGCTGTAGGATAGGATTGAATCGAATGAAGAAAATTTTTATGAATATCTGTTTAATTTTTGATTCGATTTTCATAAAATTTGAAAGGTCTTGACACAAGTTTGCAACGATTCTGTAGATTAAATTATAAATATGGTGGGGTCGTTTTGGAGCTATTATATGCAGACAGACAGATGGACGAGATGATGACAGTAGGTGCTATGTATTTATATAATATCGAATGTACCTAAAAAGTCACCACAATTACTAAATAGGGATTACATTTCTAACTATGAAATTTGAAGATCAATGGTTCATCTAGTCTCATTTTCATACTGAATTTGGGTTAAATCGCAGTATTTTCTCCTTCGCCAATCTCCTTCGATAACTGCGCCAATGTGTCAACCCCGGTTTATTGGGCTGCTCCTCATACGTTACCAAATATAGCAACCCTAAGATTTCTCTTGAGAGATTTGATGGTTTAAACTCCTTGTTTTGTAAGCTGTTTTCTAATTGGACCGAACTGGACGCTTATTTTCTTATAAAAGGCTTTCTTATTGGACAAAGAGGAGAATCAGGGAACATTTTGAATTTGTTTGGAAAAACGTTATTGATATCACTGCAATGGATTTTGCGTTGAAAAGTTCTGTGCGTTGCAGTCGCGTTTTTTTATTATTTGTTTTCTCAATCTCATATATTTTGAAACAAGTACCTATCTGAACAAATGCTTTACAGGTGAGATTAAATTCAGTTATTTTTCTTTTATTTTTATCTGCATTTTTTAGCTTTGTTTAAATTATGTATGAAAGAAAGGCTGATTGTTCCAAGCTATGAATGGCTAAAAGTGACAGATTGTGATGCTTTTGAATGACATCCTAGAGCACAAGGTAAAATTATGAATAAAAAAACGAGGGGTTCAGGGGGGCGGTAGCCCCCTATTTAAAAAAAAAGGGCCCCTCTGATTAAAAAAACCACTTCATTGTTTTCATTTTCATTGTTTTCATTCATTGTCCTCACATTTCACAACATTGCTCCCCTTACTGTTAACAAACGTTCTTTTTTAATAATTTGGGTAAGTGAAAGTTTTGTTTTTTGGTATATTTGATAAAATGTATTTTAAATTATATGAAATGTATTTCGAAAAAATTTGAAATTTTATGTATTTTTTATTTTTAACTCAAAAATACAGGTTAAAATAAGAGAAAAATAACTGATCGAATATCTATTCTCACATTTTAAGCATTTGTCTAGATAGGTACTTGTTTCAAAATATACGAGAAGACAAGACAAATAATAATTTTGCGTACTCTCTCCCGGATGTTGCAGCTCCGGGAGTTAGTACGCGAAAATGTGCCAATTTGGCGATTTTTGAAAATTGTGCCAAGAAGGGGAGTAAACTGCGATCGCACCTGAATTTGTTTGATTTAATTTCTTTTTTAAGGATAAACTGGTCGCCTGGTGGCATGGTCAGTAAGCGGAGGCTGCTGTCACCTCAAGGGCCCGGGTTCGAGTCCCTGGGTAAGACATGGATGTAATTGTGAATGTCCTATTGTAGTTATATAATATATGTAATGGAAAATAAAAATTGTTGTGACTTGTTGTTGTTTCTATGTACAGTCAAGGATCGATAATTTGCGCACCCATTATCCGCAATTTTCTATAATCCGCATTGCTTAGCAAAAGTAAAAATCACGAATTTTGCCAATCTGTTGCTGAAAAATATTGCAAACTTCGAGAAAATGTCGCGGTAAAATATCGCAAATTTA
Source organism: Maratus speciosus (assembly GCA_963932465.1). Taxonomy (NCBI): domain Eukaryota; kingdom Metazoa; phylum Arthropoda; class Arachnida; order Araneae; family Salticidae; genus Maratus; species Maratus speciosus. Next base: position 70,901,588 of record OZ010794.1, on the reverse strand, counting down.
GTTAATCGATCACGGAAAACACGAGATTCGATAAACGATGGTGGAAAAAATTGCTAATTTCGTGAAACAATCGCAAAAAAATCGCGCATTTCGTCAATCAATTGTGGAAAAAGGCACAAATTTCGATAAACGATCGAGAAAAAAATCATTAATTTCGTGAAACGATTGTAAAAAAATCAAGAATATCATCAAAAGATCGCGAAAACACATAGGGAATTTTGTCAATGAGCTGTTGAAAAATATCACGAACTTCGACAAATGGCCGTGGAAAAAAATTGCGAATTTCAATGATCAATCATGGCAAAAAAAACGCGAATTTCCGCAATTGATCGCGAAAGAAAAATTTAATTTTGATAATAAATATATCGAATTATCAATGTATTATTCTTCAAATACTTAATTTCCTTATTAAAAGAACTTGAAATATTGCATTTTATGAGATAGCATATTAAATTATTAGGTTTCATATTTATCTAATGCTATAACTAAAAGAATGACTCGTAATCCACCCATCACTCTATAATCTGCACAACCTTTGGTCGCAGCCTGTGCGGATTAAAGAACTTTGCCTGTATAATAATAAGGATCATTCGAGGCAACAGCCATTGTAGCTGTAGGCCCCAAAGCATTCTCCACTTCAGTGGACTTCAAATGTAAAAAAAAAAAAAGGATAAACTGTATTTATCGAATAATAATTACATTAAACACAAAATGATTCATCATTGATAAATAGAAAATTCACTTTAATTAAAATAATAAACTGTCAACTTCCTGTTTCATTTCTCTCACATTAGTATTGCTGGTCTCATGTGGTTTTGAGAGCCTTAGTAACACTCACTCATCGTAATCAAAAATACAATTACATACTGTAAGATTGTTTGCTTTTTGAGAAAATGTTGACACTTACATCTTATCTGGTCCAGGTCATATTCACTGTGCCAATAATGACATCAAAAATATTACTTACAGTAACCCTTATTATTATTATTATTATTATTTTTTTTTTTTTTGCTTTTTTTTCAATTTAACTGCATAGTTAATATTATATAATATAATATAGCATACAGACATAACATATTTATATTCATTGATACAATACATTTTTATTGCATGATATTTATATTATGTTCATTCTGGACGGTATAACAAACCATAAGAAATAAAACTACCATCACTCCTATAGGTTAATTGCTAAAAGCCGTCCATGATGTTGTACATTGAGTATTTAATAAATGTACACTAAATGACTGTTTTTATTACTATAGTTTGCTTTTATATTGTTTATAATTTTTAATGATGTTTTGTAATAAAATTATCATTTTGAACAACGACTGGCAATTGACAACAAAATTGGCAAATGATATTAATTTTTGGCCATCTATCTACCTATCCCGGATAATACAAAAGTACTAAAAATTCTTATTATATGAGAGGGGCAGAGTTCCTAAACCCTCCGTTATGTCATAGTTTGATTATTGTAACTACAATTTTCAATTACAAAAAATAATTAAAATATTTATTTTGTGGTTAAAAGAAATAATTTTTTTAAACTTAAAATTATTATTTTTATTTTTAAACTAGGGGGCTCTGCCCCCTATGAGCTACGCTCGCCAACCCCCGTTCAGACACTGCAGACTCTAACAGCACGCTAATTTGATCGGCATTAAAAAGATTTCATAAGATTAAATTGTAATTTGAATCTGACAATTATAATCTGATGTAATTTTCACCAAACTTTTCTTTCTCTTTTTAATATTCACGTAAAAATACTTTTGTTAGAAATGAAGCATTATGATCATCTTAAAATATCAAATAAATGTCTCGCGCAATTTTTAAATTTAAACTGTTTTGCAACAATATTTTTTGTTCATTTTATGTAATAAGTGTAATGTGACGGAAATGTGATGGAAATTCTCCTATTTAAGACTTCTAACGCATGTTAATGATATTATTATTTTTCAATATTCTTTCTCTTTTAAAATTCACGTGTAAATATAGTTTTTATGACGTAATTGTCAATGAGTTTCATCTTTTTATATTTTCTGTTTATAATAGTCAGGTGCAAAAATAAATTTTTAATTTGAAGCAAACATTATTGTTTGCACTGTTTATACAGTTGGCAACAGTTTAAATTCATACAATTTTCTAAAATATGTAAAAAATATGCTGAAAATTTGAATTTAAAATAGAAATAAAACCTCAAAAAATGAGTCAAATTAAAAAACTAAATGCACTCTGCACACCGGGAAATTCTGACGCATAAAGTGATCTAAAAATGATTAAACTCCTATGTACCTACAGTTTTTGCACCTATAAAACTTTTTTAATGGAATGATTTTGTCCAACTTTGGCATTAAATATCTCTTAAAATAATTCTTCGATTTGAAAACTGTCTGTATTAGCTTGTTTATCAAACATTTCTCTATAATACTACCGATTTTCATATTTTTGTATGCAACAGTTTTTTTAATATTGATGAAGAAAGGCCATGCTTAAGCATTCAAATTGGATGCCGATTTGCCGGGAATATCTACGCAGATTTTCATTGGTCCATTTCCAAATCAAAACTTTTTTTAAATATAGAAGGATGTATGTTTGTTGTAATATCAGAAGTTATGAAATAAAAGTTAAACATCACCATACAAATAATAAGCTAACTCTAACTTATTTTGTTATTTAGTTATTATTCATATTGCAATCCCACTCTAAAAATTTCATGTTGATTGGTTGGTTGTATGAGGTTCTATGGCGCAAAATCGCTTAAGGGACATACTGCGCCAACTAAAAATTTCAGAATTTTAAGCTTATATTACAAAAAACATACTTTTTTTTTCAAAATTTTTAAAAAACCCTCTAATTTTTTTTAATTAAAGAATTTTCAAAATTATTATTTTTAATGAAGAACAGTCATCTTCCATATGAAATTAAACCTTATTAATTTTTCTTTAAAATAAGTGGTTAAACAACTTTCATTGCCTGATAGAACTTGAAAAAAATTAAAATTGAAAATGTTTGTGGAAGGAAAAAAAGGATGATTTTTGAAAATTTAAATAATTAACTGTACGAAAATTTAATGAGATAAAATAATTATAAAAATATATTCCATTTACATCATTAGAGAGAATTATCCCTGACAGTTTCATTGAAATCTGAAAAGGTCAGTTTGAATATTAAAATTTTTTGGTTGATTTGGCATGGAAAAAAAACCTGGTACTTATTAGGTTATTCGTGTGAAAAAGAGCAAATAGTGATCCATTTTAAAAAACTCAAAATGATATTAAAAAGTTTTGGGGGCTTAAATATCGCAAGCTTCTATTTTTGTGTGTATAGAATGAGGTATGATGCTTTCATTATGAAATAAAATGTTTCTTCTTTATGTTATCTCTTAAATATTCCTGTTATTGACTAATCATTAATTATGTAACATTAATTATGTAATTAATGTTAATAGACCCGATCACATGAGATTTTGTTGTTTGTATTGATAGGTTCGTGTTTACATATTTTATCATGATTATTTTCTAGCTAAGTTTTTAAAGACATTACTGTATAACATCTTTAATCTGGGCATCTGTAATTTGAAAACTTCTATTATCTAGACATTTCAGCACATTTACACTTTTATATTTTCAATTAAAGATCATAGATGGCACCATCATACATATCGCTCGTCCGCAAGAAAAGTGACACATCTCGACAAAAGCAAATTTCCCAGGAGAGGCAAAAGAAAATTTGTATGATTTTATTGTAACATGAAATTATAACACTTAGCTCTGCGTGCAGGAGTAAAAAAGTGCATAAAACCTTTAAGAATGAAGACGTAGGATGAGGTTTGGAGAGTTGGACAATTTTACCTCCCCACACAATCCACCCCTCTTCTGTGGTCACGAATGGACATATAGCTTAAAAAAAAGTTATTTTCCGTATAACTACACTTATGAAACTGTTTGTGTACCTATGACACACTTGTTAGAGGAATAAAACGCACAATGAATTTTTGCGAGATGTGTCACTTTTCTTGCGGGTGAGTGATATATGAATGAATTTCAGAAAAAACTAGTTGGATGTGCCAATCCCAAAACTTTCTTCTATCTTATACATCTTAATATTTCAAAAACTAGTTACACATGTTAATACTTCAATATTATTAGTTCAATACTATACCAACAATGATTTTCATCTTAAATTTCTGATTCAGTCAATTAAACGGACTAAAAACGAGTTAATATATATCATGATATTTGTTAAAATTATTGGTTTTTCCTTATTCTGCTGTTATCAGCTGTTTGCGAATACCCAGCTTAGAAGGAAGCAAGTTCCCGCCGATGAACAATAAAACTAACAAAAATCAAGAAAAGTATACAAAAATCGCTTTACCACACAATATTTCCAAATTCAAGGAGAACCTGTTGGCCAAAGCCAAAAACATGCACAAAAAATTTGGTTCAATTGTATGCATAATTTTATACACTTTTCGATTGTACAATAAAGAAAATGGCACAAACTTCGCTATTACAGCGCCCCTTTTCAGCAGATTTTTTTCAAATTCAGGGAGAACTTGCTTGCCATAGCCAGAAACATGCACAAAAAATTGGTTCAATTCTTTGCATAACTTCATACACTTTTCAGTGGGTCAATATTGCAAATGGTACAGGCATCGCAATTATAGCGCGCAATTATAGCAATTATATCGCAATTATAGCGCCCCCTTCCGGCGGAATTTTTCCAAATTCAGGGAGGACCTTCGTGCCATGACCAAAAAAAAAAAAAACACAAAAAATTTGTTTTAATTCTATGCATAACTTCATACACTTTTCGATGGTACAAAATTCAAAATGGCACAAAATTTGCTATTACAGCGCCCCCTACCGGCGAATATTTTCCAAATTCAGGGAGGACCTGCTTGCCATAGCCAAAAACTTGAAACAAAAATTTGGTTCAATTCTATGCATAACTTCATACACATTTGGATGGTACAATATTCAAAATCGCTGTTACAGCGTCCCCTACCGGCGAATTTTTTCCAAATTCAGGGAGGACCTATTTGCCATATCCACAAACTTAAAATAAAAATTTGGTTCAATTCTATGCAACACTTTTGGATGGTACAATATTCAAAATCGCTGTTACAGCGCCCCCTACCGGCGATTTTTTTCCAAATTCAGGAGGATCTGCATAGGGGTGATTCTGTTCCGAATTTTCCGAAAAATTAAGGCACTCATTTCCGAAAATTAAAAAAAATCGGTCATAAATCCGAAAATTCGGACATAAACTATATCGCAAATTTCGACAAATGTTTGCCGAAAAAAAACAATTTCGTGAAAGGATCGCGGAGAAAACGCTAATTTAGTCGAAGAATCGCGAAAAAACGCTAATTTCGTCAAAGGATCGCGAAAATTGACAAATTTCCCCCAACAGATCGCAAAAAACCGGCAAATTTCGTCCAAAGATCGCGAAAAAAACACAAATTTCCTCAAAAAATCGCGGAAAACCGCAAATTTCGTCAAAAGATCGCAAAAAAGGAAATTTTGTCAAAAGATCGCGAAAAAACCGCAAATTTCTCAAAAGATCGCGAAAAAACCACAAATTTCCTCAAAACATCGCGAAAAAAACCACAAATTTCCTCAAAAGATCGCGAAAAAACCCACAAATTTCCTCAAAAGATCGCGAAAAACGGCAAATTTCGTCAACAGATCGCGAAAAACGGCAAATTTCATCAACAGATCGCGAAAAAACCGCAAATTTCGTCAAAGGGGCGCGAAAAAACAGCAAATTTCCTCAAAAGATTGCGAAAAACGGCAAATTTCGTCAAAATATCGCGAAAAAAACGGCAAATTTCCTCAAAAGACCGCAAAAAACCGCCAATTTCTTCAAAAGACCACGAAAAAACCGCAAAAGATCGCGAAAGAACCGCAAATTTCCTGAAAAGATCGCGAAAAAACCGCAGATTTCCTCAAAAGATCGCGAAAAAACCGCAAACTTCCTCAAAAGATCTCAAATAACGACAAATTTCGTCAACAGATAGCGAAAAAACCGCAAATTTCGTCAAAAGGGCGCGACTTCCCCCCCCCCAACCCCGATGTATTTCCGAAAATGCGATGTAAATTTCCAAAAAAATTTTTCCACTTAGAATCACCCCTGAATCTGCTTGCCATAGCCAAAAACTTAAAATAAAAATTTGGTTCAATTCTATGCATAACTTCATACACTTTTTGATAGTGCAATGGCGACACACGGACAGACAGACATTTTCTATAAACATGTTTTTTGGGATCTCTGACCCCTAAATCCGTTGAAAACCGGAAGTCGAAAAAAATTTCGATTATACAATACTTTCTGTATTGAAGATAGAAGAAAGTAAAAATTGAGAAAAATAAAATACTAATTATCTAATTTACTACTACTTTTTTTCAATTTTAAAATTGTAAGAAATTTCTGAATTAGAAGGTAAATTAATATACATGTCTTTTTTTAATATTAAGCTGTAAAAATTCGGAATGAATGTTAATTCTGCTATTTTTATTTCTCCAAAGATAAGCTGATACCTCAACATCATAAAATCAGATTGTATACTACACTGCTCAAAACAATTAAAGGATATTTGAAGTTTTATATAAAATAAAGATATAAACGAAATTTTTTTTGCCGAAAATAGAAGAAGAGAATCACAAATGCAAGTTTTTCTGGTTTTCAAACTGTGGAGTATGCAAATTTTGAGTTCGACGTCAAAAACGTCGCTTCAGCGGCAGCGAATGAAATTTGACTTTCAACTGGATAAAAGAGAATGAAGACAAGGATGATCGGCATTCAGTGATTGCTTTGTTTCGATGAGTACGATGTCTCAGCGAAGTCATTTGACAGATTCAGAAGCTTTGAGAATTGTTGGTAGGTTAGAAGGGGGCCAAACTCAAGCCGAAGTAGCGCAAGCCATTGGAGTGTCACAAAGTGTCATTTCCAGGATCTGGAACCGTTTTTTGGAGAGTGGATGTGCAGGCCGAAAACCAGGGCAAGGTCGTAGACGGGCAACAACGCCCAATGAAGATTGGTATTTAGCGTTAACAGCTCGGAGACACCGAACCATGAACGCTACTCTTCTCCAATAACACCTTCGCTCGGCTACAGGCACCACGATTTCAACTCAGACTGTCCGAAACCGGCTCCATGCTGTAGGTCTGTATGCTCGCCGACCGATGGTATGTGTTGGATTAACATCAAGGCATCGTCGCGACCGCAGGGAGTGGGCAACCGAGCATGTCAACTAGAGGAGAAATGAATGGAGCAATATTCTGTTTTCTGACGAGTCCCGTTTTTCTGTGCATCCGGATAATAGGCGTATTTTCATCTGGAGGGACCGTGGCAGTAGGAATAATCTTGCGTTCGTGCACGAAAGCGTCAGATTTGGCGGTGGAGGAGTGTTGGTGTATGGTGGCATCTCCATTGACGAGCGCACTGACCTCTACATCATTCGAGATGGAGCTCTGACTGGTCGCCGATATAGGGATGAAATCCTCAGACCTATTGTAGTCCCTTACGCTGCAGCAATCGGAGATAACTTCATTTTAATGGACGATAACTGCAGGCCACATCGTGCAAACCTGGTGGAGGATTTCCTTTTCGAGGAAGGAATCGTTCGAATGGAATGGCCAGCGTGTTCTCCAGACATGAATCCAATCGAGCACGTTTGGGACGCTCTAGGAAGACGAGTTTCTGGCCGCCAACAACCCCCATAATCTCTCCAAGAACTGGAAAGAGCTCTTCTGGAAGAGTGGGGCAGAATACCCCAACTCGTCATTAATAGCCTCATTGAGTCCATGCCTCAAAGGTGTTCAACGTTGCTGGCCGCCCGTGGAAACCATACCCCCTACTGAAAATGATTTTCTTTGAAGAAAACACATTTTCTTATTCTTTTTTTCTCATATGCACAAATTGTGTTTTTTTCCTTTAGTACACAAATGCGCAATAAAATGAATTTTTTTCTGCCAAACATGTGTAATTTATTCTCATATAACCTACTATGTCTGTCGACCATGTATCAATCAGCTAAACTGTTTACTAGATACAAAATCCACCTAAAACTGCAATATCCTTTAATTGTTTTGAGCAGTGTATTATGGTATTAGTTCTTTTAAATATTGAATTTGTGACATACTTCGGTATTTCTAGTTGATATGTATTTAATTTTTTATAACATGACTCTTATGTATCGCTATTTTAAATATGTTAAAGTAATTATAAAGTTATTTTTCAAATTAGTTGTTCGTCTTATTTTAAAACAATTTTTTTTGAGAATTTGTTTCATTTGCAGTATTTTTCATGTTATGTCTGTTATTCTTGTGATTTCTATTATTTGTTGAGTATTTATAAATCAGAAATCGTACTAAAAAAAAAAAAAAATTGTGTTTTGTAATTTACAACAGATGGCAACACTGCATAAAATATATGTAATTATTTAAAAAATATGTAATATTTCAGAGTATTTTGAATTGATTTTTTTCAATAATCATGCTCCTTGCATTTTTGTATTGTCATATTAATGACAGATATTAGTATTATTACTTATCTAAATGTATTCTAGTTTCAAAACTTCTGTAATCTGAAATTTTCTATAAGCCAGAATCGCTGTAATCGTAATGATGATGGATTAAATAACTTATACTGTATAATGGAAATTATCGAACTTTTTATGACTAATCTTAATTATTTTTTGTCAAAATATTTCAATTCAGTCATTCATTCACAAAGAGTTATGTCTGTTATTGCAATGTTAACATATTGGCTGATTTTATATAAGATGGATGAGGTAAAAAAAAAAATTTGGCAATTACTGGCACCCAGCTAACATAAAAGAACCTAGAATTTTGTGAATATGTATTGTGGTTTATTTCTTTAACCATTGACTAAGATTCTGACACTTTTATTTTTCAGCCATGTTATGAGAATTTCGCCATAAATCCCTTCAATCACATTGATGAGGTTACATCGCGATTGGAACCCTTTTTTGTTAAGTATAATGAGAAGTAAGTCAGCATTTCAATTTTTAGAGTCATTCACTGAATCGGTCATTTCTTCAACCACATAAGTCACAGTTTCAAAATATTTTTATGAATCTATTAAAAAAATTTTACTCACAAATGCTATACTTAAAAAAAAAAAAAAAAATGTGCTTACTGTATTTTTTAGATCTATATGTTGGTATGTTGATTATGAGTTCATTATTTTATGGTGTGTAAAACTGAAAAATAAAAATAAGAAGGAAATTGCACTTACTTATTGTCCAATCCAGTTTAGATACAACTGTGCCAAGCATTGTGCCAATAATACACATTGTACCAACCTTTTTTTATTATTATTACATTGGTGTATTGCACTTCTATGCAACTTCCAACTTGATGCTATGCACTTAGTAAATGTGTATTAAATTAAGGTTTTTGAATGAATATTATATTGTTTACCATTTCTTACATTATTTGTTATTTTTTCTTCATATTATTTACTATTTATTAATTTTATCAAATTCACGTTATTTACCATTTTTAAGAATGTTATGTATTTAACCATTAACTGTTTTTTTTTTTTTTTCAATTTTCAAAGTTTAACTTGTAATTTTCATTGTAACTATAGATATTGGTTAAATTTTGTTTCTTTTAGACTTTAGTACTCTCACTAGAGACTTGTGAATAGGTTAATTTTAAGTATTGGGTATATGTAAAAGTAAGTTCTGCTTTTTAATAGATGGCATAAGTGGTCTTATATGTTATTGTGCGAGTCTGGTAATACATGCTTTTAAAAAGTCTCTTCATAACCTTCAAAACGTAGTATATGACATTTGATTAAAGAGTAAAAAACACAGTTTTTTATTCGATTTAAAGTGGATAGTTTTGTGCCAAAAAAATCATCATTTGCGGGAAGTTTTAATTAACTTTTATAATTTAAAGAAAAGTGCTGCTGAAAGTCATTGTTTATTTGTATAAGCTTACAGTGAACATGCCTTTTCTGATAGTATATGTAAAAGTTGTTTCAGGCAATTTAAAGAAGATTTATTCGATGCTGAAGATGCAGAACATGAAGGTACATCGAAAAACTACTGAGCTACTGAAACCTTCTGAAATTGTTACTGGCGAAGTCTGCGAACGACGACTAATACGTTTGAAGCGAGCTATTCAAGAAAATTGATCAGAATGGCATAATATACACAATAAACTGATTTTGCTCCATGATAACACAAAACCACACATTACCACTCTACCCTACATAAATGTATAAAAATCTATAGATCATAAGCAGCTTCAGAGAAGAACCTTTATATGTTATGATCTATAGCCAGTAATTGCTGAAAATAGGTTTCAAACTGTGCAACATTTTTTCTAAATTTTGTTTAGATGCCTTCTTTAATTGTATTAAAAAATAAAGTTTTCTTAACAATATTGGATAATGTTTCAAAATTTATGTGTAATTAATGTTTTCAGGGTCTTTTTAAAAAGTCCTTCCGGCCAGTGCCGGGAGGAAGAGGTAGCTTTCATTTTCCTTATTTTAAAAAGCCAACTTATGTTATTCAAACATACGAAGCTCAATTTAGGGGAAACCGAATATAGGAGATTCAATACTAATTTTTATCAATACTAAATCATTATGAATGAGAATTTCGCGAAATTAGTCAGCTTTATCCAAGCTGCTTTTATTTACAGTAACTTATATTTGGCTGCCAAATTCGGCAATTTCTTAAAGTTCCTGCCATTTTAAGACAACATGGTGGATGAGGCTAACCAGTGAACTTGGTCGAGACCTTAATAAATGCTGTGCACATGCTCACTCACATCGGAATCGGTTGATATATACGAGTGCTGTCGCAGGCAAAAAATAAGATTTTTCAAAATGTCACCCACATTAGAAATTGAAACTGCTATATCTGAGCCATTTTTTAAGATAAAGACAAACAAAAAATGCTCGTGAATGCTTATATCAAGGTCAAATACTTAAGAAAGAAACCCTTTTCAATTTCTAATTTTTTTGCACCTCACTTTAAATATATATATTTTTTAATTTAATGGCCGCCATTTTGAAACAAGATGGCTGATGAAGCTGGCCAGCGAACTTGGTTGAGATATTGATGTATACAATCATATGCCTTCTTCCATCGAAATAGGCGAATACGTGTGTTATCGCGGGACAAATACAAGATCGTTTCAAAGTGTTAGCCATGCTAGAAATTTAAAGGGCTATAATTCAACTATTTTTTAAGATATAAACAAAAGAACAAATTTTCAGAAACAAAAACTGCTCCAGAATCTTTGTATCAAGGCCAAAGACACAATTTTTTTTTTTTTCATTTTACAATTTTTTAATACTTCATTTTAAATTTTAAATTACTTTTTTTTAAATGGCAACCCTTTTGAAACAAGATGGCGAATGAAGCTGGCCAACGAACTCGGTCGAGACATTGGTATGTGCTATGTACAGACCAAGTTACATCCAAATCGGTTCATAAATACGCCTGTTATCGCGTGACAAAAATCAGGTCGTTTTAAAATGTAAGCCACAATAGAAATTCAAAATGCTATAACTCAGCCATTTTTTTAGATATAGACGAAACAAAACCTGTTCCGGAATCTCTGTATTAAGGTCAAACACATACAAAGAAAATCTTTTACATTTTCCAATTTTTTGGTATCATTTTAAATTTAAAATTTTTTAAATTTTTTTAAATGACCGCCATTTTGAAACAAGATGGCGGATAAAGATGGCCAACGAACTCGGACGAGACATTGGTGTGTACTATGTACACACCGAATTACATCCAAATCGGTTCATAAATACATCTGTTATCACGTGACAAAAATCAGGACGCTTCAAAATGTCAGCCACGCTAGAAATTCAAAATGCTATAACTCAGCCATTTTTTAAGATTAGACGAAACAAAAACTGCTCCCGAAACTTTTTATCAAGGTCAAATACATAAGAAAAAAAATATTTTCAATTTTTTGGTACCACATTTCAAATTTAAATTTTTCTTAAAAATTTAAATGGCCGCCATTTTTAAACAAGATGGTGGATGATGCTGGCCAACGAACTCGGTCGAGACATTAGTATGTACTATGTATAAACGAAGTTACATCCAAATCGGTTCATAAATACGCCTTTTATCGCGTGACAAAATTCAGGACGTTTCAAAATGTCAGCCACGCTAGAAATTCAAAATGCTATAACTCAGCCATATTTTAAGATATAGACGGAACAAAAACTGCTCTGGAGTCTTTGTATAAAGGTCAAATACATAAAAAAAAATATTTTTCCATTTTCAATTTTTTGGTACCACATTTCAAATTTTAAATTTTTAAAAAAATTTTAAATGGCCGCCATTTTGAAACAAAATGGCGGATGAAGCTGGGCAACGAACTTGGTCACACACCGAATTACATCCAAATCGGTTCATAAATACGTGAGTTACAGTGTGACATAGGTCAGATATATATATATATATATATGGATATATATATATATATATATATATATATATATATATATATATATATATGGATATATATATATATATATATATATATATATATATATATATATATATATCAATTTTGAACGGAGGGTGGTTTCGGGGCCTGGGGGTCATGATCGATGAAAATATACCAAAATTTTTTGAAATCGCTTTCCTCCGAACGGCTGCAATAGGTAGCTTTTTGTAATGAAAGCTACCTAAAATGCAAAATAAGTTATTTTGTTTTTTAGACCTTGTATTTTACTGTTCTACTCTGTATTGAATGAAAGGCCATTGTATGATGAAATTATTACTCTACTGCAAAAGTAAGTGTACTGTGTATTACTTGTGGCTAATTTTTTTTGCTATACTATGATTTTTCTTGATGAAGGTTTTATTTAAAAATTTAATATTTAAAATCCGCTGCTGCTTCCTTTTAGTTCATGAAAATTCAATATTTTACGAAATCAAACTAAAAATATAATTTTGAGGGGGAAAAAATCCAGGCATGGTTAAAAAAGTAATAATTTAAAATTAAACTTGGTCTATCCCTTAAACTTTACAAATTTGCAAAACACAGGATGTTTCATACAGAAAGTAACAGGTTGATTTTTGAAAACTGAATGCAGTACGATTTACATAAAGCTATTATTTAGCTTCTTTACAATTTTGGTAAATTTTGTTTCCTTATAAAACTTTATTTTAATGAGATGAGTATTAAAATGCTCTAGATGAAAATCTTCCACAGTCGTATAGATTTTTTATGCTTAGTGCAGCATAAGACAACTAATCCGTACAGTGTTCCATGCATTTTGCAGGTTTGACTCTTTTCATTGATTTCAGGTCACGTCTATTGAATCTTTGTTTACATTTTTTAAGTCATATTTTTGACAAATTTAGATTCTTAATTCTTAAAATGCTTTTAAACCAAATAAGAATTATTTTTAAAAATAAATTATTATTGTTTTATATATATATATATATATATATATATATATATATATATATATATATATATATATATAATTTTTTAAAACATTGCTTCAATGGCTGTCTGTTTCAAGACAACTTGTTTATGTTGATGAATTCTATCTGGTAGTCTATAACTAGAACAAATTTATAGAGTAATCCTAGCAGATGTCTGGTGTCACAATCTATTTATGAAAATGAGTACTAAAGTTTATTTTTCATAGTGTTGTACTATTAAAATAACTAATATTATTACAGAGTTCCCCCTTGGTTTTAAAAAGGGCAAGGTGCTGCCGGTGAGAAAAGGGCACCTTAATTCTTAAGGGCATGTTTTGGATTTTTAGAGCACTTTTTTGATTTTTAAAGTTACTTTTAATATTTAAAACTTGGATATCTCTTTTCAAAACAACATTGAGTCAGATTTTACTATGTAAGCAAATTTTTTAACGCAAAAAAGATAAAAGGCACTTTTTTAATGGAGAAGCAAGAAGGGTGCTAATTCTTTGGAAGAAGGGCAAGAGGAGTGCTATTTTGTGAACCAAAGGGCAGGCAGGGCGCAGCACCCTCCTGAAACTGCCTGGGGGAAAACTTATTAATGTGCATTTAAAATGTTTTCAAATTTCTAATCATAATTTAATGGTGGGGAGGAGTGGATTGTGGGTGGGGGGGGAATTAAAATCATCCATGTGTTCTGTACAAGAGCGGATCCAGGGGGAAGTCTTAGGGGTCATGACTCCTCCCCCCAAAAACACCTCTAAACGAAGAACAGTTTTTTCTATAGAACAAAATATTTAATATAAATATGTATTGAAGGTGTTTTCATTTCTTTCTTTCAAACTTTTATGAAGATGAGGAACTGGAGACTTAGTGGAGAGGATTTTGAATTTATAGACAGATTTAACGAAAACACAAAGTTGAAAGGTTTTAAAAATTTAGCTAATTTGAAACAAAGGAGGATTGAAAAGCAAAACAATCAAATTATAAGGCTTGATGTTTACAGATTTAGAAAGAATAGTTTTGATAGAGGGTCTATTGAATTTCCGTGCAGCATTATTGACAATAGAAGGGTTGAACACTTTCTTTTAAAATAGGGTTTTGCAATTTCCATTAGTCTTTGCTCTACAGAAAATCATATTAAAGTGAATAAATATTATACTCTTGTATTACCATATCACCCATGATCCTGCCTTTTAGCTTTTCTAAAGCTTAAAAATTCAAAAACACTTTAAAATAGACTACAATCAAAGACTTAACTGAAGCACATCTGGTTAGCTTGTGTAAATGAATTTCAGAGATCTTGTCATACCACAGTTGAATATACCACTTAAAAGAATGCCGAATTCAAAAGAAAATATTGTATAAAAAGGAGAGAAAACATACTACTTAAGATTTCAATTATAACATACTACTCAATATTTCAATTAAAACATACTACTCAAGATTTCAATTAAATTTTAAAGACTAACTTCGAATCAATGACTGTTTCAAGTTAATTGGGTAAGTTTGAATTTACAAACAATTTCCATATTTTTAACAAGTGTAGCTTGGCACAAATTTAATTTTGTTTATTTTGGTTGTGTGCATATGTATGCACAGCAAACATTTATACTTGAATTTGAATATTTACTTCCATATTTGTATACTGTAAAATCATATAAATCATGTTTACATAATTTACATTTAATATATACAGTTGCATTAACCCATTAACGACGAGCCTCCTTTACACTACTTTTTAATTCTTTGACACCGTTATTGCGACTTTGCAATTTTTATTTATTTAATCGCTCAAAATCTGAGATTAGATAATGTGAAAATTTCCAAACTAAAAGACTGGTATTGAAATTAAAAATTTTGTTTGCCTTGCATGGCAAGTTCACTTGCCAACCGGCTTTAATGAGTTAATCTTCATACAACTGCTAATCTCCCTTACACCTTACTATTGCCAACTTCGCTTGCATTTGACTTGGCTGTAAACCTAACTATGACACTTTTATAGATTAATTTCAGCAAACGATCGATAATATTGATGAACAGACTTCAAACAACAGATCAATTTTAAGTAGCAACAGGAAAGAAAAAACATTAAAATGAATATTTTCTTTTGATATGAAATAATCATAGTTTGTAACTCTAGCTTTAAGGGTGTACACAAATCCAAACTGCTTATTTTCCGACTCATTTTTTAATTCATTTTTGCTCTCAAATGTATCCAATTGGCAAGTTCTCTTATTAAGAAACTATAAAATGTGCAGTATTGATCGATTTTTTGGTAAAGGCAGAAAATATTTCAAAAAATGCTGTCAAACTGGGTATTTTGAACCGAATTTCCCGAAGCGATAGTGGTGGAAATGAAAACAAGTTGGAAATTGCTCGTCAAACGTAGCAAATGAGGTGCGTTCGTACTATAGCTAGTTTTATAATTATTTTTTGCACCCCATGTTGTACTGAATGTATATCATTTTGCACCCCATATTGTACTGAATGTATATTTTTTTGCACTTCATAAGTGCATAGTCTGTAACATCATTAAAATTCACTGCAATAATTTTTTTCCCATTCCTCGTAATGAAACGGAAAAAGTTTGACTCTTCCTGTAATTAAACTATACATCCGATTTTCATAAATTTGAAATGGTTCGACAAAATTTTGCAACAATTATATATTTAAAATTTCAGACCTTTCGGAAGGCTGTAACATCATTAAAATGCACTTGCAATAATTTTTCTCATTGGCCGTAATGTAAAGAAAAACTTTTGACTGTCCCTGTAATTAAACTATACATCCGATTTTCGTAAAATTTGAAATGGCTCGACAAAATTTTGCAACAATTATATATTTAAAATTTCAGACCTTTCGGAATGCTGTAACATCATTAAAATGCACTTGCAATAATTTTTCTCATTGGCCGTAATGTAAAGAAAAACTTTCGATTGTCCCTGTAATTAAACTATACATCCGATTTTCATAAAATTTGAAATGGCTCGACAAAATTTTACAACAATGATTTATTTAAAATTTCAGACCATTTGCAAGGCTGTAACATCATTAAAATGCACTTGCAATAATTTTCCCCATTGGGCCGTAATGTAAAGAAAAACTTTTGACTGTCCCTGTAATTAAACTATATATCCGATTTTCATAAATTTGAAATGGCTCGACAAAATTTTGCAACAATTATATATTTAAAATTTCAGACCTTTCGGAATGCTGTAACATCATTAAAATGCACTTGCGATAATTTTTCTCATTGGCCGTAATGTAAAGAAAAACTTTTGACTGTACCTGTAATTAAACTATACATCCGATTTTCGTAAAATTTGAAATGGCTCGACAAAATTTTGCAACAATTATATATTTAAAATTTCAGACCTTTCGGAAGGCTGTAACATCATTAAAATGCACTTGCAATAATTTTTCTCATTGGCCGTAATGTAAAGAAAAACTTTTGACTGTCCCTGTAATTAAACTATACATCCGATTTTCGTAAAATTTGAAATGGCTCGACAAAATTTTGCAACAATTATATATTTAAAATTTCAGACCTTTCGGAATGCTGTGACATCATTAAAATGCACTTGCAATAATTTTCCCCATTGGCCGTAATGTAAAGAAAAACTTTTGACTGTCCCTGTAATTAAAGTATACATCCGATTTTCATAAAATTTGAAATGGCTCGACAAAATTTTGCAACAATCATATATTTAAAATTTCAAACCATTCGGTTGGATAGTTTTGTTGGATAGTTTGCGGACGGACTGAACGACGACTATAGGTGCTACGTATTTATATAATTACGAACGCATCTAAAAATGGTCGTACTGAGAAAATAATTGTTTATAAATAAAGTTCTAATTAATTGAACGAAAAATAAATTACACAGTTCGCTTATAAATCTCTTCAAAAATCAAGTCAGCAAGTTTCAGGTTTTACTTTTTTTTTTTTAAGTGTCTGAAAATGTGTCAGAAAATTTCCGAGTTGCTGAGCGTGGAAAAATGAACAACTACCCATGCCACAGGCTGAATTAAAAAAAAAATTGGAGCATGTTAAGACCCATCTTACTAAAACCTATGTTTGTACATGTACTGATCTATAATTTAAATTTTAATTGATCACGCAATTTCTGATAAATCGTGCCCGTTTCTCTACCAAATTGGAATGGATATATTGGAAGGTTCATTCGGCTCCAGCTCACTAACCTCAATGATGAACAATTCTTTTATATATTGTTTTAGCCATGCTTTATTAAATGAATAGATATGGGCATTATTTAACGTATTAGAATAAATAATAATGTTATTCTAGTATAGTTCATTATTTAGTAACACATTAACGGAAAGTCCCTGTTAAATTTAGAATGTGATGCCAGCAAAATATTAAAAAAAATAGAGGTGAAACAATCATTTTTTAGAAGTACACATTATAGTCCCCGAGCCAGGTGCAAATTTCGTCAATTATTTCCTCTCAGTCGATAATTTGTAAAATGCTTCAGAGAGTTGTATCATGAAACTCCGTGAACGTCAGCTGCTGTTCCGTGGGTGGGTTGAGCAGCGGTAGCCCCCCAAACACGTAAAATAAATAAATAAATAAATAGTCATATCCTCCCAGTTGAA
Organism: Maratus speciosus; assembly: GCA_963932465.1. Lineage (NCBI taxonomy): Eukaryota > Metazoa > Arthropoda > Arachnida > Araneae > Salticidae > Maratus > Maratus speciosus. The sequence goes on along the minus strand of OZ010794.1, from coordinate 70,883,519 downwards.
AATTTGTCAAATTATAGCTAACCCAATTTCTTGAAGAAAAAAAAGTCAGCTGATTATAAAGTGGTGGTTAATACGTCAGCTGCTCACACGAACATGAAAAAAATATACAGTAGGGTGGGCCGAAAAAGAACTTTTTTTTGATTTTCGATGATGGGTAGTGCGGAAAAGTGGCCACTAGTGGCACCAAGTTCACACAAAAAATTTGAGATTTTCAGGACAATTCCTATATTTGCCGCTTTTGGCTTGAAGTTTTGTAAAAGGCTGATTTTTGAACTTTTTTAGCAAAAATTTTAAAAATGTTAAATTAAACTTATTTTAATCGTATTTACTTGAAAAGGCATATTTAATGTTCCAAATGCATAAATAAGCTCTGATAATGTATTATTTAATTACTATGTGTATTTTAAATTAGACGATTTTTATAGCCTTTTCGCGTTTAAGTGAGCAAAAGTTGTATGTATTGTTTGAATCTTTCAACGGTTTCTCTCTTTTGTCTTTTTTATGTCCCTTGGTCTTCCTTATTTTTTTCGATGCTTTAAGGGTCATATATTTGGGTGATGGACAGCAGAATCCCTCAGAAACAGATCTGGATGGAGAGAAGGGGGTGAGGCGAGAACTTAAGCAAACGCAGTGACTCATCGCGATGTTGGGGGAGTGAAGGAGGAAATACAAGAGGGGAAAAGGTGCGATAAGGGATGCTTATTATTTTTCAGTGCTCGGTTTCCGTGTGACATTTGTTCAGTGCAAAAGTAAAACCTTTTTCTCGTGCAATACATTGCTTTTTGGATCGTTTAATGTGCCTTTACTGTGTTTTGTTGCGTTTTATTACGACGAGTTTAGAAATAGCAAGTTCGAAAGTTCATGATCATGTGAAGACATGTGATAGCGTTAAATATAGCCATTTTGAGGCACCATGCAAATTGAAAGGCAATTTCCAACTATTGCTGACATCATACGCCACTACTATTGGTTGGGAAGCGATATAGAAGAAAATCGAGATATTTATCTTCAACCAGTGGATGATATTATTAAAATGGTAGGTGAAAAAGTTTCCGAAATCTGCATAAAATCTTCCATACCAGTGGTTTTCCAACGAACAATTAAAAGAAAGATTAAAAACTATTACAATGAGTGTAGATCATTGGAGAAATCTTGTAATCATACGGGTGTTAAAGGCAAGGCTCCTGCGAAGATTTCGTACGAAATGCGGAAACATCTCTCTTTGACATTGCAGCTTGTAAGTGTAGAGACTTGAACAATTGTAGCTGCGACATCAGACGTAAAGTTCCACATCGGGAGGTGAAATTCTTGAAAGATCAAAAAACTGTTCGAAAAATGTTTATCGGAAATATTGATTTAAAAACAAGCAAAACTCTTCCAAAGAAAATATCGCAGAAAATGAAAAGGGATACAATTTCAACGAGGAATAGCGGTTCTGCGACAAAGCCTTCAACGAGTGGAGTTAGATCCAGATGGAAGACAGTTATACTGTTGGAAGATTCAAGTAGTGGGAGCTTTCAAGCAAGCAGTTCGACTGAATCTGAATTTGAACCAGGCCCTTCAAAGCCAAACACTCCTAAATGAATATTCCTGTCTCACACAGCGTCCACCATGTCTCAGGGAAACTGAGCACTGAAAACAATAAGCATCCCTTATCGCACTTTCTCCCCTCTTGTATTTCCTCCTTCACTCCCCCAACATCGCAATGAGTCACTGCGTTCGCTAAAGTTCTCGCCTCACCCCCTTCTCTCCTTTCAGATCTCTTTCTGAGGGATTCTGCTGTCCGTTACCCAAATATATGACCCTTAAAGCATCGAAAAAAATAAGGAAAACCAAGGGACATAAACAAGACAAAAGAGAGAAACCGTTAAAAGATTCAAACAATACATGCAACTTTTGCTCACTTAAACGCAAAAAGGCTATAAAAATCGTCTAATTTAAAATACACATAGCAATTAAATAATACATTATCAGAGCTTATTTATACATTTGGAACATTAAATATGCCTTTTCAAGTAAATACGATCAAAATAAGTTTAATTTAACATTTTTAAAATTTTTGCTAAAAAGTTCAAAAATCAGCCTTTTAGCAAAACTTCAAGCCAAAAGCGGCAAATATAGGAATTGTCCTAAAAATCTCAAATTTTTTGTGTGAACTTGGTGCTACTAGTGGCCACTTTTCCGCACTACCCATCATCGAAAATCAAAAAAAAGTTTTTTTCGGCCCACCCTAATATACAGGGTGCAAAGGAAAGTCCCTTTAACCTGAAAATACTTGCGAACGGAGAGAGCTACAGCTATGGAAGTGGGGTAACGGTATATCAAAGTGACTATGCCCGATTTAATACAAACGATGACAGCGCCCCCTAGTGGCGAAATTTGGAAGATAGCTATTGAAAATTGTAAACGAAAAGAAACAGAGCAAAATTTCCAATTAGAAAGTTTTAGAGCATCAATTAATAATACGACACGACATTTGGTTCACACGGATAAGATAAATCGTCGCCTGTATTCCCCAAAATGTCCGAAATCGATGAGCGACAATTCTACTTTGCATATTCACATTCCGTAAATGTAGCAGTGCACAATTTCAGATTGTGACGTTCTACTGTGCTGTAATGTCTGCAAAAATTTTAATTTCCAATGCATTTAAAATTTTAGATTAACCCTTTCAGGGGCAGAAGAATTCTGTTCGTAAACTGATGAAGTAATTTACTGACACCTACTGGCGCGAAATAAAAACCCGCTAATTTTCACTTTCATTACAAAAGGAAAATTTTATTAAAATATTCTTGCTGCCATTTGTCAATTTTAGAATTAAAATTAGGTGGCTAGACCGTCTAGCCACCACCCTTGAGAGGGTTAAATCTATGTCGTCGTATTGAAGAGGCTAGCAATAGACGTTCCATGCTGAGTAATGTGGCATGTAGAATTACTCTTACGAATGAATACAAGAGTGTATCATGAGCAATGGCGAACTTTTAGAACATACTGAATATTAACTTTTTATCACTGTGAGGCAGTTTGTCTTTTTTGTTTTTTGTGTGATGTTATCAAAATGTATTGAGAGAAGCACGTATTTATACCATAAATTGTGCATATTTCTTCATACTTCTGGCTATTCCATGCAAGCGTTTACACAAAATAGAGTGCATCGATTTCGGACATTTTTGGGTATACAGGTGAAGATTTATCTTATCCTTGTAAACCAAATGTCGTTTCGTAGTAATTAACTGATGCTCTAAAACTTTCTAATTGGAAATTTTGCTCTATTTCTTTTCGTTTACGATTTTCAGTAGCTATCTTCCAAATTTCGCCCCTAAGGGACGCTGCCGTCGTTTGCATTAAATCGGGCATAGTCACTTTACTATACCGTTACCTCACTTCTATAGTTGTAGCTCTCTCCCCTCACATGTATTTTCAGGTTAAAGGGACTTTCCTTTGCACCCTGCATATTTTTTTCATGTTCGTGTGACCAGCTGACGTATTAACCACCACTTTATAATCAGCTGGCTTTTTTTTCTTCAAGGTATTGGGTTAGCTATAATTTGACAAATTTTCTACTGGGAGGATATGACTAATTTTTTTTTTTTACATGTTTGGGAGGCTACCGCTGCTCAACCCACCCATGGAACCGCAACTGACGTTTACGGAGCTTCATGATACAACTCTCTGAAGCATTTTACAAATTATCGGCCAAGAGGAACTTGGTCATCAAAATCTGTTACTGGCTCGCGGACTATTAAAATTATAATAAAAATAAATTTTCCAATATTTGTTTTGTATAATAACAAAAAGAGCTTAAAAAATATACTTAAAAAAGTCATGTTTTAAACGATTATGAACGCTGGTTATAACGCGCCAAAACGAGAAGAAATCAACAATCTGCTTTTTATGTGTCTGCAAGACTTTAGCGACTAAACAAGCAGCTGAAGAAAAATGAATAAAGCTTAATAGCTGGGAAGAGATTTTGCAATAAACCAATCTCCAATTCCTTAGAAAATTCTGGCTATTCATTGGCTGAAAAATAGTTTATACTTGATTATTCATTTTTCATTATCTGTTAAAGTTTTGCCAATCGTTTATAATGTGACAGTTATTTTATTACAAATAATCGGTACGAAGCAAAGATCGTTTTAACTCTCGGAGTGATAAAATCAAGGACTGTGGATAAAACTTAAAATAACTGCAATTTGTTATGTAGATAAATATAGTAGTGCGAAATGATTTGAGTTCGTCGAGTATTTTGGAACGAAACAGAAAAAGACTTAATGTTCCTTGGAATGGAAAGGAAAATGACGTTCTCGACCGGGTAACGGATATAAGCAGAGGATGGATGTTTGTGAAGTGTAAAGTTGTTTTTTTATTTTGATTCTTAGGGCAGCGTTCGCTTGGCAGATGGTGGTTTCTGATGCTAGATTTTAATCCGGGTGGGGGGGGGATGTTTTTATTTTCTTCTTTTTATTATTATTAAAAAAATTTTAAAATTTGTCGTTATTGTGTTTTTAAAAAATGAGACTTGAAAAGCATTTTTTAATTCTGTGATTTTATTTTACTGAAAAAAAGAAATAAAATAGCATTGTAAAATTCATAAGGACACTTTGTTCTAATACAATTGTAATTAATTTGAAAAACATATTTTTATGTAAGAAATTTGTTTGGATGTATTGAATTTAATTAAAAGTGTATAAATAATATTTCCGTATTCTTGTGGGATTCGCTTTAAATATGCATTGATGGATATGGCTGCTGTCTATGTGTATAAGGGGTATAGGACATTATATATGATATATAAGCCACAAATTTTACTCATATATAAACGTATATAGCACATATATGATTGTTTGCACTACCTGTATATGAGTATAGCATTCATACATAAACTTGGTGGAGTTTCGTGAAATTTTCAGTACAACCTTGACATAACTGTAATTTCAAGTTGTCAAACTGTTATAACAAAGAAGTACCATTTTTTCCCCTTTTAAACAACACAAAATTAAATTTCTGTATCGGTCTTTTTCACATTTCATCCAATATATATTTCTTTTTTAATTTTATTCTTATCAGTTGTAAAGAAAGTTTATTGATTAAAATAAAATTGTGCTATAAAATGATTGTAAAGTTTATAATGTTTGTATTTTGATCCTGTTATATTATTTATTTTACTTATTCTAGTGAACTTTCATAGGTTGTTTTATTCTCTGGCACAGATGGTTGTTATATTTTTACCTAGTCATTTAAGCCCTTTCTGTCAACATTCTTGTACAGTGTCTTTTATTTTTGTATTAAAGAATTTAAATTTATGCTGCATTAAAAAAAAAGGTACATTCATCTTTGGAACAGTTGAAAAGGGTAAAATATACACCTCAACTAGGTTTGACCTTCTATTTGTGACAGTATTCATCAGGGAGTCCAAGCGAAGGTTTTGGAAATTAGTAAATATTAGATTAAAAAACACCCGCTCCCCTTCCTCCAGAATTCTTTGATATCTCAATTTGTTAGCTGTATACGACTGATAGAATAAGCGGTAACTTTCATTTCAAGAGTAAAGGTGTTTTAAAAATGCCCTCCTGAAGGTAAGTATATAGATGCTGTGAGATGAAATCTCACAGTGTTTAAATTATGTTACTGTTTTATTTCTTTTGGCCTTATACATCGATGTTCTTTAAACTTAAATCCATATTTATTTTTGCGAGGGCGATTCGTTTCGATCGCACATCGGCAAGTTCTCCGATGTTCCGCAGCGCCTGGTATGGGACGCTTCTCCTTTGAACTTTGTACGATTGTGATGACGTCATCGGAGCAAGCCTCTCACGGCATATGCATTGAATGGATGTTGATATTTCGGAGGTGTGTCTATTCGCGTGCGAGGAGCAAATAAAAATAAAGCTTTTTAAATGTTTTCTTTCGGATTTGTTTATTAAGATATTACCTAATATTTTAAATTCTCTAATAGATTTAAATCTTTTCTTTCAGTAACTTTTGAAGTCCCCGTATTCTTACTATAAATTACAAATTCCGTTAATTTTAAATTAGAAAGTTTTGTTGGTGTTGCTGTCATGACATAGTTTCGTTTTAAAAAGATCGCGGGCCTGCGGGCTCCCATCGGTCTGTCTACCGATGAATGTGGAATCCGGTGAAAAGCTTTTGCGAAAACGATGTCTGCGATTTTAACAACTCCTGTTAAATTATTTCTTGATACCGTGGAAAAGTTTTTAATTGCGTTTCTCTTACTAAATTTGATTTATGCTGCACTTTAATTTTTAAAAGAAATATCGATCTTCAAGTGGAGTAGATGCTTTTATTGGCAAGAATTAATTTATGAACGGTGACCAACGGGAAGCCTTATCTTCTCTTCTCCAGATGAAATAAAAGATTGATTTATGTTTATAAGTCTCCTCTTCATTTATTTTACAGACGACACGATCCAAGTAAGAAGTTTCATTTATTTCTTTTTTTTTTACAATTGCTGACCTCAAAGAACAGAGGGTTTTATTGCAAACATTACACAACGCATGTAACTAAAAAGAACTTCAAATTTAAATTTACCTTCAAATTAACGGCCCATATTATGGATTATAATATATTACAAAAATATTTCCATCACATTTTGGTGCCGCAAAAACAGTGGTTCTGAAGAAAATTTAAATTGATTTAAAGAAAATCGTAATATTTTAGAACTTTTGTTCTCAGAATAACTTTTGAAAATTTCTTGATGTGTTCAATAGAATTCAAGATTTGTTCTTTTGGTAAATTTTTAAGAAATATGGAATATTTTAAGCAAGAATTTTTGCATAACTACATATGACAATATTTTTTTAGTATTGGAAGTTTCTTTTCTCAAAAAATTTCTTGCATAGATTTTTGCTATTTTGAAGAATTAAATTTTATAATTCTAGAATGAATTTTGTTCTGCTCCATCTTGAAGAATATAATATATTTTGCTAAGTTTGTCAAATTTTTTTAAAACAATTATTTAAATTAAGATAAATTTCCTATTGAAGAATAGTCATATTTTTGTTGATGCATAATTATTATTCTATTTAAATAGTTTTATTTGAAAGAATTTCATCTACATATTCTTTTATTTGTAATGAATTATTAGAGAACATAAGAATGATTATTTGGTATATATTTTTTTGAAATGAATTATATATTGTTCTTAGAAAAATTCTAATGAATTTGAAATAATAAAATTGTTCTCAAGAACATATTTTAAGAGGCTATGACTTTGGGTTTTTAAAATTTTTATGGCACTATTAAATTGCAACAAATTTACAAATTCTATATATATTTATAAGAAGCATTATTTTTGAAATCATGATTATTTGTGCTGAGAAATTTTATTCTTATGTCATATTTATTCTTCTGAAGCTGAAATTCTTCACAGAAGTTATTAGTTGTAAATATCCTATATAACATTCTTAGAGATTTCTATGCTTCTATTCTACAAATTTCAAATCAAGATATTTTGTTTAACAATAATTTGAATACAAGAGTTTGTTCACAGATTTATTCTTATGCCATCTGAACTGTGATGTTCTATTATAATCATACAGTTTGGCTTAGTGCAAAGATAATCTGCAATTTACAAATTAAGAATGTATGCATTTAAGAATATTTTCACATTTATTTTACAACTGTTCTCAGGTTTCTAAAAGAACTCTCAGCTGACAAAATTTTATATTTGAAAAATTCTTGTTGCTTCATTTTTTAAAATATATTCTTATGGCAAGTTGTAATTTTGACATAAAGACCTTTCCACTTCATCGTATGTGCAGACTATGACAGTTTTCAACAGACAAGATTCTCATGTTGCTCTCAGAAAAAGAATGAAAGCAGCATTATTTTGTTTCTCTTGAGAAGAAGTAGGCATGGGGCTACTTCATCCCTGTTACAATTATATTCTTGAAATTATTTTACATCATCTATTTAAAAAAGTCTTATGGTTTTATACAGCTTTTAAAATAAGTCCTCATAAAATGTCAGTGTTTCTCTGGAATAATTTTAACTGTGTGTCACTGCTGTTTCGCATATTTAAAGACTGTCTCTCTACATATACTGCTCTAAGAGTTCTCTTCCAATCTGTTAAAAAAAATATATACTCACCTGCAAAAAAAACTTTGCTTCATTTTCAAGTTTCTTACCTGATGAAGTTGGCCATTCACTGATGTGTTGTATCCATTTGTGCTGACCTCTTCTCTAGTATTTTCCTTGTTTGATGATAGAAGATAAATATATTAATACTATATTTACCTGCTTACCTCACTATTTTATAACAATAACTTTAAAATTTATGCTTCATTTTCAACGCTGAAGTGATTATTGAAGGGGAGTCATGTCATGTTTGAGTCATTTTATCCTTACAATGTCCGATTCAATTCAATATCTTCTATGTTTGTCTCTAAAACTAAAATAAGATTTATGAGTAATCTCAGATGTTTTCTCAAGTAACAGCTGTCACAAGACCTGATTATGGAAGTTTTGTTGGTTGCCTTTTCTCTTGTGAGATGTGAATTATCCTTACTAAGTGGATTCGTTAACTTATCTGCTTCTATAAGTCAGTGTTGCTATTTTTTTGCAAAAATATTTTTTTTGCTAAATCAAGAAAATTTATGAAATATTATAAAATTAGTTACTTTCAATATTGATTCTTACATATACCTGCAGTTACAAGAGTTGTATTTTGATTCAGGAATTCTCAAGATCAATTTATTTTCTGTCTAAATTCCCCATATTAAATTTTATTGTGCCTTTGTTTTCATTTGTGAATATACCCAAAGTCTCTAAATTTTTATGTTGTCATATGCCTCATATTTTTACACAAGTAATTAATTGAATGAATTCTGAAGATTTATTATTAATGAAGAAATTAAAAATGTTTTTAAGCATCAAATCAATTTCTAAACAAGATTACACAAAAAGAAAAGAAAAGCACAGTTCTTAGTAACTATTTAAACAGCGCCTTTTGATATAGAAGTGTTCCTTAGTGAATCTTCAAAATTACTAAGAAATTTAAAGAAAAAGTGCTTATTGATATCTTCACCTACCTACTTATGTCTCTCTTTTTCCCCAAGATGTGTGTGAATCTTCATTACATTATCGATTTTTCACCAAATACAACATCATTTTGTCTACTTCAGTGCTCTATAATTCATCCTTTTAGTGTGTCCGAAAATAGTGAATACTGAAAGTTAATGATTAGCTTCAAAAGAAGTGAAGCACACAGATGTTGTGTTGTCGCCAAAAAGAAAGTTCTCGTCCAATGTTCCTGTAAAATGTCTATTCAACTGTTAAGTTGATGTTGTCTTTTTGTGTATGTCATCTAGAAATGTGCGTTTGTTTCTACATGGTAAACAAATGTTTACACCTTTGCATCAATACACATACCTGATGTCTTTTTTTGTGTACCAAAACTGTCAGCTTGTTTTTGAACATTCTGATAACATTTATTTATTTTATTTTTCATGCAAACTTTAAATTGTGTTTATAACGCTAAGGAATCAAGGATCTGTAAAGAAGGACATTGCTGTTGTTTTTGCAGTTATGGGGCGGTATATTGTGCTATTTAGTGTATATAGTTATTTTTCTTTTTGCACAAGGTGTCAGGAGCCTTGTTTAGGGAAAATCCAAGCTACCTGAAATCTTGAGTAAAACATGAGTAGTCATAGTGTATATTGTTCTATGATTGTGGATAATAGTATATTTTTTACATAATTCTCTTGATTTTTCTGCATGAAATATTTTATGTAAATGATTTATATTATGGTACACTTAAAAATTTAAATTTCCCATGATAGTGTCATTTTTTTAAAAATCTTTCATTGTATATGAAAGCATTTATTTTTCTGGGGATCCCCACCCACTCAACCAAATACCTACTTATACTTAAAACCATGGTTTGTCTGTTTATCTATAAATTTATGAGTTTATCTTTATACATATTTAAAATTGTAATATTTTAAAGAATAGTATATACTTTGAAAATTTTTGATGAGTAAATAATACAAAAAGTATTGGTGTTTGTTGATATATTGCTTTTGCAATCTAATGAAAAGTAGTAAGAGTATATATGATTCAACAGTAAAACACTTAATTCCTTTTAGACATGTCTCTCTCTTATATATATTGTTGCAACTACCTTAACTACCTGTGTTTTACATGTGGGTGGTCATTTAGTGCACAATTTGGCCACTTGTTCATGTGGAATACAGCTGGTTGTTTGAAGTCACATATTTAGTACTAAATTAAATTGAATTTTAAAAAAAATGATGAATATCGTATTATGAAAGTGTTTCTAAAAATATTTTTATGTATGGCCAGTTTAGAGTAATTAAAAATAAATGAGTAGAAGGAAAATGGGGGTTCTATGCCACCAGGCGGAGCCCGGAGCAAGAATGATTGACAGGTGGGCGGAGTCGAGTGATTGACAGGTAGGGGAGATAAGAAAGTGATGGACAGGTGGGAGGAGTCGAGACAGACTGGCGCCCACACGGCATGCTATAGTAGAGGGGTTAAAACAAGGAAGAGAGAATGAAAAGTGTACTGTAAGAGAGGGGTTAGAACAAAGGATAATGTTAATGAATCAATAAAAGTCTAATGAATTAATAAAAGTCTACTGTAAGAAGAGTGTTAATGAAGGAAAGTCTGTTGTAAGAGAAAAGTAGAACAAAGGAATGATTAGGAATGATTAGAAAAGATCGCATGCAATTAAAAAATACTTACCACGGAGCAGCGCAGAGACACGTCCTACCTGTATGACATCCACCGGGCAAATGAACGAAGAAGCGTGCAACAACCGGCTTCATCCAGATAAGGAGCTTGCTTCTGATTGGACGAGAGACGAACCTAGGGGGCAGCACAAACGTTTCCGGCGACACCAGCGCCCTCTCTTGAGAGGATGATTCACTTACCTGCGATGTCGTCATCCTATTTGAACTGACTTAAAGAAGTGAATACATTTTTAAGTTTTAACGAAATAAGTTATAATTTTTAGTCATTTGTTAATTTTCAAAACATGTTTTTCATTTAGTCATTGTAATAAAGTTTTAAATAAATTAGTTAATTTTCATTTAGTTATTTGTTAATTTCCGAACAAGTTTTTTTTTTCAGTAAGTTATTTGGTAATAAAACTTTTTAATAAATTAGTTAATTTTTCTTTCAGTCATTTGTTAATTTCCGAAACAAGTTTTTTCTCAAATAAAGCTTTTAATAAACAACTTTACATTTATTTTCATTTAATTATTATTTAAAAGAATATAAATTATTTTTACTAATCAAAAGAACGCGAATTAGTTTTTAACAATAATGTTTTTGTTTAATTATTGTCAAGGGTGGTGTAACTGAAATATATGCTGAATGCGAAAATGGTTTTTTTTTAAACTAAGAAAAGAACTTTTTTAAATTAATGAACAACTGTTTTTGGAAAAAGGAGAAATATTGTGCTTTGCAACACTGAAAAAGAGTTGAAAATTAATGACTCCACCTAGTTTAAAGCATATTTAACATAAGATGAAGACCTAAGTGCTGTGGAACGGCTTAAAAATAACATACTTTTGAATCGACCGATTTATGTTGGATTTACAATCTTAGAATTGCCTAAACTTCTAATGTATAAATTTCACTATGATTTTATTAAAAAGAGTATAAAGATGATGCAAAGCTAATTTTCAACGACACGAACTCATTGTGTTACCATATACACACTAAGAGTGTTTTGGATGATATGGAACATCATGCAAGCTTATTCCATTTCTCTGAGTATCCAAAGAATCATATACACAAATTCCATTACGGTTTTGTAAAGAAAACATACCTTTAGAATTACAGGTTTTGAACCCATACACTGCAACACACTCCCTTTCAAGAAAATAGATTGTATCAGTACATCCCGGAATTTTTTTTTCCTGGACAGGTGAAATACTTGATCATTATCAAATCTCGCTCGGAGAGGACACATTATTGCAACCCGTTGTTTCATCATATGAATATGCTTTCTATATTAGTTTTTAACTACTTATTTTGAGATATATATATTTTATTTATAAGAATGTAAGTTAGTTTTAATCTTTTAACTAAGACATTTTCAGTGACTAAGGAAGTAAAGTTTTGCTTTTTAGAAAAAGTGGTATGAACTTTATATTTTTTTTATTAGTTACTAATGAAAGATATATATATATATATATATATATATATTCAAGTTAACAGAAATTTAGGTGAAAGCTTTTGAATTTTCTTAAGTGTTTTATCTAAAAGAATGCGAAGTAGTTGTAATCGCTAGTTTTCTCTCATGTCTCCTACGAGACAAGTGGTTTCTATATATATAGTGAAAGGTTATTCTGTGTGTAACCATACGGTTGCGCATCAACGATGTTTCTTGCCGGTATTGTATCAATTAGTATTTTACTGCTTTTAACTAAGATATTTAAATGATAGATAACGCAAAGTTTTATTTTATTTTTAGAAAAAGTGGTTTGTACTTTATTTATTTATTTTATTTTATTATTAGTTACTAATGAAGGAATATATTTTTTCAAGTTAACAGTAAATTGATGTGAAAGCTATGAATTTCCTTAAGTTTAATCTTATCCACTAATTTGGAGAAATAATTTTAAATACGCGAGCTACTGAACTCTTTTCAAATAAAACGAACAAGTTCTTTTGATAGTTTGAATCTTATACCAAAAAAGGTTAATGATAATATATTTTAACAAATAACAATGTAGGTAATTAGATAAATGTTTTTAACTAGTAAAATAACTATTTAAAGAAGCTTTTAAGTATTAACTTTTAGTAGTGGATTTTTTTTTAAAACAAAATTTTCCAACATGTCAAAACAAAAACTTACTTCTTCAAAATTGAAAATCTTCATTGAATTCCCGGTCTTGAAAACACGCTAGCAAAATATAGAAAATAACAGTCCGCAAATGATTTCCGAATGAAGTTTTACAATGTTGTGATATTATTTTGTTTTCAATGACACCACTTATAGACCCTTTGATTTGATGAAACTAGCGAAGCTTTAAACGAATGGGAAGCCAGTCCATAGTTTCACACGTTAGTTGAAATAACAATTGTAGATAATGTTTGTTATCAAGGAACTTTTGAAACGCTCACCCCTCTGACGAGTTTTAGAAGGGGTGTTTTATCTTTTAACATCTCCTGTGGGATGCAATCTCTCATAGCGTTCAACTATGAAAACTATGTATTGCTTTAGGTAAAAAGAAAAAAAAATAGTTTTCAGACATTTCCTATCACCATGTTTCTTATCTCAACAAAGATGTTCAATTAAGAATAGGAGATAAATCTTTTTTATTTTTAGTTTAAAATAGAGTATGTTTCGATTCAAATATAAATCTTTTTTCCTTTTTATACATTAAAAATCAACATTCCAATTAACAGAAATTATTTTTTTAATTTTCTGGAGACTGTATTAAGTTTTTTATAATGAGTTTTTACTAAAATTGATGAAATAAACAGATATTTTATGCTAATAGAAAAGAATTGTATTATTGCTTTTTCTCAGCTTTTAACCTGTTCAGAACCAGCATTTTTTTTCATGAATTCTATTCGTTTGGCACTATTTTTTATTAATTATTTCAATTAACTTCGTAAATCACAAAAATCACGTAATTAAATACAATCAATTTTACTTCTATTTTTTTACTGGTATCAAATTCAAACGTTTTAAGTACTTTCGTGGGTGCATATGCGCTCATGGTTCCGAATGGGTTAAAGAAAGATCGCTTCAAACATAACTAAGATTTGTTTTAAACGTTCATTAACCGTTTCAGTTGTATGAATAAATGTTTCTCATTAACTTAAACTAATGTTATCATAAATTAAATTGTATTTATTTTTCAAGTTTTCAAAAGAATAACGTTTGATTTTCTTAAAAAGGTTGAAACACAAATAGATATTTTTAAGTTGTTCTTTAATCCAAAGACAACTTTTTAACGAAAGTTTTCATTCATTTTGTTTACAAACTAACAGATGTTGTTATTAAAATACTTTGAAATAGAAAGACGTTTATTTGAAAACAGAATAAACCTTTTAGATAATACTCTGAAAGTAGATGTCTTTAACTAAATTACCAAACATATGAGTGAGAGAAATCTGATTGCTACGTGACAAAAATCGCTTTTAACAATGAATTTTGAGTCAGTTTTAATTTAGAAAAAAGTAAATGGCTAACTTCAATGACATATTTTTAGTTTTGTTGTTAGAAATAATATGTTAAACAAATCACATTGTTTGAAAATATATTTTTCGAGTTTATTTTTTCAACAATTGTTTTTTTTAAATGAAATCACAGATAAAACTAATGAAAGCAAAACTTGTGAAACACAAGTTGAATATTGAGAATGATAGAACATGTTTTGAATTAAGTAATGTAGAATGTGAAATTTTAAGTTCAGTTTAATAAAGCAAATAAATAAATTGAAAGACACATTTTGAAAGGATTGTTATAAGTTTGTTAAAACTTTTTTTGTTTTAAGAAACACTAGACAAACATTACACTTAAAAGACCAAATAATTATACATACCTTTTGTTGATTGAAGCAAGCAGAGTCATTGAAAATAGCATGAAACTGAAAAGTCGACGGTAACTTTAGTTAATTTTATGTCGTAAAAGGTACGATAAAGTGCCGCAGAGCACTAAGCTAAATGTCCGGTAAACGAGAGCTAAAGAACATACGACCTTCATCCACCAGATCCAAGCCTCGACTGATGTGCGCGGGGTCTAACACCTGCAGATGAAGGTCACTGATTAGAGATCAAGGTCACTGATAACAGATCACGTGACCGCTAACAACCAATCAGAAGCGAGCTTACAGGTATGATGACATCCTGTGGCAATACCTGTAGACAATCTGGCGCCAGTTGATTGACAGGGGGCGTCGTGGAATGTTAGGAATGCAGACAGAGTGGCGTCTACCTTCTGCATCATAGTATTTTAGGAAAAATATATATTACGTTGATGTAAAATACATTATTTTTTTAAACTAACTGTTAATAATTTTGAAATAACATACTTTTCTCATACAAGCGAAAAAAGAATGTTTCAGAACATGTCTCTAATCATAATTAAACATAACTTTAAGCATAGTTAACCATCTCAGAGTATGATTAAACAAATTCGAACATAACTTTGGGCATGTTTAAACAATCCGAACTATATTTGAACATATCCGAACATGTTCATTCATAACTTTGACAGTTTTTAATCTTTCAGAATTAAAAGAAACATATTTAAAACTATTTTATTTTAAAAATTTTTGTAAAAATTTTAATTTATAATTTTCTTTTTAAGGTTTTAACTTTTTTTGTTAAAACTTTTTTTAACGTTTTAACTTTTTTTGTTAAAAATTTTTTAAACTTTTTTTTGTTTAAACTTTTTTAACTTTTTTTTTAAACTTTTTTAAACTTTTTTTGTTAAAACTTTTTTTAACTTTTTAACTTTTTATTGTTAAACATTTTTTTTAAATTTTGTTAAATTTTTTTTTTTACTTTTGTTAAAAAAAAATTTTTTTACAAATTTTTTTTTAAATTTTGTTAAAACTTTTTTTTTTTACTTTTGTTAAAACTTTTTTGTTAAAACTTTTTTTTATAAAACTTTTTTTATAAAACTTTTTCTTTTCTTAAAACTTTTTTTTCTTAAAACATTTTTTTAATTTTGTTAAAATTTTTTTTGTTAAAACTTTTTTTACTTTTGTTAAAACTTTTTTTGTAAAACTTTTTTACTTTGTTAAAATATTTTGTTTTACTTTTGTTAAAAAAAATTTCTGTTAAAACTTTTTTTATAAACTTTTGTTAAAACTTTTTTTATATATTTTTTGTTAAAAATTTTTTTAACTTTTTTTATATTTGTTAAAACTTTATAAAACTTTTTATCATCTTTGTAAACTTTCTATAATTTTTAAAACTAATAAATTTTATACATACATATGTGTGTATATATGTATATATATATAAATATACATATATATACATATACATATCTGCATATACATATACATACATACGTATGTTTTATCTATATATATGATAAGAGAAAGGATTACAACTTTGAAACTATTAAGATATTAAATTTTAATTCCAATGTACATATTTCCATTTTCAGAAATATCATTATCAATAGTTTAATAAGGATAGTAAAGTTAAATTCTAATCATAATAGTATAATAAATGACATTATAAATCTCTATCAAGATGCAATGGATCAGAATTTTCCTATTGGTTTGTTAAATAGTTTGGTAAACAATTTCGTCAAGGATAAAGATTACTGCGACGCTTTACTTTTGGCGATTAAAAACATCGCGAAATAATCGTAGGCTTTATAAGGAGCTCTGTCTGGATGCGTCGTTCTTTTTGAATTGGGTTGCTGCTTTGAATGGACAGTTTTAAAGTGTTCTTTTCGAATTCGGTTACTGCTTTGGATGGCCAGTTTTAAAGTTTTCTTTGGCCAGTTTAGTCTTGACAGATATGGGGGAAGTTTCATGAGTAATTGCCGGTAAAACCCAGCATGCAAGTCTTTAGCCTTGCAATCTGTCTCCATTGGTTGTTTTCTTTTCGTTCATGATTTAGTTAGTAAGTTTTTTCCATGGTTATTTTGTTAATTTTCTCTGTAGTTCAGTAGTTTTGGGATTGGATGTGTAGTGTGTGGTTTTTGGTATTATATATATATATATATATATATACACATACATCATATATATATATATATATATATATATACATATATATATATATATATATGTATATATATATTTTACACAAGAACCCATACATAAACATTTAACTTTCATATATTTAGAGACACGTAGTCGTGGATGTATTCTTTTACTTAAACATTTATATAGATAGATACTACCCTTAAATTTACGTTCATGCAAAAAACATTATTTTTCTTAAACTGTTAATATTTTTGAAATAACATACTTTTCTCATGCAAGTGAAAAAGAATGTTTCAGAGCATGTCTCTGGCCATGGTTAAACATAAATTTAAGCATTGTTAACCATCTCAGAATATGATTAAACACGTTCGAACATAACTTTGGACACGATTAAACATATATCCTGACAATATTTGAACCTATCCAAACATGGTTAAACATGTTAGAACAAACTTTGAGCATATCCGAACATTGTTAAATATATCCCAACTAACTTTGAGCATGATTAAATATACTCGAACAATCTTTGAGCATATCCGAACATGGTTAAACATGTTCGAACATAACTTTGGTCATGGTTAAACATATCCTGAAGAAAGTGCGAGCTACCGAACAAAATTCATTAAGAAAGACAAACTCATGAATTTAGTAATCACAAGCCAGTTCCAACTTTTAAAAAGCAACTGATTAACTTAATTTGGAAGAATTGTTATAAGTTTTTTTAAAACACTTTGTTAGAAACTGACGAATGAGTTAAACAAATTTTTGGAAATAATAGAGTATGATAATACTCTTAGAGTATAATATATACTACTTAGAGTATAATAATACATTTGATGTCAGAACATGTTTTGAATGAAATCGTGAATTCATAGTATGCTGAAAACGCGAACTTTGAAATTTATAGTTAGGTTAAATGAAGAAAAGTAAAGCAAATTACTAAATTGAAAGACACATTTTGAAAGGATCGTTATAAGTTTGTTAAAACTGTTGTTGTATTAAACACTATATTAGACAAAAAAATTTACATACCTTTTGGAAAGAAGTTTCCCTAAGCTTTTAGCTTTCCCTAAGCTTTTAGTGTATAGCTAAGCACCGAAAAAATTAGATTTTAAAATCTAAGTAAAATATTTTTCTCCGATAAATATTTTACTTAAATAGATTTTTAAATCTAATTTTTTTTAACCAGAAAAAGATGATCTAAACATGACTAAATTCGTCGGAACAATAAACTTGTTCAACAACTTGTTAAGTGGATATTTCTAATTGTGCTAATTTAAGTAGTGTGTTATTCGATAAAGTTAAACTTGATATTCGAAAAAGTGATGAAAGACACTTGTTATTTTAAACAAAATGTCTTTTTTGTTATTTTTATACATAAAAATATTACTAACAAAAAACTTAAAATTTAAATAGTGTTACTTACTCTGAAGCATCTGCCCAGGACATCAACTGAAGGGGAAATGGTTGATGACAAAGCACAAAACAAGTGATGACGTCGTACTTGAACACAACACGAGCGCCCTCTACCATCTAATACTTGTATGTGATTGGATGCGAAGATCACCTGACATGTGAAAAGAGTAGGCGGTGGAGGAGGGCGCCATTGTGTCTGCATTCCTTGCATTCTCCCGCCCACCTGTCAATCAACTGGCGCCAGCAAGACGGTACATGCTTCGACATGATCGTTTCTTGCAGGCGGAGGGCGTCACTTCGTCTACTGGTATTGCCACAGGATGTCGTCATACCTGAAAGCTCGCTTCTGATTGGTTGTTAGCGGTCACGTGATCTATTATCAGTGACCTTGATCTCTAATCAGTGACCTTCATCTGCAGGTGTTAGATCCCGCGCACATCAGTCGAGGCTTGGATCTGGTGGAGGTAGGTCACATGTTTCACAGCTCCCATTTACCGTACATTTGGCTTAGTGCTATGCGGTACCTTATCGAACCTTTTACGGCATAAGATTGAGTAAAACTGCCGTCGAATTTTAAGCTTCTTGCTACTTTTCAGTGAGTCTGCTCGTTCGAATCATCAAAAGCTTAGGGAAACTTCTTTCCAAAAGGTATGTAAATTTTTTTGTCTAATATAGTGTTTAATACAACAACAGTTTTAACAAACTTATAACGATCCTTTCAAAATGTGTGTTTCAATTTAGTAATTTGCTTTACTTTTCTTCATTTAACCTAACTATAAATTTCAAAGTTCGCGTTTTCAGCATACTATGAATTCACGATTTCATTCAAAACATGTTCTGACATCAAATGTATTATTATACTCTAAGTAGTATATATTATACTCTAAGAGTATTATCATACTCTATTATTTCAAAAATTTGTTAAACTCATTCGTCAGTTTCTAACAAAGCGTTTTAAAAAAACTTATAACAATTCATCCAAATTAAGTTAATCAGTTGCTTTTTAAAAGTTGGAACTGGCTTGCGATTACTAAATTCACGAGTTTGTCTTTCTTAATGAATTTTGTTCGGTAGCTCGCACTTTCTTCAGGATATGTTTAACCATGACCAAAGTTATGTTCGAACATGTTTAACCATGTTCGGATATGCTCAAAGATAGTTCGAGTATATTTAATCATGCTCAAAGTTAGTTGGGATATATTTAACAATGTTCGGATATGCTCAAAGTTTGTTCTAACATGTTTAACCATGTTTGGATAGGTTCAAATATTGTCAGGATATATGTTTAATCGTGTCCAAAGTTATGTTCGAACGTTTTTAATCATATTCTGAAATGGTTAACTATGCTTAAATTTATGTTTAACCATAGCCAGAGACATGCTCTGAAACATTCTTTTTCACTTGCATGAGAAAAGTATGTTATTTCAAAAATATTAACAGTTTAAGAAAAATAATGTTTTTTTCCATGAACGTAAATTTAAGGGTAGTATCTATCTATATAAATGTTTAAGTAAAAGAATAAATCCACGACTACGTGTCTCTAAATATATGAAAGTTAAATATTTATGTATGGGTAAATGTATAGTAAAATATATATATATATATATATATAAAACATACTTATGTATGTATATGTATATGCATATATGTATATGTATATATATGTATATTTATATATATATACATATATACACACATATGTATGTATAAAATTTATTAGTTTTAAAAATTATAGAAAGTTTACAAAGATGATAAAAAGTTTTACAAAGTTTTAACAAATATAAAAAAAGTTTAAAAAAGTTTTAACAAAAAATATATAAAAAAAGTTTTAACAAAAGTTTATAAAAAAAGTTTTAACAGAATTTTTTTTAACAAAAGTAAAACAAAATGTTTTAACAAAGTAAAAAAGTTTTACAAAAAAAGTTTTAACAAAAAAAATTTTAACAAAAGTAAAAAAATGTTTTAAGAAAAAAAAGTTTTAAGAAAAGAAAAAGTTTTATAAAAAAGTTTTATAAAAAAAGTTTTAACAAAAGTAAAAAAAAGTTTTAACAAAATTAAAAAAAAGTTAGTAAAAATTTTTTTTTAACAAAAGTAAAAAAAAATTTTTTAACAAAATTGAAAAAAAAATGTTTAACAACAAAAAGTTAAAAAGTTAAAAAATTTTTAACAAAAAAAGTTAAAAAAAGTTTTAACAAAGAAGTTAAAAAAGTTTAAACAAAAAAAAGTTTAAAAAATTTTTAACAAAAAAAGTTAAAACGTTAAAAAAAGTTTTAACAAAAAAAAGTTAAAACCTTAAAAAGAAAATTATAAATTAAAATTTTTAAAATAAAATAGTTTTAAATATGTTTTTTAAATTCTGAAAGATTAAAAACTGTTAAAGTTATGAATGAACATGTTCGGATATGTTCAAATATAGTTCGGATTGTTTAAACATGTCCAAAGTTATGTTCGAATTTGTTTAATCATACTCTGAGATGGTTAACTATGCTTAAAGTTATGTTTAATTATGATTAGAGACATGTTCTGAAACATTCTTTTTTCGCTTGTATGAGAAAAGTATGTTATTTCAAAATTATTAACAGTTAGTTTAAAAAAATAATGTATTTTACATCAACGTAATATATATTTTTCCTAAAATACTATGATGCAGAAGGTAGACGCCACTCTGTCTGCATTCCTAACATTCCACGACGCCCCCTGTCAATCAACTGGCGCCAGATTGTCTACAGGTATTGCCACAGGATGTCATCATACCTGTAAGCTCGCTTCTGATTGGTTGTTAGCGGTCACGTGATCTGTTATCAGTGACCTTGATCTCTAATCAGTGACCTTCATCTGCAGGTGTTAGACCCCGCGCACATCAGTCGAGGCTTGGATCTGGTGGATGAAGGTCGTATGTTCTTTAGCTCTCGTTTACCGGACATTTAGCTTAGTGCTCTGCGGCACTTTATCGTACCTTTTACGACATAAAATTAACTAAAGTTACCGTCGACTTTTCAGTTTCATGCTATTTTCAATGACTCTGCTTGCTTCAATCAACAAAAGGTATGTATAATTATTTGGTCTTTTAAGTGTAATGTTTGTCTAGTGTTTCTTAAAACAAAAAAAGTTTTAACAAACTTATAACAATCCTTTCAAAATGTGTCTTTCAATTTATTTATTTGCTTTATTAAACTGAACTTAAAATTTCACATTCTACATTACTTAATTCAAAACATGTTCTATCATTCTCGATATTCAAATTGTGTAAGTTTTGCTTTCATTAGTTTTATCTGTGATTTCATTTAAAAAAAAACAATTGTTGAAAAAATAAACTCGAAAAATATATTTTCAAGCAATGTGATTTGTTTAACATATTATTTCTAACAACAAAACTAAAAATATGTCATTGAAGTTAGCCATTTACTTTTTTCTAAATTAAAACTGACTCAAAATTCATTGTTAAAAGCGATTTTTGTCACGTAGCAATCAGATTTCTCTCACTCATATGTTTGATAATTTAGTTAAAGACATCTACTTTCAGAGTATTATCTAAAAGGTTTATTCTGTTTTCAAATAAACGTCTTTCTATTTCAAAGTATTTTAATAACAACATCTGTTAGTTTGTAAACAAAATGAATGAAAACTTTCGTTAAAAAGTTGTCTTTGGATTAAAGAACAACTTAAAAATATCTATTTGTGTTTCAACCTTTTTAAGAAAATCAAGCGTTATTCTTTTGAAAACTTGAAAAATAAATACAATTTAATTTATGATAACATTAGTTTAATTTAATGAGAAACATTTATTCATACAACTGAAACGGTTAATGAACGTTTAAAACAAATCTTAGTTATGTTTGAAGCGATCTTTCTTTAACCCATTCGGAACCATGAGCGCATATGCACCCACGAAAGTACTTAAAACGTTTGAATTTGATATCAGTAAAAAAATAGAAGTAAAATTGATTGTATTTAATTACGTGGTTTTTGTGATTTACAATGTTAATTGAAATAATTAATAAAAAGTAGTGCCAAACGAATAAAATTCATAAAAAAAAATGCTGGTTCTGAACAGGTTAAAAGCTGAGAAAAAGCAATAATACCATTCTTTTCTATTAACAGAAAATATCTGTTTATTTCATCAATTTTAGTAAAAACTCATTATAAAAAACTTAATACAGTCTCCAGAAAATTAAAAAAATAATTTCTGTTAATTGGAATGTTGATTTTTAATGTATAAAAAGGAAAAAAGATTTATATTTGAATCGAAACATACTCTATTTTAAACTAAAAATAAAAAAGATTTATCTCCTATTCTTAATTGAACATCTTTGTTGAGATAAGAAACATGGTGATAGGAAATGTCTGAAAACTATTTTTTTTTCTTTTTGCCTAAAGCAATACATAGTTTTCATAGTTGAACGCTATGAGAGATTGCATCTCACAGGAGATGTTAAAAGATAAAACACCCCTTCTAAAACTCGTCAGAGGGGTGAGCGTTTCAAAAGTTGCTTGATAACAAACATTATCTACAATTGTTATTTCAACTAACGTGTGAAACTATGGACTGGCTTCCCATTCGTTTAAAGCTTCGCTAGTTTCAGCAAATCAAAGGGTCTAAAAGTGATGTCATTGAAAACAAAATAATATCACAACATTGTAAAACTTCATTCGGAAATCATTTGCGGACTGTTATTTTCTATATTTTGCTAGCGTGTTTTCAAGACCGGGAATTCAATGAAGATTTTCAATTTTGAAGAAGTAAGTTTTTGTTTTGACATGTTGGAAAATTTTGTTTAAAAAAAATCCACTACTAAAAGTTAATACTTAGAAGCTTCTTTAAATAGTTATTTTACTAGTTAAAAACATTTATCTAATTACCTACATTGTTATTTGTTAAAATATATTATCATTAACCTTTTTTGGTATAAGATTCAAACTATCAAAAAAACTTGTTCGTTTTATTTGAAAAGAGTTCAGTAGCTCGCGTATTTAAAATTATTTCTCCAAATTAGTGGATAAGATTAAACTTAAGGAAATTCATAGCTTTCGCATCAATTTACTGTTAACTTGAAAAAATATATTCCTTCATTAGTAACTAATAATAAAATAAAATAAATAAATAAAGTACAAACCACTTTTTCTAAAAATAAAATAAAACTTTGCGTTATCTATCATTTAAATATCTTAGTTAAAAGCAGTAAAATACTAATTGATACAATACCGGCAAGAAACATCGTTGATGCGCAACCGTATGGTTACACACAGAATAACCTTTCACTATATATATAGAAACCACTTGTCTCGTAGGAGACATGAGAGAAAACTAGCTATTACAACTACTTCGCATTCTTTTAGATAAAACACTTAAGAAAATTCAAAAGCTTTCACCTAAATTTCTGCTAACTTGAATATATATATATATATATATTATTTTTCATTAGTAACTAATAAAAAAAACATAAAGTTCATACCACTTTTTCTAAAAAACAAAACTTTACTTCCTTAGTCACTGAAAATGTCTTAGTTAAAAGATTAAAACTAACTTGCATTCTTATAAATAAAATATATATATCTCAAAATAAGTAATTAAAAAACTAATATAGAAAGCATATTCATATGATGAAACAACGGGTTGCAATAATGTGTCCTCTCCGAGCGAGATTTGATAATGATCAAGTATTTCACCTGTCCAGGAAAAAAAAAATCCGGGATGTACTGATACAATCTATTTTCTTGAAAGGGAGTGTGTTGCAGTGTATGGGTTCAAAACCTGTAATTCTAAAGGTATGTTTTCTTTACAAAACCGTAATGGAATTTGTGTATATGATTCTTTGGATACTCAGAGAAATCGAATAAGCTTGCATGATGTTCCATATCATCCAAAACATTCTTAGTGTGTATATGGTAACACAATGAGTTCGTGTCGTTGAAAATTAGCTTTGCATCATCTTTATACTCTTTTTAATAAAATCATAGTGAAATTTATACATTAGAAGTTTAGGCAATTCTAAGATTGTAAATCCAACATAAATCGGTCGATTCAAAAGTATGTTATTTTTAAGCCGTTCCACAGCACTTAGGTCTTCATCTTATGTTAAATATGCTTTAAACTAGGTGAAGTCATTAATTTTCAACTCTTTTTCAGTGTTGCAAAGCACAATATTTCTCCTTTTTCCAAAAACAGTTGTTCATTAATTTAAAAAAGTTCTTTTCTTAGTTTAAAAAAAAAAAAACCATTTTCGCATTCAGCATATATTTCAGTTACACCACCCTTGACAATAATTAAACAAAAACATTATTGTTAAAAACTAATTCGCGTTCTTTTGATTAGTAAAAATAATTTATATTATTTTAAATAATAATTAAATGAAAATAAATGTAAAGTTGTTTAGTAAAAGCTTTATTTGAGAAAAAACTTGTTTCGGAAATTAACAAATGACTGAAAGAAAAATTAACTAATTTATTAAAAAGTTTTATTACCAAATAACTTACTGAAAGAAAAACTTGTTCGGAAATTAACAAATAACTAAATGAAAATTAACTAATTTATTTAAAACTTTATTACAATGACTAAATGAAAAACATGTTTTGAAAATTAACAAATGACTAAAAATTATAACTTATTTCGTTAAAATTTAAAAATGTATTCACTTCTTTAAGTCAGTTCAAATAGGATGACGACATCGCAGGTGAGTGAATCATCCTCTCAAGAAAGGGCGCTGGTGTCGCCGGAAACGATTGTGCTGCCCCCCCAGGTTCGTCTCTCGTCCAATCAGAAGCAAGCTCCTTATCTGGATGAAGCCGGTTGTTGCACGCTTCTTCGTTCATTTGCCCGGTGGATGTCATACAGGTAGGACGTGTCACTGCGCTGCTCCGTGGTAAGTATTTTTTAATTGCATGCGATCTTTTCTAATCATTCCTAATCATTCCTTTGTTCTACCTTTCTCTTACAACAGACTTTCCTTCATTAACACTCTTCTTACAGTAGACTTTTATTAATTCATTAGACTTTTATTGATTCATTAACATTATCCTTTGTTCTAACCCCTCTCTTACAGTACACTTTTCATTCTCTCTTCTTTGTTTTAACCCCTCTACTCTAGCATGCCGTGTGGGCGCCAGTCTGTCTCGACTCCTCCCACCTGTCCATCACTTTCTTATCTCCCCTACCTGTCAATCACTCGACTGCGCCCACCTATCAATCATCCTTGCTCCGGGCTCCGCCTGGTGGCATAGAACCCCCATTTTCCTTCTACTTAAATGCTCTATTTTAAAAATTGTAAGTCCTAGGCGATGATCAAATACTGAAGTTATTTTGATCTTTTTTGCTTGTAAAGTGCAACTTTTCTTAATGTTTGATAATGAGCTCATTTTATATATGCCAATTCTCATTTTATATTTGCTAATTCTGATTTTGTTTAGCATTTTTACTTAAGTCATACATAGGATTTTATATGTGCTAATTCTCATTTTCTTTAGCATTTGTACTTAAGTATTATTTTTCAAGATAAGTTTATGACATCATACTGCAATTGCCATAAACAGAAGATTTGGCATTTTTTTATGTATACTATTTGAATATAATATGTATACTTTGGATGTATTTTCTTTTTCTTCTCACTTGCCTTTTGGTCACCACTAAATTTTTATTTGCAGCAGTTTAACTTTTGGCTTTACTTTAATATTTTAACTTTGATTTTTTCTTTTCTGTCTTTGGCATCTAAAATTTTGTCATCCCGTTTCTGTAAAAGGTTTTTATTTCATTTTACCTTTTACATCACTTGCTCTGCCAAAATTTTACTCGGTATTGTGAGATGAAATCTCACAGTGTTTAAATTATGTTACTGTTTTATTGCTTTTGGCCTTATACATCGATGTTCTTTATACTTAAATCCATATTTATTTTTGCGCGGGCGATTCGTTTCGATGGCACATCGGCAAGTTCTCCGATGTTCCGCAGCGCCTGGTATGGGATGCTTCTCCTTTGAACTTTGTACGATTGTGATGACGTCTTCGGAGCAAGCCTCTCACGGCATATGCATTGAATGGATGTTGATATTTCGGAGGTGTGTCTATTCGCCGTGCGAGGAGCAAATAAAAATAAAGCTTTTTAAATGTTTTCTTTCGGATTTGTTTATTAAGATATTACCTAATATTTTAAATTCTCTAATAGATTTAAATCTTTTATTTCAGTAACTTTTGAAGCCCCCGTTTTCTTACTATAAATTAAAAATTCCGTTAATTTTAAATTAGAATGTTTTGTTGGTGTTGCTGTCATGACATAGTTTCGTTTTAAAAAGATCGCGGGCCTGCGGGCTCCCATCGGTCTGTCTACCGTTGAATGTGGAATCCGGTGAAAAGCTTTTGCGTAAACGATGTCTGCGATTTTAACAACTCCTGTTAAATTATTTCTTGATACCGTGGAAAAGTTTTTAATTACGTTTCTCTTACTAAATTTGATTTATGCTGCACTTTAATTTTTAAAAGAAATATCTATCTTCAAGTGGAATAGATGCTTTTATTGGCAAGAATTAATTTATGAACGGTGACCAACGGGAAGCCTTATCTTCTCTTCTCAAGATGAAATAAAAGATTGATTTATGCTTATAAGTCTCCTCTTCATTTATTTTACAGACGACACGATCCAAGTAAGAAGTTTCATTTATTTCTTTTTTTTTTACAATTGCTGACCTCGAAGAACAGAGGGTTTTATTGCAAACATTACACAACGCATGTAACTAAAAAGAACTTCAAATTTAAATTTACCTTCAAATTAACGGCCCATATTATGGATTATAATATATTACAAAAATATTTCCATCACAGATGCCAATTGCATATATTGGGTGAGTGCAAAAGTTCTACCCGTTTTGAACATATGTAAATTTCAAGGGGAGTTCGAACGTTACAGTTGAAGTTTCGAGGACAGGAAAATAGCCAAAAACTAGTTTAGCAGTAGAGTATGTATAAGCACAACGTTTATTAGAAGAACTCATGCCAAACGGGAAACAACATGGTAAGCGAGAAAGACCACTTCAGAGTTTACCGTACAAGTATGATAAAGCCGTTACAGAAGCCACAGCATTTGTCAAGTGCATGGGGAAGATGCCGTGGACAACAGAACCTGTTGCCGTTGGTTTGGGAAATTCCGGGACAGAGACAGGAACTGTAAAGTTCATGCCCGCTCTGTATGCCTATCAGTGGTTTCTGACGAGGATCTGGACACAGTCCTAAGAAATTCCCCACTTCCAACAGTCGAAAAATTAGCGGAAACGTTCTCTGTACTCAGAAAAATAATCGAAAGATGGATGCATGCGCTTGGCTTCATAGCCAAGCTCGATCAGTGGGTACCACACCAGCTTACACTAAGGCAACGAGAAAAGAGGATCAGCACCGGTGTTGCTTTACTTTTCTGTAACAGTAGGAACCATTTTTGAACCGAATTGTAACGGGTGATGAAAAGTGGATACTGTACCATGATGTGAAGAGTTGAAGGATCGTGTGCCGATGTTGCAGAGGATACTCAATCGACCTAAACAGCACGACTCGATCCCGAAAAGGTTTTTCTCAGTGCTTGGCGGGTTGCCAATGGAATAACCAACTAGGAGGTCCTCGCATCGAATCAAACAATCAATGCACACCTCTTCTGCCAACAATTGGACAGACTGTGAGCAAAACCCACGTCTCAGCGGTCAGCACTCATCAATCGCAGAGGGATTCTCTTTCATCACGATAAAGCCTGGCATCATGTTGCTTCAAGAATTCGACAAAAATTACAGGACCTTGGTAAGGAAGTTTTACATCACCCGTCTTATAGGCCCAATCTTCCACCGTCGATTTATACCCTTTTTTATCGTTACAAATCGCTTTCGCTCGCCGAATCTTCAATGATGTGCCATTTGTAAAAACGGCGTTACAACAGTATTTTGATTCTAAAACAGAGGAGTTTTATCGCCGTGGGATTCACTTGCTGCCAGACACATGGCAAGAGGTCATACTTGATGATGGTGCTTGCGTGAATTTATAGGTGCTTAACTTTTTGTGCTCTTTGCCTTTCTATTTTCCCTAAAAAACGGGCAGAACTTTTGCACTCACCCAATAATATGATTTACTGAGCATCTAATTACAAAAATAAAGAATTAAAAAAACATAAATTTGCAATTAAAAAAATTGTTTTAATAATCTTATTCCCACCTCCACCTATTTCCTCTGAAATTTCATATTTTCAAATTTACATTAATACATTTATTCTCACCAACACCAGCCCCCCCCCCCCCCCCGCCCCAAAAAAATAAACAGAAAGATAGCCATGCCAAATAGATATATTTGTTTTGTAATTTTCTGTGGTAACACTTTATATCATTTATTATATAATTTCTTACTGAATTACTGTTAGTGTTTCTGTCATAAATATTAAATGTCCAGGGTGGTCATAAAAAAACTTTGCCGATATATGGAACTCTAGCGGCCGTTCCGTTAAACCGATCGAGATGAGATTTCAGATATAGTTATTCAGAGGTATGAGCTCGGGATTCTGTGAACGGAAACAAATTGGGACTCACGGTTACGGTTATAGATACAGAAACTCAAAATTTTCGAATGGCAACGCCCATTTTTTTCATCGCAAAATGCTCAGCGCATGCGAAAACCCTAAATAACTCTGGAACGGTACGTTTATCGCAATAAACAGAAGCGTTATGCGCGCACAAAAAACAGCTCAGCGAACGGCTAAAAACAACACGATAGGGGCTCACGGAGGAAATTTGCATATGACAGAGGCAAGAATCCGTTTTCTAAGCTGATTATCTGTCGAACTGCATTCTATGATTGTTGTCTTGCCTCTGTCATATGCAAATTTCCTCCGTGCTCAACGATCGTGTTATTTTTGGCCGTTTTCTGAGCTGTTTTTTGTGTCTGCATAACGCGTCCGTTTATTGCGATACACGTACCGTTCCAGCGGTATTTAGGGTTTTCGCATGCGCTGAGCATTTTGCGACGAAAAAAAGGGGCGTTGCCATTCGAAAATTTCGAGTTTCTGTACCTATAACCGTAACCGTGAGCGCTAATTTGTTGCCGTTCACAGAATCCCAAAGCTCATACCTCTGAATAACTATATCTGAAATCTCATCTCGATCGGTTAAACGGAACGGCCGCTAGAGTTCCATATATCGGCAAAGTTTTTTTATGACCACTCTGTATGTGCTGTACAGCAAAGTAAAAAGGAACTATTGTGAAGTGTACTGGATTATGGAGGATCCACAATGGAAAAATTTAAGAGCTGAATTCTAAAAGTTTAAGACATCGTTTTAATTAGCCTGGAACATTTAATGAACTTCATGATCATTATAGCTCTTTGTGACAGATATCAGGGAATTTTGATGTAAAGTGTTCATGACCACATTGGACATTTACTAAATTTGGCACTGTGTCTATATAAATACTCTCATGGAAACGCCCATGTATAAAGTTTTTTTATGATACCATAATAGGCTTGACAAAATAAAGTAATGGGTGAACAATTTCGATACTCATTCATAGCTTCAAAAATGTACATTCAACGCTCAATAATGCTGTAAAAACGAAAGAAAAAAATATTTATTTGAAAAAAAAATGCTGATTAAAGGAAAAAGGAGAAAATAAAGATTGCAGCTAAAGAAATTAACAATAAAATTGAAAATTAAAATGAGAAGCGATATGCTAATAAAAAGGAGTTAAAGGCAATGATAAAGCAAATACTATTTTTAAACGTTCCATGCCCTTGGCAAAACATGTGGACATTTAGCTTTTTATAATTATAATTACTGTAATAATAAAAAGAACAAAAATGTGATAATAACTTATTCACTATAGAATCCTTCAACAAGAGAAGTAAAAATTTTATGGTTTGGCTGCACCGATGTACAGTTAGATATTAAAAAAAAGCGTTAACTCATTTTTCGACACTCATTGTTGTTTAATTATTTGAACAAATCGTTAATATTTGATAAAAATAATATATTAAAAATGTTAAGTTTTAATTATTTGTAGAAATGTAAGAAATAAATTTACTGTTAGTTTTTTATTTTATAACAAATCATTTCACTCATAAATTACTATTAACGGTCAGCAGCTACATATGTGAACGTTAATTTTTTTGTGAATTCTTATTATTTTCTCTTTTTTTTTTCTTTTTGAATTCCTATTAAAATAAAATGAATAAATTATAAAAAAAAATAATTAAGTCTTTTTCTAAAAAAAAATCCCTTAGGAGGTTAAACTAAAAAACAAAACTTGTGTTTTGATTTTTTTATCTATTACCATTTTGATTTTAGTAAAATTTAAAGGGTGTAATTAAAGTTATTAAATCTCCTTTTATGTGGACTCCAGAAAGATGTTTAGTCTTTAAGTGTGATGTTATACTACCCTTGTCTCTCATTAATAAAATTAAGTAATATATGTCCAAAAGACTAATATTTTTTATTGGATACAATAAATTGACTAAATTGATTTTTAAAGTATTAATTTGTACAAAAATGAACTTAAGTTTTTTATACGATTCCTATTTAAGTAGCTATTTTGTGGGATTGTTTTTCATATCAACTTTAATTATATCAGAGTAGTGAATTATCTGTGGAAATTGCAATTATTTTAATGTTGAACTGGGGAAAAAAAGAATTCCATCATAAGATATTTGAAACCAACCTGTCTCTTGTAATACTTCAAAGTCAGCATAATAAATTAGTTATTCCAAATTTAATAAATCTGCACTTTCATAGGGAATTCTACAATGCACTTAAACAGGTATTTTTAGAGGCTGCTTGTATAGGATGCATTATAAGTGCCTTATGTTAAATGTTACTGTTTTGTTCATTTTTCAACACGTCAAAACTTTTATTGTTAAATTTCTTTTCAGTAAATTATTGCTATTTGTGTCTTTACCGTCTCATCTGATATTATATTGTATCTATTTTGCTCTCTACGGAATATTTTATAAGATGCTCTGTTATAACTCCGATCAGTGACACTGTTCAAACATTTAATCATCCAATTTGCATGGACAGTTCTAAGAATGTTTGTAGTTGTATTCCTAAATTGCACAAGAAAATGCATATTTTTTATACCTATAGTCAATTCTACACATCGCCCCACCAGTGGCCGGGAGGTTCTGCACTCGAAGCTGGTAGACAGGAAGTGCTGGGTACGATCCCAATCGCGCCCCTTGGCCTAATCTTTTGGAGTTTTCGTGGTTCGAACCTTGGTTTTCTAAGCATAAATACGGGTTAGTTTTCCTTAGAAAGACCCCCACGGAAGGCACTCCCCCCTCCTTAGGGTCTATATCCCTCGTGCTGATAATTGGCCGTCATAAATACAACTAACCAATTCTACACATCCTCAAACATGGTAAAAATTCTAATAAATGATTAAAATATTGTTATATTATTTCTTTACAGTGTAAATTATAATAAAAAAAGCAGAATGCTTTAGAAATAATCATTAATATTAAATAAAAAAAAATTCTAAAATCTGGAGAATTTCTGACTAAACATATCTTCATATTAGAATTCCATTTTCACAAAAATAATTTATTTTCTCTCCCTTCCTTATAAAATGTATCATTGTTTTTGTACGTGATATCAAAATATAGAAGTGTCTCCTTAAATTTGTTTTACTTTTAATAAGTTATTCATTTTAAAATTGTCGCTATTTATTTTATTTATAATTTAATCATTATATATTTAAGAATGGTATCTGACCAACCTACGGTTCTTTTAACGTCAGACAATAGAGAGTCAGTAGACTCTGATTGTCTATGAATACTGTCTACTTAATACTATGGCATAAATCTTATTTTAGTTTATTTTCTACATTGATTTTAATTTGTCATGTAAGTTTTTTTTTGATAATTGCTTTTTGATGAATCATAAAAAGTGATTGATTAAATTAATTTTATTGCAGATACGCATAAAGCCATTATTGTGGATACACATCAACTCACTCAAAATAATCTTTAAAGTGTGAAATATGCAGGAAAATAATTCCTTACGGGAGCTTTTTGGAAAAGCAGTTTCTGACTCACAACAAAGAAAATCGTTTATGTGTGAATTATGCAAGAAAAGTTTCTCAAAAAAGGGTAACTTATGCACTCATCTATTAATGCATATGGGGGAAAAACCTTTTGTATGTGAGATATGCAAGAAGAAATTCTCACTTAAGAGCCATTTAAGCCAGCATCTCTTAGTTCATACTGGTGAGAAAACCTTTGTATGTGAGATATGCAACAAGAAATTCTCACAAAAGGGCCATTTAAGCCAGCATCTCTTAGTTCATTCTGGTGAGAAAACCTTTGAGTGTAAGATATGCAACAAGAAATTCTCACTTAAGAGCAATTTAAGGAAGCATCTGTTAATTCATACTGGTGAAAAACCTTTTGTATGTGAGATATGCAACAAGAAATTCTCACAAAAGGGCTTTTTAAGCCAGCATCTCTTAGTTCATACTGGTGAGAAACCCTTTGTGTGTGAGATATGTAACAAGAAATTCTCACGTAAGAGCACTTTAGGCCTGCATCTTTTAATTCATACAGGGGAGAAATCTTTTGTGTGTGAGATATGCAACAAGAGATTCTCTCAAAAGGGTAATTTAGGCAAGCATCTGTTAACTCATACTGGTGAAAAGCCTTTTGTCTGTGAGATATGCAACAGGAAATTTTCACGTAAAAGTGATTTAAGCGACCATCTGTTAATTCATACTGGTGAGAATCCTTTCGTGTGTGAGATATGCAACAAAAAATTTTCTCATAAGAGTAGTTTAAGCAGGCATCTGTTAATTCATACTGGTGAGAAACCTTTTGTGTGTGAGATATGCAACAAGAAATTCTCTCAAAAGGGTGATTTAGGCAAGCATCTGTTAAATCATACTGGTGAGAAATCTTTTGTGTGTGAGATATGCAACAAAAAATTTTCTCATAAGAGTAGTTTAAGAACGCATCTGTTAATTCATACTGGTGAGAAACCTTTTGTGTGTGAGATATGCAACAAAAAATTTTCTCATAAGAGTAATTTAAGAACACATCTGTTAATTCATACTGGTGAGAAACCTTTTGTGTGTGAGGTATGCAACAAGAATTTCTCTCAAAAGGGTGATTTAGGCAAGCATCTGTTAACTCATACTGGTGAAAAGCCTTTTGACTGTGAAATATGCAACAAGAAATTCTCCCGCAAGAGCCATTTAAGCCAGCATCTGGTTATTCATACAGGTGAGAAACCATTTTTGTGTAAGATATGCAACAAGAAATTTTTTCAAAAGTGTGATTTCAGCAAGCATCTGTTAATTCATACTGGAGAAAATCCTTTTGTGCCTGAGATATGCACCAAAAAAATTTAACGTAAGAGTAATATAGCATGCATCTGTTAATTTAGCCTGGTGAGAAACCTGTTGTGCCTAAGATATGCAGCAAGAATTTCTCACATAAGAGACATTTAAGTCAGTATCTGTTAATTCACACTGGTAAGAAATTTTTCGTTTGTGAGATATACAACAAAAAATTTTATCAAAAGAATAATTTAGCATGTATCTGTTAATTCCTGCTGGTGAGAAACCTTTTGTGTGTAAGATATGCGGCAAGGAATTCTCACATAAGAGCCATTTAAGCCAGTATCTGTTAATTCATACTGGTAAGAAATTTTTAATGTTTGAAATATGCAACAAATTTTCTAAAAATATGACTTAATCTAGCATCTGGTAATTCATACTGGTGACAAAACTTGTGTGTGAAATATGCGTAAAATTATTCTCTCAAAAGAGTACTTTAAGCAAGTATCTGTTATTTCGTACTGGTAAGAAAACTTTTGTATATGAGATATGCAACAAGAAATTCTCTTGTAAGAGCCATTAAAGTACGCAACTTTTAATTCACAGTGGTGTGAAATATGCAAAGAGAAATTCTCTTAAAATGCTGACATCTGTTGATCCATACTAATGAGAAGTCTTTTCTGTGAGATACACAAGAATTTGTTTTTTTTCAAAATAGCTATGCAAATGTTCATTTTCCCTACGATGATTTGTTATTTGCTATATTTCATTTTGATATCTCTTGTTTATAGGAGTTTTGGCATTTTGTAGTATTCAGAAAGTTGGAATTCTTGCAGTCATGAAATGAAACAGCAACTAATAAATTATTTCTAATTTAAATTAGTAAATCAGCAGATTAGGTGCGTCAAACATTATCTGGGAGAAACAGATTTGTATTTTGATCGTGCTTTACGTTATCTCAAAAATCTTGCATTTCTCAATTTATTTCTTTATTATTATAATATAGAATTCTGTAAGATTTTCTGATGATTGAGGATATTTAAATAAAAAAAAATATGTTTAACATAATTTCAGACAATGAAGCTGTAAAACTGACTTTCTTATAAACTTTAAAGATGAAAAATACTTTTCTTTAAAATGTTGCTGCCTCCGAAACCTGTGCAGTAATAAGAATAAAAAGTAATTGAATATTGAAAAAAAAATGTCTGTTTGATACATTTTCATAAAGGAATAACGACTTGATGATATTTGAAAATTTTCAGTTAATCTCATCTTAAAACTTTCCGACATATTTGAAAAGTGTTATACTGTCTTGGATCTGTCTGTGCACTAATTCTTGTGAATTACTAGGATTACCATGCTATTGATATAAGATATTGAGTTATTATACGTCACATTCACAGTTCATATTTAATTGTGTAGCATTTATAGTTCGTTTAGAGATACACTCAAAATAATTACATTCTGTTATGTTCTATGGAGGACTATCTTTGTGATGTATTTTACTTTGGTTACACTTTTTCAAGAATTTATTGAATGAATCTACTATGAATTTCTGGGATGTGCTAAAATATGCTCTCTGTAGAATACAAGGTGCAAAGTATTTATCATTCATTTGGACCTGCCATACTCAACTTGTGACCCTAGAAACAATCATTAAACCATATTTACGACATTTTGAGATGTGTTTAAAGATATTGAAAATATTCGCTCTCATTTTATGTATTTTTATGAGGAGACAAAAATTACCCAGCTATTTAGACTTAATTTAAAATGAACCATATTCTCCCCTTGGGCTCGAGGCTACAAAAATTCGTCTGCTTGGGAATAACATTCACAACCACACTATTGAAAAGCATTGTGTTTAGAAAATTTATGCTTATATTTTATTTTCATAGTTTTAGACCATTTCAGGGGCAGGTATATACTCTTTTCTCTTTTTAAAAGAAATGGCATGCATATTTTTCATTTTATTTATCAAATTAAAACTTTTAATGTTACTTAATCCGTATATATGAATTTTAATTAACATGTATGTATGTATTGATAAAAAATAGTTCGTACAAAATAAATCTGCAATATTTTACGCATGCATTTACCTGTATTTCTGCTGCATCAAATGTCGCAATAAGGTAAACAAACGCACTAGCCGCTATTTTTGCACCACGTGATTCCCACTGTGGCGTCACGATAATACTGTCCATTATGTTAAATCATCCTAATTATCATTTGATGAATTAAAACGTCTTTTTTATGTGGAACCCTGTTTACTGCAGTAGTGTATGTATTTTTTAATCTACTATACACTTTAAACATTATTTCAAATTAGTTTATATTCTATATTTTTAGCCTTAAAAAATAAAATCTCTTTGCATAGATAAAAAACAGATTTCTTAAAGAATATTCACCAACTTTTTTAATATTTAGAACTTAGTAATTCTATGTTTTTTACTTATTAAATAGCTGATACTAACTCTATGGAATTTGCTGTATTACTTTTTTTATTTTACTCTTTTAATGACTTTTTTTTACGTTATTTAAGTATAGTATGTTGTGGGGAAAGGTATGATAGATTTATTGTCGGAGCACAGCTGCTACTCTTTTGTGAACACGATAGCGTCCAAAATATTTATCGCATTGACACAAAAAAAGCAGGTGGACGTCGGTAGTGCCAAACTCTCGGCGGTTATTCAAAGTCAAAAATATTCGTCACCCTGACACCCCGAAACGTCGGTTTTCAATTTTCCCATGGAGATAACATTGCGATTGTTTGATTCTACATATTTAAAAAACAAGGCTGTTTTTTAGTCATTTACGCTGAGCTTTCCACTGAACGAATTTTATTAATTCCTTTTTTTTAATGAAATTTGTGTCTTTGTAGATTTACCCACACTAGAGATTTTTTTTAATCTTATTTTTTATATTTTAATTTTAAAAGTTTTTATGGAATTTCTTCAAAATGATGGCAAATGAATTACTT
Organism: Maratus speciosus; assembly: GCA_963932465.1. Classification (NCBI taxonomy): domain Eukaryota; kingdom Metazoa; phylum Arthropoda; class Arachnida; order Araneae; family Salticidae; genus Maratus; species Maratus speciosus. The sequence continues at coordinate 70,847,174 of OZ010794.1, read as the reverse complement.
CCATTTTTGAAGAGAGAAGGGAAAGAATGGAAATTACCATATCATTACGGATGCCATTTTCGTATTACTATTCAAAATAACTTTTTAAAAACTTTTCAACTAAAAATGACGTTACGATTTGAAAAAACGCATTTTTACTCATAAAGCTGTTATATTTCAATATCTCTTTTCATTAGATTGAGACGCTAATCTCAGGCGGCTTCAGTGAGTGAAAATAACGCCATAGTGAAAATGACATATTTCTTTTAAAACTAAATATTTTATTATATTAAACAAAAACATAATTTGAAGAACAAATTAAAAAAACAACAACATTTATTTCCTACATTATTTAATCCCGAGAAGGGACATATATTAAGATATTTCATTCAATTAGTTCTACATTTAATGTTAAATTTTTGTAACAAATTAGTTAAGCCAATTGAAGATTAAAAAATAAAAATAAAATTCATACAATATGATACTTAAAACACCCTAAAATTAAATCTTAGACTTCTTCCATTTTTAATTGAAAATATTTGTATTTCAGATTTTGTATTATGTTTATGATAATTGTACATAAAATGATAAGATGCATGCAAAATACAAAACTTAAAAAAAGTCTAAGATTTATTTCGATTTCATTTTAACGGAATCTAATTTTTAGGGTGTTTTAAGTATCATATTGTATGAATTTTATTTTTATTTTTTAATCTTCAATTGCCTTAACTAATTTGTTACAAAAATTTAACATTATATGTAGAACTAATTGGATGAAATACCTTAATATCTGCCCCTTCTCGGGCTTAAACAATGTAGGAAATAAATGTTGTTGTTTTTAAAATTTGTTCTTCAAATTATGTTTTTGTTTAATATGTCAAGTTTTTTAATAACTACTACATTCAAACGAACTCATTTCAAAATTAATAGAGGGTATCATCATCAGGCTTTGATGTATGCGGTATTGCATTACAATATGTGATGCAGTTTACCAATGTATAATTCAAAATATTTCACCACTGTAGTAATGCAGGTTGCTGTAGTTTGGACAAAAACTGAAAAATCTGAATGTAAAAAATCTATAATCAAAACATAAAAAATTAACTTCACTTAAATTTAGATACTCTATTTCCCACTCAGGAACGCTATGAATGCAAAAATAAATTGTGTTGAATCCCTACTGCTAATATTTAACAATATTATAGCTGTGATACAGTAAAAATAAAAAATAAACGTTTTACTTAAATTTTGTTACCTTATTCTCTCCCAAGGGGTGATGTAAACACACCAGAAAATCATTACCTAAGTTTAACTTGGGATATGAATAGTTCTCATCTCGGAAAAAAAATACATTTTAAAATTTAAGTTATGTAATCTCTCACTAAGTTTGCTACCTGCGTAAAAATAGCTATCCATTTGAAACATTTTACTGAAACATAAACTTGACCAAAGAAAAAACTTATTTTAGAAATACCCTTTTTATTTTCCACTATGACGGCATATTCACCTTTTTAATTCTTGAAAAAAAAAACTAGTTCAGTTTAATATTTCACGTGGAAATCTTTCAACTAAGAAGAAATAAATTATTAGTACGGCTTTTGAAATTTTTGCAACAATGAAGAAAAAATGTTAAATTTTCTATGAAAAATATCCGTTGATTCTCAATGAAAAAATCGAAATTTAGAATTACAGTGGAGTCCCTCAAATGCCTGAAATCCACACATCATCACAGATGTAAATAATGGAACTTTCAGTTCAGAAATAGCAGCAAAATTACAGGATGTTTTAGTTTTATATCATTCGATATATATTTTAATATGTAATTCTTGATAATATGAAGGAGCTCGTGGGTTTTCCTGAAGTATAAATTCATTTCTGAAAAAGAATAAAGATACTGCTCCTATCACTGGTAATCACAATCTTTTTACTAAACATATTTATGTATTAATTAAGCTATTTTGATTATTAAGACTGACTAAAAGTGAAAAAAATCTTCCTTGCTTTATGATTTTCATGTGAATTAATAGGGTACCTTTATGAGGAAAATTTCATTGAATAATTCGACGAATATTCCATTGAATAATTCAATGAAAATGTATCTCATCTTTATATGCACATTTAATTATACATTATTAATTATTTACTTAAACTTTACTTTTAATAATTTAATCATTTCTTAAATTATCTTATTTTTTATCATTTTAGTTTATATTTACTTTATTTAATTATTTTAAATTTTTACTATAATTGCAAGCATTCACTATAATTTTGATTGCATTATTACATTCAAATTACTGTTTGCAAAATGTAAACAAAGGAATGACCAGAAATCCGCAAAATTCTAAAATCCGCACAACCTCTGGTCCCAACTTGTACGGATTTGAGGCAGTCTACTGTATTAAGAAAAATATTTGAATAATGTAAAAAAAATTGCCCCATGTTTCTCTCTGGGTTATAATTCACACATATGCAAAGGCATTTTACCATTCGTTTTGACCCTGACGTCAGGTAAACGTTTTTACACTTTAAATTTATAATATAATTACAATTAGTAAAGAATAAAAAATGAGTGGCATCAGGGACAAAAAGGTGGGAAGAAAAAATGAAAAAGGTTATTATCTCCATAGGCTTTTCTGTGTTAAATTAACATTGAGAAGTGATAATGGAAATAAATAAATATTGCGATGCCGCGCAATACTTAAATAAATGGCAGTCAGGTATTAACATATTTCTGATGAAGGGCTTGGGAAAGCCCGAAAGTACTAAGAAGTTTTAAGTAAAATGCATATTTTTAACTTGTAATATGTCTTCTATTATTTTAGTCATCTTGTCAGTAAACCAGTGAGCTTTTTAAAGTTCATCTTGTATATTTTACGTATTTTGAAAATACAAAATACAGTCACCTCTCACTTATGCGCCTCTCAGTTATACGCGAATTTCCTAAGGTCCCGCCACGAGGAATAGGAAAATAATGCTATAGGTCTCTCACTTATCAGCGCCACTTTGAACTGTCTCTCTCAGTTATACGCGGAAATAACAGCGCAATCCACAAATTCTGCGATAAGTGCGAAATTTTTTTTTATCTATAATTTTTGCACGTGTCAAGGTCAAAAGACCGTTCGCGCTTGAGAGAGGTGTGTTACAATTCGACTTTTCACCTTCTCCCCTCGCTTATAATGGTTCCATCTTTTTTTTTTCTCTTTTATTTTTCCACGCTCGTGTTCTCTTCCCTGCTTGTCTTTACGGTAGCGTTTGGATTTTTTTTAACAATAGAAATTAACAAAAAATTTTTAACAATTTCGTTCAAAATGGAAGCTATGCAAGAAGCAGAAAATTATCATAAACTGTCAAAAATAAATTTAGCTCGAAAATTCAATTTGCCAGAATGAACGCTCAGAGGGATTTTAAAAAACAAGGACACGATAAAAAAAATGAATAGTGAATATTTCACACAAGCGAAGAATCGATGAAGAGTTCAGAATGGAAAATTTGAGATCTTGGAGTTCAGAGAAATGGGAGCTTCTAATTTACCCATTAGCGGTGAGTTATTCAAAGAAAATGCACGCAATTTGTCATCAAAAATGGAGAAAAAAAATTCGGCTTCTTGGGGATGGCTAGAAAAACAAAGACAGGTTTAACAAATCATTGTCTGAGTGGTGAAGGAGCAGCCGTTTCAGATTCAACTGTTAATGAATGGATCGCAGACGTTCAAAATTTAATTCAAAACTTTGATGTTAAGAACATTTTTAACTGTGATGAAACAGGTTTTTTTTATCGTCTTTTGCCAAACAAAACGTTGGATTTTAAGGGAGAAACATGTGATGGTGGCAAACTCGGCAAAGAAAGAGTGACTGTGCTTTTATGTTGCCATGCGGACAGATTAAAAAGTTTCCGCCAGCAGTGATTGGTAAATCCAAGATAAGTTTAAAAAATGTAAAGAAACTGCCGTTTTCTTATGCAAGTAGCACCAAAGCCTGTATGATATCGAAACATTTTTTAGACTTTTTGATGTAATTTGATATGAAGATGGATAAAAAAAAGAAAACGTTTGCTATTTATGGATCAGTGTCCCGCCCATCCTTCAGATCTAACATCAACGCAAATAAGAGATTTATTGAAACTTTTTTTGATGACGTGTCAGCTGAGAAAGAAGAAGATGATGATAATAATGAAACTGAAACTGTCCCATCTTATGCAACTGCTTTAGGAGCCCTGGACACTTTGAAATGTTACCTTCGAAATGCTGATGCAGCGTCAAATACAATGACACACTTTAATGCATCAGAAAAGCTCTTTGTGCAAACGCGACCTAAGTAAAAAAAACTAGCATTAATGACTTCTTAAAAGAGGACTAATTGGCATTTTTTTATGTAAGTATATCTTCTTCTATGTAAAATGAAATTTTGCGCTTATTACATTTTTTTAAACTAAATTCTATAGTGAATGTGTAAGGATTTTTTTTAAGTACACTATACTAATACTACACCCCTTTTATTTTGTAAAATGTTATTAATCATAATTCATATATTTCAAAGTATTTTCTTTCCCATGAAGCGTGTAATGTGTATAAAGAATTCCTACATTCCTCCAACTCCGACTCTTTCGCTCAAAAATGTTCCTGACTCCAACTCCGACTGCGCAGCCCTGCTTGTAAAATGGACGACTCCAACTCTTTCGTTTAAAAATGGGCCTGACTCCGAATCCGACTTCACTCTTCCGACTCCGACTCCGCAGCCCTGGAGTTGACAACCTCTTAACAAAAATCAGATAACTGACTCTCGTAGATTCTCCTCTTTTTTTATCGCCATTAAATCCAGGAGGACCTCAGCCGCTTAGATAGTAGTAAATTAACGTTGCCTTTAACTGAGTTTATTATTGGATAAAATTTGGGAATTATTAGAGAAAATATGATGTTGCACTGCCAATTTCATCAAGGTGGTATTCTAACCACCGCGGCCAACACGTATTCGAAGCTTTAGCTTCTTAAATTGCAATTCTAGATCCCATTGTTCGAAACCCTTTTTAGCAAAAGAAAAGAACTTCTGGATTGCCATCACTTTAAAAAATCCGACGTGAGAAAATATTTGGGCATCCTCTCAGTTATGCGCGATTTTAAATCAATCCCTTCAAACGTGTATAAGTGAGAGGTGACTGTACTTCGAAAAAGCACTACAAAATACATTATCAAAATACTTTCGTTTTATTGGGTTAAAAAACAAAATACTAATGTATTTTAAATACATGTATTATCGATAGCGCCCAAGTCTGATAATGAATCATCTTCATGAAAAACGACGCATTTAAAAAGTACTACATTTTGCAAGAGAAACAAAAGATTGGCAAGTCTTTATTGTAACTTAGCTCTGCATGCAGCTGTAAAACACTTAAGAATAAAGGTGTAAAAGAGATAGGGATGATTGAGCAGATTTATTCCCGTTCTTTTTGTGATGGCAAAGTGACACATAGCATAATCTAGATGTCTTTTGGACAGCTACAGTTATGTCTCTTTTACAGTAGCCTAAGTCAGACATATTCGCACAATAATATGCAAAAAGATTTTTTTGGAGTTATGTCACAATTTTTGTGATTGAACTTTCATATATTATAATGAATTACTTACATATTCTAATTATCAATACATATTTATTAATTTCAACAAATGCTAACAATATTGGTTCTGTAAAGGATAAAATTCATTCGATAATAGGGAAATTCTCGAAGGTTAGATGGTAGATGGTGAAGGATAGATGGTGGGCTAGACAAATATCTTACTCTCGTATTGCTTTTTTTAATCCTTTATCTAATGAATGTACTTCTAAGTACCATTAAAATAACTTGTTATAATTTCATTTAATACATCGATTAGTTGTTATCAGGGTTGGTAAGTTTTTGACAGTGTGACGGTTTTATCCAGTTTTAACCATCATGTCAAAAACCCTTTATGACAATTTCTGTCAAAAACCTAAAATTGAGTGCAAAACTGTTTAAAAATATTTTTACAACAACAATAAATTTGCATTTTTTCATAATTTTTAGTTTTAGACACTTGAATAAACTTTTTGACAGTTTTGGACATTAAAAATCACATATCCTGTATAAAACTCAAAGGGCAATTTCAAGCCAATGTTACCATTTTTAGAATTTTAATTTTTTTTACATCAAATAGGTAATACATATCTTTTCTGATAGTATTAAACCTATACTCTTTATATTTACAATGTATTTTATAAAAGGTTGAATAGTCAAAATCAATAAAATCCATTATAATCCGCATAGCTTCTTTTTATGTTCTTATGTGATTGTTTGTTACATATTGAATGTTTATCTGTTACAGGTAAGATTACATATTTTTCATAATTATATTGTGGCATTAGTCAAATTTTGTGAAAGTCGAATGTTTCTGAACTGCCTCTGAATGAAAATACATTTTTGTTATAATAAATTATATGTTATTTTATAAATAATATAGATAAACATTAACGTGTCCGAAAAGCATGGTAATTTCTGTTGGTCTGTTACAATAACCCTTTTTTAATCATAATTATTCACATTAAATATTTTATTCATAATAACTATATTAATTTATCGTACAATATCATATACTAATTGTAGTCATCTTTTAGTTACCTGATTATTATTATTAAAATAAGATAGTCATTTTTTTCTTCTATGAATGTTAGTCTGTTACGCTGGAAGTGCCCTCAAAACATGTTTTTGGTTCAACAAGTTGCTTAGAAAATAAGAAAATAATTGTAAGCTATAAATATGGAATGAAAAATAACTAAAAGTATCGTTACATTAAAAACAAACTATGAAACACTTTAATTTTTAAAAACGAAAGTACATGGTGAAAGTACTAGTATAATTTAATACACTGCTCAAAACAATTAAAGGATATTTGAAGTTTTATATAAAATAAAGATATAAACGAAATTTTTTTGCCGAAAATAGAAGAGAATCACAAATGCAAATTTTTCTGGTTTTCAAACTGTGGAGTATGCAAATTTTGAGTTCGACGTCAAAAACGTCGCTTCAGCGGCAGCGAATGAAATTTGACTTTCAGCTGGATAAAAGAGAATGAAGACAAGAATGATCGGCATTCAGTGATTGCTTTGTTTCGATGAGTACGATGTCTCAGCGAAGTCATTTGACAGATTCAGAAGCTTTGAGAATTGTTGGTAGGTTAGAAGGGGGCCAAACTCAAGCCGAAGTAGCGCAAGCCATTGGAGTGTCACAAAGTGTCATTTCCAGGATCTGGAACCGTTTTTTGGAGAGTGGATGTGCAGGCCGAAGACCAGGGCAAGGTCGTAGACGGGCAACAACGCCCAATGAAGATCGGTATTTAGCGTTAACAGCTCGGGGACACCGAACCATGAACGCTACTCTTCTCCAACAACACCTTCGCTCGGCTACAGGCACCACGATTTCAACTCAGACTGTCCGAAACCGGCTCGATGCTGTAGGTTTGTATGCTCGCCGACCGATGGTATGTGTTGGATTAACATCATGGCATCGTCGCGACCGCAGGGAGTGGGCAACCGAGCATGTCAACTGGAGGAGAAATGAATGGAGCAATATTCTGTTTTCTGACGAGTCCCGTTTTTCTGTGCATCCGGATAATAGGCGTATTTTCATCTGGAGGGACCGTGTCAGTAGGAATAATCCTGCGTTCGTGCACGAAAGTGTCAGATTTGGCGGTGGAGGAGTGTTGGTGTATGGTGGCATCTCCATTGACGGGCGCACTGACCTCTACATCATTCGAGATGGAGCTCTGACTGGTTGCCGATATAGGGATGGGATCCTCAGACCTATTGTAGTCCCTTACGCTGCAGCGATCGGAGATAACTTCATTTTAATGGACGATAACTGCAGGCCACATCGTGCAAACCTGGTGGAGGATTTCCTTTTCCAGGAAGGAATCGTTCGAATGGAATGGCCAGCGTGTTCTCCAGACATGAATCCAATCGAGCACGTTTGGGACGCTCTAGGAAGACGAGTTTCTGGCCGCCAACAACCCCCACAAACTCTCCAAGAACTGGAAAGAGCTCTTCTGGAAGAGTGGGGCAGAATACCACAACTCGTCATTAATAGCCTCATTGAGTCCATGCCTCAAAGGTGTTCAACGTTGCTGGCCGCCCGTGGAAACCATACCCCCTACTGAAAATGATTTTATTTGAAGAAAACACCATTTCTTATTCTTTTTTTCTCATATGCACAAATTGTGTTTTTTTCCTTTAGTACACAAATGCGCAATAAAATGCATTTTTTTCTGCCATCATGTGTAATTTATTCTCATATAACCTACTATGTCTGTCGACTATGTATCAATCAGCTAAACAGTTTACCAGATACAAAATCCACCTAAAACTGCAATATCCTTTAATTGTTTTGAGCAGTGTATAATTATATATAATAATATGCATTATTTATATGTAATTTAAAATTGCATATAAAGGATACATACATATATATATTTTTTTATATTGTTTTAATGTTGTTCCCATTCTAAGTCTTTTCCACAAAATATGATTAAAAGTTAAGGTTAGACTTACAACAACTACAAACTTGAAATATACCAATATGCTTAAATAAGAGGGGAAAAAAAACTTAACTATTTTATGACGTATAAAAATAAAAATTTAACATAAACAAATTGTTCTAAATACCTAAATTGAATCTAACATAATAAAATGAAGATATGTGTGTTAATATTGAAATTAACAAACCATCTACTTTTAAGTTATTGATTTAATGAACTTGATTTCATATTATAACTCATTTAATTACTCAGATACTATTTGTGTAGCAACTGTGGTTTATATCTAATGTTTATATAATAAAACAAACATTTTTAGAATCATTAAAAATCTAGATAACTTATTGTCAGTCAGTTACAGGGCTGCGGAGTCAGAACCAGGACCATATTTGAGCGAGAGTCGGAGTCGACCTGTTAAAATTCCTGGAGTTGTAGTCTTCGATTTTTCTCACCGACTCGCAGCCCTAGTCATTGAGTAGTGGCCCCTTTAGCTTTACACAAGCTTTTTTTTAAAGCATAAATTAGATTGCTAATTTTTTTATAAGAAACTGAACGTATAATATTAATAGTAATAAAGATGTAAATAGTACTTTGCAAAATGCATTTAATAGTAGTTTCAATATTTTTAACTATTTTTCCAAGCATGACAAATGACAAATAATTCGAATTATGATATATAATTTTATTATAACTTAAATATAGTACAACTAAATAAAAAATAATTTATATAACATATAAGATATCATTTAATCAGTTTTTAGCTTGGTTTATTATAAAATAACACTAATAGCCTAATGATTGCTAAAAAATGTGTATGAGGTTTTTGATACTTTTTGACAGCTTCTGACAATATTCGACAGTTTTTGACACTTTTCGACAGGTTTTGACATGTCATGTCAAACAACACTTTTTGACGTCAAAAACCCAATCCTGGTTGTAATAAGTTTAGAATGAGTTCTAGATATATTACTTTATCTTGTTCCAAAAGCATTATTGATTACACAAAACAAAAATATTTTTAAAAGGATGACTTCTTTTACCAAGTGCCCAACTTTTGGCTCTGCAGAAAATGAACTCAAGGGCTATATCATAGAGTACCAGTCATAACGACACTCCCCGCCCCGTATCTTGTTAACCGACCTAACAATCCAGAAAAAGACTATGAGAGAAAATGTTGCTGATAAATGAAAACTTAATAACTGACTTTCTCCGAAAACTATCGCTGTCTGGTACTTACTTGCAGCAATAGTTAATAAATAGTTCAATGAGAAAACATTGTGCTATTGGCTAAACACAAAAAATATTTTTTGAATTCGACTAAAAATAATAACTGATTATTTCCCAGAATTATCATCTAGTCTTCAAAAACATTGTTGAAAATGAAGGATACAAACATATCTGTCTGCATTTGTATAATTTTGAATTAAGTGCCCAAATTTCCGCTCTGCAGAAAATAAACTCAAGGGTCATATCATAGTTATTACCAGTCATAAAGCAATATCCCTGCCCCCCCCCCCCTCTTATCTTGTTAACAGACCTCACACTCCACAGAAAATCTATGAGAGACAATATTCCTGAAAGATGACAATTTAATAACTGACTTTCTCCCGAAAGCATCACTATCTGGTGCTTACTTGCGGCAATAGTTTATTAACAGTTGCATGAGAGAAAATTGCATTAGAGAAAATTGCATTACTGACTAAATACATTTTTTTTAATTTGATTAAAAATAAAAACTGATTATTTCGCAGAATTATCCCATAGTATTCAAAAACATTGTTGATAATGAAATTAGTTGGTATATATGATAGTATCTTCTGTAATCTGGTACATAGCTAAGCTTAGCATCAAACGTGGAGCGATGCTAGAAAAACATGGTTCCAAATGTACAGAAATTACAACACTGGTTAAAAAATGAAATTAATTTTGCACTAAACAGCACTCGCTGTAACTCAACTGCATCTGGACTGCCTTTCATGATAAAATACAACTGATGAAATATTGACATGTCTGATAATGTTTTACAGATAAATGTTTCAAATATTTTGCAAGTAGAATAAAAAACTGAACTATAACTGAATTATACTTCAAATAAAGATATTCTTAAAACTACAAAAATACTGAATACAAAATTTTATTCAAATTCAGTTTACAAAAAATTAATTGAACTTGAATTATAGGTGTTAAGACTGTAAATGCAGGCATATTCTATTTATAAGAACAGGTCATAATTTTGTTATAAAAATATAGATGAAAACAACTCTTAGAAAAGGCATGTGGGGTGCATTTCATGATAAAATACAGCTGATGAAATATTGACCCATCTGATCTTGTTTTACAGATAAATATTTCAAGTATTACACAAATAAAATAATAAATTGAACAACATTTTACATCTTTTTACTCGCAAACATTTTACAAGTGGAATAAAACATTGATAATATATAATTTAAATGCATTTTCATCGTAAGTTCTATTTAGGAATATAATTATAAGAATAAAATGTTAAAACAAGCTTTTTCCCTTAAAGTTTATCAAACTAAGCATTACTTGACTTCTTAACACTAATTCATATATCAATTTCTACTATTTTTTTAATCAACTCAAAAGAAAAAAAAAAGTGCAGTTTTTTTTATTTCGCTTTTTCTAGTATATCTTAAACTGGATCATTGCATCTTTAGATAGAAAAGCAAAAGTTTACATTATTGAGTATTGAATTATAATGCATTTAAATATTACTTACAATTACAAAAATCCAAAATACAACATTTTATTTAATCCTATATATCACTTTTAAGAGAAACATAGCTGGTATGAAAATGTCTGGAATAACTTAAATGCAGAGTACTTTAATTTCATAAAAAAAAAATTATAAGCTGTAATAAATGTTAAATGCTGTTTTTTAAAAAAATGTTATACATAATGTAATAATGACAAAGGAATTTCATGTTTTTTTGTAATATTTTTGTTTTCTTAAATAGAATGACAATAAAAAAGGTTAAATCGAAAAATGAATATAAAAATAAAACTATCCTTATTTTCTTTTTCCTTAAAATTCAGCATTATTTGATGTGACTAATATATAAAATTTTGCCGGATTTCACTTACTATCTTAATTTTTTTTTAAATCTCAATCATTAACATATTTTTTACAGTATACAAACTGAAAAATAATTTCAATAAATTACAAACACTTAAAGATTAGTGATTAATAATTTAAACGCTAGCCAGCGAAACTAGTTCACACTTTAAGATATCACTAGATTAAATTGACAACAAGAATAGGCGAAGATGTTGTGTACATCATTCAAAGCTCCAATTTAAGGTTAAAATTTTAATAGACTTTAGAACCACTCACAATAACACTTTATAGATGTGTTACAAGAAAAAAGAATACAATTTACTGCAGCTTTCTAAAAATTTAATTTTTGTTACATAAAACTTCTTCCACTCGTGTCTTCAATTAACCTCTCCCAAATGCTTTTTTCAATACAATAGAAAGTTTCTTCTTGTTTGACAATATCATTTATGTAAACAACAATCCAACACTCACTTTGTTTTTAATCATACAAAATCTGATAACAAAGCCCCACTTAATATGTATACATACACTGTAGGCTCCCTCAAATCTGCAAACGCCTAAAATCCGCACATCATCACAAATGTAAACAATGAAACTTTCAGTTCAGATGTAAGGGCAAAATTACATAATTTTTTAGTTGAGTATTATTCTGTATGTATTTTAATATGTAATTCTCGATAATATGACTGAACTCATGGTTCTTCATGAAGGAAGTATAAATTTATTTCTGAAAAAAAAATCAAGATATTGTTCATATCAATGGTAATGACAATCTTTTTACCAAATATATTTATGTATTAATCAAGCTTTTTTGGTTATTAATACTAGCTAATCTAGAAATAAAAATTTATTACTTTATGATTTTTATGTGAATTAATAGGGTACACCTTTTAGAGGAAAGTTTCATTGAATAATTCAAGAAAAATATATCTCATCTTTATTATGCATATTTAATTATACATTGTTATTTATTTGACCTTTAATAATTTAATCATTTTTAAAATTATCTTTTTATTATTTTAGTTTATTATGCTTAATTATTTTAATATTTTACTATATTGCAAGCATTCATTATAATTTCGATTGCATTATTACATACAAATTACTGTTTAAAAAATGTAAACAAAGCAATGGTAAGAAATCCCCAAAATTCTAAAAACAGCACAACCTCTAAGCAGTGCGGATTTGAGGGAGTCTACTGTATTTTTAAAAAGTACTTGGCTTCACCTAAAAAATGAAAAACAATCACAATTATAAAAAAATAAATCAATATTGCACAAAATTATTTCAAATAACTCATTTTTTGTTTGAAACTTCCTAAAAAGACTACATTGAAGTGTACATATTTCCAAAATTCCTATCCTAAATAACAGACTGCAAGATGTTCACTTAAACTGTTGAAATAAACCGACCTGATTATAAGAAACACGTCTCCAATCTACATTAACTACATAAAAAAATAATGTATTGTTTGATTGTTTCTTTAAGCTCATCGTTAATATAATCACATTTATGTTATAGATGTTCAAAATCTGTAATAGGCTCATTTGTAAAAATCTTGAGACAATTCTTTCTTAAATATAAAGTTTTAGTCCTAAATATAAAGTTTAGTGTCTTAAATATAAATCCTTAATACAGGAATATTTATGCTATGCATTTTCCTAATCTGTAATATGTTCATCTGGAAAAATCTTGGACATTTCTTTCTTGCGATCATTTCAAAATAAAGATTTTAAAGTCACTTTTAAATTTCTCACAGCTTCATATATATTCAACTCCTTTTTAAGTCGGTGTCTAATGAGTTCCTAATGACTGCATGAATTTTTCAAATCCTAGGGCAATCTTGAAACCAAAAATATCTTGAAATAAAAAGTGCCTTGGACATTTCTTTCTTGCTATCATTCCAAAATAAAGATAAAAAATATCTTGAAAAAAAAGTATCTTGAAAAAAAAAGTATCTTGAACATTTCTTTCTTGCTATCATTTAAAAATAAAGTTTTTAAAGTCACTTTTAAATTTCTCACAACTTCATATATATTCAACCCCTCCTTTAGTTAGTTTCTAGTGAGTGCATGGATTTTTCAAATCCTAGGACAATGTTGAGATCAAAAATACCTTGAAAGAAAAAGTAATCTTTTTTTTCATTACAGTCATCCTTAACGTTAAAGTTTGATCCAATGTGCAAAACCATCTACAACAGTAAACAGAACTTTTCACTAAATCCTACTGGCTCTCTTGGATTAGTCAACTCGACAAGGTTAATGTTCTATCGTTTGAAATGATTGTTCCATTGAGCCAGCGTTGTCAATGGCAACTTATTTTTTTTATGTACTACTATTTTGAAACAATAATTATCTATGTCATTCACAGATAGATATATACCATGAAAATTAATCTTTAGAAATAGTGGGAGACTAAATAATAAAAATTAGTCACTAGTGGCTATCTTGTTGGAGCAACGAATTTATTAGTTCAGTACTGTTGGTCTTTTGTGCACTTAGAAATTTACTGACCATTAAGACAAAAATACGAGTGAATTTTTTTAAATTTTAGGACACCACTTCTACAAAATTGTATGACGTATACGGTATACAATTTAAAGAGTAGTTTTATTATCTTTCATATTTATTCTTTCTAAACCATTAACAACTGAAAGGTAATATCATAGTTTATAATAGGATAAATTACATCCTTTGACAAGCAAGTGTGTAGAATTGGCAGAGCACCAACATTCTATTCTTTTGATATAATTTTGATTACTGAAAAAACTCTTTTTTTTAAAACAAAAATATTGATTAATTGAAGTTTGAATAACAACTGAAAAAAATATACATACAGCTATTTAAGCTTACGAAAATTACAGAGTAAATGTTTTTGCACATATAAAATCTCTTTCTTTCTTTATATATGTATATACATATAGTGATTTTAATTATAGATTTAAGAAAAAGTGAAACAAAAAGTACACAGTTTGTACCTCCGCAACGTATAAAAATTGTGCTTTTACTTAAAATTATTCACTAAAAATGAACTCCAATTTTCCCCATTAGAATAAATTATAGAATGTTATTTTAATTTTTTTTTTCCCAATTGCAATTTTCTATTATCTCAATTAAAAAATTTATTTGAGCAAAAACATTTACAGAATACCTAGTAATACGCGAAATGGATGTTTATACAACTTTAATTTTTATTTTTAAGTTATAGTTGCTAAGTAATTGTTGATTTTTAAAATAATTTTTTTTCTTCAAAATGTTAGAAAAGGAAATTTCTTTAAATTTTTCGGAAATTAAGGCAGTGATTAAATAACAAGGACATTTTATGACATTTTTAACCTCTTTGCGACCGAAGATATAAAAAATGCAACAAATACTCATTCACTGGTTTTTTTCAAACAATATGACATCAAAGATGACAGAAAAAAAGAAAATTTATGAAATTGATCCTTTAAAGAACTATTAATTTAGGTTCACAAATATGGATCTAAAATTACAAATCCTCTTAAAATATCAATTTAATTATCGTTAACTTAAATTCATAAAATCACTAAGTTAAGTGCTTTAAACAAGAGAATAATATACAAAGCCTCAAATATTTTTACTGTAAAGGATTTAAGTTAAATACTTATGAAAATGTCACTGCCTTGAAGGCATTTTTGCAAAGACAGATGAAAATAACATTTTATGAGGAAATCAGAATAGACGTTGTTATTTATTCGTTTACTTTTACAGCAAAAAACCTTCAGCTTTTAAGAAGTGAAGTCAAAATGAAAAAAAAAAAATCAAACAGTTTATAGACCGGAAGGCAGCAGCACACAATCTCCTCATCGAGTTCACGGATAAAATTCTAGAATAAGTTAAAACTCGATTCGCATATTAAAACGCAATCAGTCTGGCAAGTCATATCTTGGCGAAAAAACACCTGAAAACCCTATCTTAGCAGTTGACTCGTACATTTACTATTGTGTTTTCTTGCACCCGAAAGTATGAAAACATGGAGGACTGGGAGCAGGAAAACACCATGGTAAACCTACGAGTCAACTGCTAAAATCGGGTTTTCAGGTGGTTTCCACCAAGATATGATTTGGCTGACCATTTGCGTTTTAATATGCGAATCGAGTTTTAACTAATTCTAGAATTTCAACCATGAACTTGATAAGGTGATTGTCTGTCTGTCACCTCCCGTTCTATTAGTTTTTATGATAAAAGGAATAAAAGTCCACATATGTGAACCCAGGTAGCTAAGAGGTTAAAATAATTAGGATATTTAGATAACTGAGGCAACTTTTATCCCTAATTTATTGTAGGCTATCAAATCGCTTAGATGAACTACATTCACCATCTTCCACACTTCTCTTGTCACCCTTACAAATGGAGTCATCAGAGAAGATGAAAAGTTCATCCCACTTCTGTTTTTTTTGTTGTAAAGTGCTCTTTAAAGTAAGAATGCATTGCCTGTTTGTGTTTATTTCTAGCAAGATAGCAATTTTTAGAGGAAGGATACCTCATTCGAGTTTCGAATTCCCTTTTAAACTGTAACATTTCACATTTCGATGGCAAGAGCTCATGAATAAAGAATTGGAGAGAATCCCATTCACCATCACACATGGAACATTCAACAAAAGCATTCATTTCATCACTGTAAACAAGATCCTCTTTTACTGAAAGGGTGGTATCCTTAAGGATTAATGCGATGTTCTCTTTATCTTTTATACGAAATAAAAACTTTAGTAGCTGACTTTTATCAATTTCATCTATAAACAAACTTTTTAGAGTATTAGGGCTTTTCTGCCAAAATTCTCTCAAAAGCTTTTGATAGTTACAGTCCTTAAAACCATTTTCAATTTTACAGATAATCGCATCCAATATATAGTAATAATCTGTTGATAGAAAATTCCACATGCGATTTGCCATTCCAATAAAAAAGCTCTGCCAAGGCCATTGTAGAAAACAGTGCAACACTTCGTAGGGGTTATTTTGAAAAACTTCCATTTGTTGCACTTCATCCATTTCTGATAACAAAAAACATAAAGTATCAGTATCTCTTACATATTTTGCAATCTTTACCAAGGACCGTTCTCTTTCCTGTGGGGTTAATTTTTGCAGGAAATACTCAGCTGCTACTTTATTATTCTCATATCCAGACAGGTGAAATACATTTTTGTAAGGAATATGTACACTGCCGAACATTTTTCTCTTCAGAATACGTGACCATAAAGAAATTATGGGAAATTTGTATGAAACAGATTTTTTGAGATCCTCAGTCATCTCGTTCCATAATTTTAGAATCTCGTTCTCCAGGCAATATATACATGCTAGTTTGTAGCGTGTGGATATATCCAAATTCTCATTTCTTACAAACACTTCTGCTGTTCTCTTTCTGTCTGCTGTACCTTGTGGGGTCCAACAAAGTTCAGCTGGTAGATTTACATGAAGATATTTGTAATTACGCTCGATCCACATATAAATTTCTAAGCCAATAGGCTTAATGCAACCTAACACCTTCTCTTTTAGTAGATGTGGTAGTGGGAGCTGTGATGCTTTTTCAATTATTCTTCCTTCGATTGTCTTTTCCCATTCTTTACTTGAATACAGATCACTGGAACAGAGTTCTGAAATTAAAGCCTTAACATCATCCTGGTTCCACAATGAAATGACAATTTTGACAAGAGTTATATGCTCAAGTGAGGGCTTCATAACAAATTCCATGATTAATCTTAAAGAAACATTCAATACACCATAAAAGCTTAATTGATTTAAGAAGAAGAACAGTGAAAAATCACGAGATCTTTATTCATTATTTCTTTGCAGAATTAGCTTTTTCTTTTTTTTTTGGTAATCAGCTAGTGAATTGACATCAGTTAAATATTTCTATATTACTGCAATCTTAAACTAGTCAATAAATTATCTTGAATGAGTCATAAGCAAGCAGATAGCAATCTGACTCCTGATAAAATAAATTGAAGAGTACTAATAAACACAGAAGTTTTTAAAAAATGTTAAAATAACTTTCAAGCTGAAGGTTGAATTAGATACTTTAGATAATCCATAACACCAGTATGATGGTGAGGTAGTAACGATACTTCTCTAAGTATCATTAACAGCAATTACTACAATTGTACTTTCTGAGGTATCAGCTACAGTACTGGAAACTTTATGACAGGTGAGAAACTTTATGAAAATATTGCTGAATAATTGGAAGGCACATCAAAAGAATGCGACCTAGAAGAACAAGTAAAATATAATTTTTGAAAAATACAAACATTGAGATCTAAAAAAAATTCTGATTTATCCATGAGTAAATGGTATAAACAGTATATGCCAAACTTCAGACAGTCATGGATATTTGACACGTAATATATAAGAATTCTTATGTAAACAGTGAACAATTGAGATTATTTGACAAAGCTATATATTTGAATGCAAGTTAGTGTTAAAATTGCAACTATAGGTATCCATCTAGTTTTCCCCAGGGAAAGACAAATCTTATGAGATGCCTCTTACATTTTTCATGATGGGCATGAAGCAAAAATATTGGAAATCTCACCCACCCTTCCAAAAAATAATGATTTTTATTGAATTTTGAAGAATTTGGTCTAGTAAATGATATTGGATGTCCACAGGAAGGTTTTGACTTCTTACAGTTGTTCTGATCTTAGTCACTACTCTGAATTACAGGATAATACAGTACAGAACCATTTATCGAGAATGGTTAGGGTCGGGTGTATTCTGCAACTGGTTGGTCATTGAAGCAACATCTATTTGATCAAATTTGTAGAATGTATGCAGTTATGGCATTATTTGATTTCAAATTAATCAGATTAAGAGTCTCATCCAACCAAGAGCAAAGATTTAAGATAATTTGAAAGAAGGCAATTTATGGAAGTATCCTGGAAACAAAAATTCTCCTGTTTCTTCTGCATAAAAATAAAGATGCTCAAATTTAATTAAATATGCTCCCATTTCAAATCCTAGATGTTAGTTTACATCATCAAGTTATACCATGCACATTGTAATGGTTCAAGCAATCCACACATCAAACTGGTACTGTATGGCACTTTTTTTGGGGGGGGGGAGGGGGATTCTGAAATTGGTCTATTGAAAACATCATTCTGGATAACTGGTTTTCTGGTTAACTAGTTTCCAGATAAATGGTGCCACACTGTACATACAATTCTTTCAGTGACATGAAACATTTTATCATCATTCATTATAAATTTAATTCAGAGACACAAAATTTGCCAATTGTCAAAAAAGTATCTTATCTAAAGACACAGTTAATGTTTTATGGCCTGTAAAAGTATAATGAGCTAGATTGTTTTCGGGGGGGAGGGGGGGAGTTATTAATTGTCTATATCCTCCCTTTGAATTTAAAGTCTTTTTTTACGGAATTACCCAAAAACAGAACACAATCATCCTTCTATAGTTATACAATGATACTTTAAAAGTATGACAATTATGACTGTCACACATTTGTATCAATGTTTGAAAATAAATAACAATTTTGATATTTTAAACAGATATTTAGGAAAAGAAAACCATGAAACAATGAGGGAGTATTTAGGATAAATACTTATTTTTATATAAAACACATATTTCTAAGTAAGAAAATTTTGAAACAATTTTTAAATCTAACAGTTTTCTACTACGTAACTTTGGTATAGAGCTTACGCTCCGGTGAAAGAAAAATTTTTGGGTTCAGGATCTGAATAAACAGACCAAACTGATCTTACGTGAGTAAAATTTTGAGAATTAGAAGGTATTTCTTGTAAGGATATTGCAGCACTACACGATTTATTTTCCAATGAAGAGTTGCATATGGCAGAAGTTTTTCAGCAGGGTTGTATTGACTTTATCCATGGGTGGTTTTAACCGTTCTGTTGAAAATAGATTCTGACAATCAGTGGTCAAACTCACTTTGATTGAGAAAAGAAATTAAAATTTATTTTGTTTAATGATAAATTTAGTGCAACATTTGAAAGGGTTTGTCAAAACAACATTTAACAAAACATTTGGGGTGTTTGCAAGCATTTTACTTGAAGTTATATTTTAATTTTCCTAACTTTTTAATTTAAGAGCACACAATTTTTTAAAGCTAGGTAATTATCATAAATATTGAAATATTTTTAATAATTTGATTGCATATGTACTTTTATATAAAAAGTGCAGGAAACTAAATTACATTAAGTGAAAGAAACATTTGAAAATATTAAAAAAGTAGTTATTCTACATCTTTAGTTTTAATGTCTGCTTTAGTACTTTATTATTTATATGATAACTTGTCAGAAATTACATATTTTCTCTTCACTGGGTATTTACACATCTGTATTCATAAATGTATCTTTAATGTATTGTGTATGAACTACAAGACATATTTCTAGTTAAGTCTACTATTCTTATATATATTAAGATATTTTAACATATTTTTAAAATACTGACCAACATATCTTAATGATAATAAATATTTAAAATTTTGGAAAGCAAATTATGATTTTTAAAGCCTTACATTTATGAATACAGAGGGATAACTATCCAGTGAAAAGAAAATACGTAATGATGCCTAAGAAACTGGTATATAAATAATAAATTATTTTAATTTTGTTATTTAAAACTCAAAAAATGATTATGGGTGTTGTTGTATTGTGTTACGACGATTGCATAGTTTATACCGGATGAAATCAAACTTGGAAATTAATTTTTATACTGATGAAGAGTAAGCATAAACATTCATCAGGTGCATTAATGTAATTTTTAAATTCAAAATCAATATTTTCCAATTTTTCATTACTATCCACCAAGTACAATCTATTAGTTACACTTTAAGAAAAATTTACGAAAGGTATGTTTCTGTATAAAATATTACATAAGACACACAAAAATTCCATTTATATTTAATAATTATTAAAATTAATTATTATTATAACATATATATGAAATTAATATTCACATAAATATAAAGTTTAAGTAATTTATGTTGACTAAAGTTATTTAATAGAGTTTTGACCATTTTTGAGTGGTTAAAACCAATTTTAACCATTTTTAGAAGGATAAAACCAGTTTTGACCACTGTCCAGGTTAAAATTAGACTGGTCAAAATTACAACCCTATTTTTCAAAGGTTCTTTTACAAGAGGAAATATCTTTTTCATGTCAAGGAAACTACCTGGCTGCCAGACCAGGTAGCTGAAATGTAGAGCTTTGGCAATTTTAAATCAAAAGACTTGGGTTAGATTCCATGTGCATTTTTTCACTCAGTTAGATAAATTCAGTTCGTATAGCATCTGTTCTCGCAAATGGAAAATTCCAATTGGTAAACATTGAAAATTTAAAAAAGAAAAAATATATAAATTTTAGAGACAAATTTCATGTGCCTAAAAAATGTAAACTATGCATCGATTAGAAATTTTGTCATTGATCACTGTTTATGCCATTTCTGTTTACAAACAATTAGCAGAAAATGCACTTTCGTCTGAAGTATGCAAAGGTTGTTGTAAAAAGAAGGTACCCAATTCAAAATGTAGCCAATATATTATTAATGTATATAATTAACTTTTATTAATGCTTATTTTTAATTAAAGTTCAAATGCTAATGGCTGAGTGAAACAACAATTAATTTAAAATCTTGATTTATTTGTAAATTTTGATTTGTAGAAGTCACAGGTAATATAAAGGACAATCTGCAGTGCTCTCTCTCTCTTTTTGGCTGTCACGTGATCAAGGTAGCTCAGTTTCTACCAATTGTCAATTGCCATGTGATCAAAATAAACTGAAAAGCAGCCAGAGTCGGAGGGTGCCCCAGCAAGTCTCTTTCATTGGATGTGGTAGCAGTATACTTCATTATCTGTATATTTATTAGTACCAAAGGAAGAATTTAATTTCAAAACAAGTGCATCTGTCAGTTGATTTTCTGATTAAAGATATTTTCTCCAACAAAATAAATATAGCAGTATTTTATTGTGAAACCAAAAGTTGTTTTCCACTCCAATTCCTTGAGTTACAGATAAAAAAGAAGTATATATTAAATAATTACGAGTTTAATTACTAAGTTTTAAATAGAAACAAAATAGTAAAAATAGAAATTAGCTAACTTAATATTTGCTAAATTTACAAGGCAAATAAATACCTTTATTTATTCAGATCGACATATTTAATTGCTCTGACAGCAACATTCTCAAGATCTATGCAGCCACAAATATTATCGCAAAGAAATTTTAAACAGAAAAACTGGTAAACAAAAATCATGGGATCTCATGCATAAAGAAAATATCTGCAATATTAAAATTATATATTTGTGAGCATGAACTATTTCATACTATTGTTTCATTAATCTGCAAAGCATTTCTTTCCAAATTTTAGGAAGCTCCATGGAGGCTGAATCATTGGATATATTCCGTAAAAAGATCCCTATATATTATTGCAATGAATTGCAAATAAAATCTGGATAAATTATTCTGCTACTTTTAAAATTAATCTGCAAAGGTTATTTAATGTTTCAGTTAATGTCATTAAGCATGAAATCGCATGATTTTTGTTCAGGGGAGAGTGGCTCACTATGGGATACCTTTTTCTTTCTTTATTTTTTTTTATATTGATCAACTGTCAAAATTTTACCTGGTATACATTATTTTAACCTTTGCCTACATTATTAAATAGCTTTTGATCTTATATCCATTGTACAAAATTTTAAAAAATATATTTATTAAACTAGTGCTTTGTCCCAAGGTGTACCACCTGGTGGGGCACCTTGGGACAGTTAAAAATAGATGTGAAATGTTCAATAATTGAATTACAATATACATGGAATTTTTTGTTCAGGAAAAGATATTTATTTAAACTGATAGAGAAAAGATAACTATTGTGAATTTTCAAAATTTTAAGGGTGCAATGAATATTTGGTTGATATTTGGTATTCGGCCTTGATATTCCTGTCCAGTTTTTTTTTCATGCTCTAAATTTGAAGGAACGTCTTTTTATTTGCTGAAGCATATTCATAAGCAAGGGACGGGTTTCATAATCCATAGTGATATTTTGAAGCTTGTAAAAAGTTGTCTACGATCTTTCCTTCCTTATCATGGTGAATATTTTTCAACTTTGTATCTTTGATATATACTTAAAGTTAAAATTCGGTTGTTCGCTTTTTAAAAAGTACTAAAATGACGATTCAGAGTGGTCTTACTAACATTGTAAACTGCAGCAGATTTTCTAAAATTCATTTCATCTGATACAATTTTTGCAGCAGCTTTCTGAATATTGTCAGCATGAATTGCTGCATTTTTTTTTTTGTACTCTAAATTTCTAATCCTTACCATTCTTAAGCATAATGACTTCCTAAAAGAAGAAAAAACTATTAATAAATACATGTTAGGTAGATTCAATTAAATAAAATTAAACAAACTATCTCTTTGTTAAAATATTTCGAATAAAAGTTATCTTGTGTCCGAAGGTGCCCTACCTCCACCTGTCCCAAGGTGCACCATATACCTACTATGAAATTTTTAGAATGGCAGGCTGTTAGGCTTAGCACTAGAACTTATCCATCATATATCATTACATCTTGTTATTATACGTCAGTTTCATAGAGAAAGCTTTAAATTTCCTTATACAGTACAGAACCATTTATTCGGAATGCTTGGGGTCAAATGTATTCTGGATAACTGGTTTTTCCGGTTGACTGGTTGTGCATGAAAGTAGCATCCATTTGATAAGTTTTGTGGAATATATGTGGTTGTGACATTATTTCTGATATTAAATTATTGGATTACTTGGATTAAAATACAAAGCAAGAAAGAACAAAAGTTAACCAGAGTTTAAAAAAGGGAAATTATGGGAATCCCTTAGGAACAAAAATTCTTCTGTTACCTCTGCATGAAAATTAAAACATTTTAAATACAACTAAATATGTTTTCATTTCAAATACTAGATGTTGTCACCAAATTATGCAACTGTTAAAGCAAAGCCTATGTCAAACTGACAGAGTGTGATACCCTTTTTCTGCAAAGATTCTGAAATCAGTCTATCAGAAATATCATTCCGGATAACTGGTTTTCCGGTTAACTGGTTTCCGGATAAATGGTTCCATAATGTATTACCTTTTACTTTAAAATATTTTCAATAAAATTTCACTTTGTAACTTATCAAACTTTTACATGAAAGTTACTAGACATATTTGGGAAATAAAAATCTTAATAAATTCTTACTTGCTTCATCAATGGAATCAAAACATGTCTCAAAGTTAGATTGTGCTACTATCTATCTGCATCTGCAAGAGCTAAGTGTTAATTTAAAATCTAGGGCAAAAAATGAAACTGTCCAGAGGTGTACCGTGTTCCAAGGAGAGCTACTTTCCCTTACCAATTTTTCTGTTTAAAATTTTTTTTGCGAAAATATTTGTATCTGTATAAAACTTGAGAATGCTGCCATCAAAGCAATGAAACATGCCGATTTGAATAAATAAAGGTATTTATTTGCTTTGTAAATATAATTTTATCACTTTTAGCAAATGTTAAGTTAGTTTTAATGTTACAAATGATTTTCATATATAGTTTTATAGAAATTAGATGATATAAAACAAGTGAAATATAACAAAGATATTTACACATACTTTGAATTTGAAACAGGAAGTTCAATTATTTAATAAATTTCAGACTTTCACAATTTCCCCCATATCATTTCAGATAATTTCACTTGGTATAGTTTCTCCTTTTAGAAATTCTTTGAAATTAAATTTCGAGGAGAACTGCATCTGTAATACAAAAGAAAACACCAAATTTATAGTTTATATAAAGACAGTGAAATAACAAAAGCATAGTAAAGGTATAGGTTTTTCAATTATATCTAAACAGAAATGTTTAATTTCTGCAATTCGTTTGGAACATATAAAAAACATTATGCAAATACATGGAAATTTGATTAATTAGAAAGTTTGGCACAATCCCAGAACAAGCGAGACACCCCATTTGGCGACTTTTCTGACGTGCGCCAACAACCCTACGTACGCCAACCTAAAATGCGGCAAGCTGAAAACTCACGTGATTGGTCCGCTTTCTTCACTGCCGCCAGACTGTTTTCTACTATGTCATCATCCTGTAATCATGGAAAATACTACATTTATTGGGAATTAAAACGGCCTATAGAGGCGCTGCTTGCGGCCTTCGGTACAAGAAAATTGTCCCTCTAATTTCCCTTTAACTAATGCTAAAGTGCCATTGAAATAATTCTTTATTGTAAATGTATTTGAAAGTTTTAGATGTTCAAATTCGGATAATTTTTACTTTGTCATATAAGATAGAACACAAATGTCACAGGAAATCTAAAATTGTGCAAAAGAATAATCATTCTGAACAAATTTAAAATACATGTAACGCAATGCGCTTGCAATGCAGTATCCTGAAGCGAGAAGTTAAATCTTTTCTCCACCAGATTGCGTATTCGAGCGCTTGAATCGCCAATAAATAACGACATCTCTCTATTCTAAAAAAAAGTAACTACCGCTGTCACCGCCGCCGCCGGTTTTGAATTTTTAGTGACCGGAGGTCTTTCTTCGTTAATATTAAGAAAAATAATGCATACAAAAATATGAAAATCGGTAGTATTATACAGAAATGTTTGATAAACACGCTGATGCAGACAGTTTTCAGATCGAAGAATTATTTTAAGAGATATTTAATGCTAAAGTTGGACAAAATTGTTCCACTAAAAAAGTTTTATAGGAGCAAAAACTGTTCATAGGAATTTAATCATTTTTAGATCATTTTATGCGTTAGAATTTGCCGGAGTGCAGATTGCATTAATTTTTTTATTTTGACTAATTTTTTGAGGTTTTATTTCTATTTTAAATTCAGATTTTCAGCATTTCTAGAGATATTTTTAACAGATTTTAGAAAGTGATATTAATTTAAACTGTTGCCAACTGTATAAACAGCGAAAACAATAATGTTTGCTTCAAAAAAAAATATATTTATACGTGCAAATAAATTAAAAATTTATTTACACGTGACTATTATAAACAGAAAAAAACATTTGAAATTAGAATTAAATAATTATGTACAAAAAGCAGGAACTTATTAAAAATTATGTCATAAAAACTATAATTACACGTGAATTTTAAGAGAGAAAGGAATTTGTAAAACAATAAGTTTATTAACATGCGTTAGAAGTCTTAAATAGGAGAAATTACGTCATATTTACGTCACATTACAGTTATTACATAAAATGAACACAAAATAATATTGCAAAACGGTTTAAATTTAGAAATAGCGCTAGACATTTATTTGATATTTTAAGAGGATATTTTTCAACTATTTTTGTTAGGAAAGCGCAAATAATATTTCATTTCTAACACGAGTATTTTCACGTGAATATTAAAAAGAGAAAGAATAGTTTGGTCAAAATTACGTCAGATTAAAAACGATTAATTTAAAATGTCTCATTTAAAAGAACTTTCTTTTCACTTTATTAAAAAATACCAGGAGACAAAGACTCTGCTTACTTAATTCCTTTTATATTAGCTTATTTTGAAATGTTGTTACACGTGTCTACGTCATCAAGTGATTTTTATTCCGACGTTTTATTTGTATTTTTATTAATGTTGTACTGATTTATTTGTTTTTTCGTTATTTAAAATAAAAATTATGTCAATTTCTATAATTTGGCGAGTGGTTTGGCGATTTATATAATTTGGCGAAATTGGTCGACGGGATAATCAAGTAGTACCGCAACGGATTTGGCGTTAAAATTCCCCAATCAAAAAGAAATGAATAGAAATCCGTTTATAGAGAGATCGCCACTGTTTTTTAAATTATAATTCAATCTTTCGAAATCTTTTTAAAGCCGATCAAATTAGCGTGCATTTAGAGTCTACGGTGTCTGGACGGGGGTTGGCGAGCGTAGCTCGTAGGGGGCCGAGCCCCCTAGTATTAGAAAACACAGGAAAGATCATTTTTATGACATTTGAAATAAAATAAACGATTTAAACTACCTTTCTAAATCAGAGTAATGATTTAAAGATTAAAATTTTCATTTCTCAACAACTTTCAGAAAAAATCTTAAACCATGAATCAGAGTAAACACTGAACAATTCATTTTTAATTTACGAAAGTATGAACGTTTCGCGTTCATGAAAAGAAAATTACATATATCACTGAATACAGCAACCTAGTTTTGAAGCAATCTGAAAAACGCAGGAAACTCCTTAAAGCGGCAGTTTGTAAATGACGTATGAAGTATATGAACGATACGCGTCCATTTACCGAAAAAAACATCACTGGATTCAGCAGTTCTAGCTGTGCAGCAATCTCAAAATGTACAAAACTCGTAAGGACAGCATACATGAGAAATATACAATAAACGGCTAATATAAAACATTATAACAAAATATGCATACAATTATTAACATACCTTAATAGACATCTCCTTTTTTGAAACCCAAATCTAAAAAATGTTGAATTGCCATAATTTTGTAAATTTCCAGTTGTCGGTAAACTTCATTTAATTTCCAGCAAAAAAAATTAACAAATACTCACAATTTCAAAGTAAATTACACAGGTACTTTAACTTTCAAATTTGACATCTAAAAACAAAAAAAAAATTAACAAATATTAACAATATCAAACTTTGCCTTGTCGTCATTTTAATTTTAGAATTACAAATTATTACAAAATGTCTCCCTTCTACTTCGTGCTACACAAATTACAAAGTATGCGAAGTTGAGTTGTCAAAACACCACTGAGCTAATTGTCAATAAAAGGTTTCAGGTAGGCGTAACCATTCAATACACAACAAACCAATCAATCCCATTAAATTGATCCAAATCCAATATCAGACCACTGTACGCGTGGAAAGAATTTACGAAACGAACTGGTAACAACAAAAATCCATTTATCGCCTCGCCAAATTGAACGATGCCAAGTGTCTCGGCTGTTCTGGGATTCAGCCGAAAGTTTTTATATGAAGTTAGGATTTTAGATCAATGACTCCCAACATTATTACCAAATAGAATACTTATTAAACAAATGATGTATCGCAGATCAGTCATAATTTATCTCAATTACATTGTCACTGTTTCAATGATACTTAAAAGTTGTTATTATAATTTATGTTCTTTTTCTATTTTGCTAGTTAAGGATTTTTCAGAACATATGGAAAAATGGGGCACACTGAATAATTTGGGTGATTTTAGTTTTTCAGAAATTTCAAATTAACCTAAATGAAAAAAATCCTGGCTATACCTTCTTTTTTCATCATTGAAGAAAAAAAAATTAAAGCTTGAAATTTTATCCCACTGTGCCCCATGTGTATTACATAAAGTACTATGACTATTACATGACCAGAAATCCGCAAAATTCTAAAATCCGCACAACATCTGGTCCCAAGCTGTGCGGATTTGAGGAAGTCTACTGTAGTATACAACTAAGAAGCAATCTACATAATTATATTCAAATATATTTTTTTAACTAGCCAAAGCAGTCATTAGATGATAAAAGTACCCGATTTTCAGAATATTGTTATATCAAGGGTTTATCAAATAATTTTATGAACCTTAGACTTCTTATTTAATGCTATGATCTTATTTTAAACAAATCTGATATAAGTTATTTTAGCTTTAGTGTAATTTCAGAATATTTTTTTATAGCTTGTGACACATTTTTTGAAACATCAAATTCCTTGAAAAGAGCGTGTGTGCACGAGGAGAGAAGAGATTAACTGTTCCTCTCTAATATGATACTCCATACGCTTAATTAAAGGTCAAAACAGGGAAATTTCATTACTGGCCAGTGGCCAGTAGTACCAGTTTTATAAGTGACCACTTTCTTTAAACTAGCAGCCACTTTTTTATTTAAAAATACTAAACAGTAAACTTTTGTTAAAATTTTTATTAGAATTAATCTAAAATTGAATAGCACAAATAAATATGCTAATATAAACATACTGCAACCAGAAAAAATAGAATAACATGATGAAATGCAAAAAAAATTTACTCTCTCCTTGTAGGAAAGTGGCCGATGACAGCCAATTTTTTAATAGCCACTTTTTCTCATTCACTGGCCCTGTGGCCAATAGCTAGTGCTAATTTTGACCTTGACACTTAATGTTTTTATAAAATATAGCTTGCTTATACATAACTACACGCTTAAAAAAAAATGATCATTTAACACAATTTTATAAATCTGAAAAGCTAATGCGAAAGAAACCTTGGTTAAAAAATTAATTATAATAAATTATAATTATTGTGTTACAAATTGACATAGCTTTAAGTGATTCTCTAAGATGCAGATTCATTTTATGGGGAAAATGACTTTATATAAAACAACATAACTTTGTGTAAAACAACATTTATAAATATACAATGTAGTGTTTAGAAAAGTAACTTACTTACAAGCATCATACTTACAAATAACTATTACTGAAAACTCATATCATCAAAAACAAGCATGAAAAAGTCCCTTAACAGGATATTTACAAAAGTGAAAGCGGGGTCAACAGGTAGTAATCAACAAGCATACACATAATTCTTGAAAAAGTCCCATTGAAAACATTCTATAATTTAAATAAATAAATAAATTATAAGAATCATACTAAACTGATTAAAACAACATAAACAATGTAGAATGCATTTTAAAATTCCCTTTTCTTAGGGAACAGAAAATGTATTAAAAAATTACATACTTACAGTCAGTCATAATAAGTTAATACTTACTGATCGAGTAAACATTTACGACTGTTCCTGATTGACGAGTTTCAAAAATAGCACATAGTTGAAAGGCATTGGAAGAAATTCCACTTTCTTGCAGAAGACCACAAATGGTAGTCGTTTTTTATACAGAACTACACACCTGTGTTCCCCTGAGAGCAAAAAACATAGTAAAATGTGAATCTATCATGACACCAGCAGATTCTCCAGACACTCTGTATTAAAACTTTTATGGATTTTGAAAGTTTTTCAAACTCATTCTGAAAAAAAAAAAATATGAATTTTTCCAATTTAAGCCACCCTTGGTCTGGAAAAAGGCGGGGAGGGGTGAAAAAAATTCATATTCCAGATTTTACAGTTTTAATTATACTAGCACTACTGAACAATTATTAAAGAATTTCAGAAAAATAGCATCTCAAATTTTTTAAAAGAATAAGGGGTTTATTAATAGTACCTAGTAATAATAACTAATAGTAAAAACTGTTTATTTAAAAAACAGGTTTGTTCATTTTAACAGAAGTTAAATTTTATATATCATCAAATTTTTTTTTTATTTTTTTTTTGGGGGGGGGGAGGATTACACATTTATTTATTTAATCTCATTCTTTAATAACATCTGCATTTCTAATTAAATAATTCACGGTTAATTTTAGAATCATCAAATTCATACATTTCCCGTCAATAAAATCAATTTTGACTGTAAGAAATAAAAGTTAATACTCACTATTTTCCGATGAAAGATTTAAAAGCAAATTTAGAGCAAAACTATTATTTTATACAGATGAAACATTAATTGAGGCCCATAACCAGACTCCAATAGGCACAGGGCCCTGGGCAACCACCCTTTTTGCCTGATGAATGTGCCAATCCTAACAGTAAATATAATTCATTTACTACAATGCATTTTCAGGGAAACATTTTAATAAAAAATTAAGATTGATAGCTATACATTACACAGCAAAGGAAAGTTTAATATAGAACTTAAAGCCATGGTTACATTTTTAAAATGGAAAAGAACAATTTTCTTCTGTTTACTGCTATACCCTGCAGTTTTTTAAAGGCTATGTAAAATTCCACCAGCCTTTTTAGAAAAACTACTCACTGCTGGTAAGCACACTGAAGAAGTTCCCAAATCTGATCAAAGTGAGAGTTTTAGTTATGAATTTTTCCATCAATTTTACATTGCAATAAAAATTATAAAATCAAACACATTAAAAAAATTGTTTTATTTACTTTTGACCTCAATATTTTATTTAAGTTAGCATAACACGAAAGCTAAATAATAGTGCAGTGTAGAGAGAAGGATTGAACACATTAAATTTTTTTCAAGAATAAAAAACTGGTCAAACTATTAAGAGTTGTTGTTTCTTTCACACCATTATACTGGCGAGAGATAATAAAAAAATTTAAGAAGGAAAAAACTCAAACAATTATTCAAAAAGCACAAGGAATATTTATAAAACTAAAAACAATGCGGGAATTTGAAGATACGGAGAAAATTTATCAATGATCAATTTTACATAATACGAAACGGTCCAGTGTTCTAATTTTTTTTTTATGGTGATCTTCAAAAAAGTGTTCCACTTTAATGTGTAACACATGATAAACTAATGACAATTGTCGTCATTTAAGCACAACAACAATTTAGTATCTTCATAACACATTAAATACTAACAAAAAGATTAAAACAAACCAGAAATAAAATGATCTTCGCATATCCAGAAATTTTTTCTTTTTGATTCTGTTAAAGCATCTATTTTCAAGGCAGCCAACCACTTTGAATGTCTGCTGTACGTTATTTCATAGTGACTTTTTCTAATCCCAGAAAAAGCAAAAAAAACATTATTTTCAGTATTATCATTATTATTACTGCCTTGAAAGGAGTCGAGAAGCGCGATATTTACTAAAAACGCTTTAAGCCTGCGTAAAATGTGGATAAATTATAGCACACTTGGCAATGATATCAAGTGAGATAAAGAAGCCAATATGGTAAACAGAAATACACGAAAAAGATGCTCACAAGACGTCACAAGATGGGCAGTAGATTGCGCAGATAGAAGATTTTGGTGTCCATATTTTTGACGTCATACCAAAATGCCCTCAGAACTTAAAGAATCAGCTCCAGATAGAATATCATCCATATACATGTCTTCTCTCAGTACGGGTGCTGCTAAAGGAAACTTGCTTCCTTCATCCTTAGACAATTGAAGTAGTGTTCTCATGGCAAAAAAAGGGCGCTAACAGTACCATAAGTAACTGTCGTTAATTCAAAATTTTTATTTGGCTCCCTAAGTCCTTCCTTCCATAAGACTTTTTGCAGCTTCCTCTGATCTGGATGAATAGAGATTGCTCTATACATTTTTTGAATGTCTGCAGTGAAAGTGACGATATATTTTCTAAATCTCACCATAATTGAGAATAAATCATCTTATATTACACCTCCGTTATATTGAATAGAATTAAGTGAGTTTCCCTTAGTTGTTAAGGAAGACGCGTTAAATACAACTCTCAAAGGCGTTGATATACTTTTTTCTATTCCTCTATACACTCCAAGATGGGGAATGTAATAGGATCCACTTTCTTCCTCGCTTTCGTTAACTTCAACCATGTGGCCTAACTGTTGATATTCTTTTAAGAAATCTGAATATAATCTTAAGTACTCAGGATCTTTTGCTAGACGATTCCATAAAGAATTTAATTTTTTCGTAGCGATTTGTTTTGAGTTTCCTAAAATAGCTGGATCCTCTTTTAAGGGCATTTTAACAACATATTTGCCGCTTTTGTCTCGTGTATAATTTTCTACGAAATGTTTCACACAAATTAAAGTCTCTTTACTTTTTGGTTTTTCAACCTCGATATTTTCTATCTCCCAGAATTTCCTAAGTGTCTTGTCTAGGTTGGTTTCTTTCTTAATAAACCCACAATGAACTTTGTTTTCATTCTCTGTCGAAAAACTTCCCGATACAACAAAACCGAAAACTGTGTCTTGCAAAATAAGATCAGAATTATTAACACGAATTTGTCCCGGTCTCAAAAGCTCATAAAAAATTCCTGCTCCTAAGAGCATGTCTACATGTTCTGGGATATTGAAACTAGCATCTGCTAATTTTACATTAGGTAAATCTTGTATTGAGATTTCAATTGGACGTGAAGGCGTTAAATCTGCAGTTATTTTCGGAACTACCAATAAATCTAAATTTTTCACAAAACTTTCATCTCTATTGCATATTGATGCATTAACTTTATGATTTATTACTAAGGTAGCATCATTTACACCTGACACTAAGATGTTTGTTCTCTCTTTTTTTAAATGCATTAGCTCTATTAAATGACGGGATAAAAAATTACACTCGCTGCCTACATCTAATAAACACTTTACTCTATGTTTACATCCCGATTCATCAATTAGAAAACATATTACAGTTGAAAGTAAAACTTTGCTCTTTTTATTCGAATAGTTACTAATAAAGGTTTTCTGAACGAACTCTTCTGCATTAGCGTTCAAGACTGATGTGCCACGATTTGTTGGCCTAGAATCTGAACATTCTTCCACATTTACCTTTCCTTGTTTATTTTGTTCCGATGAAACATATTCTTTCACGTATGTGTTGTTATTTGTTTTTGGAAAATGTATAATTTTATTATGACGTTTTTTACAAAAGCACGTGTACTTTGACGGACAATTTGCAACTGAATGTGAATTTAAACAATTAAAGCATAACTTGTTACACTTTATAACGCTCACTCTTTCATTGACAGATAATTTTAAATTATGCGGGCATTTTGAAAGAGTGTGATTTTCATGGCAAAAAATACAACTTAATGTTTTAACATCTGATAAGAATACTCTAGATACACTTTTGGAGTTAGTATATTTACGATTAACACTAAAATTCTCAGTAAGAGATTTTCCGCATGATGTGAAATATAAATCAATCTCTCGTCCCAACTCTTCTGGTAAAAACCATTTATCTCCTTGTCTCACACTAATGTGGGAAGCTGTTTCTCTATCTAATGTTTGATATAATTTATCTGATACTATAAGTTGTTTTAGACTCTCGAAGTTAGAGACATTTCTTAAATTTAAATAATATTCCCAGTTTGTCATTAGACGTGAAGAAAACTGTACATGCGTCTCATTTGGTTGTTTAACAGCTTTTCTAAATTGCTCTAAGCAAAAATAAGGTGTAGGTTGAAATTCTTTTAACACTAATTCTTTTATTTTTGCATAATTCTCGATATCACTATCATGTAAGTAAGTTAATATGTTAGATGCTTTATCCCCTAATAAATTTAACAGAATTTCTGCTTTATATTGTTCTGGAACATTTTTAGTCTTAAAAGCTCGTTCTAAAGAAGAAAAGTAAAACCCCCATCCTTCAGGACGTATAGGTATTTTTACAGTCAAAGTTCGAATACTTTTTATCAATTGATCTAACGATTCTAATTTTATTTCACTTTCACTAATATTAGATTTAGCTTCAGATTTAATTTTAGCTAGTTCTAATTCAAGTTTAATTTTTTCCAGATCATATTGCTTTTGCTCCTCATCAATTTTCCTTTGCGCTTCATGTTTACGATTTTCAACTATATCGTTTGCTATATCTTTCACAAAATCTGGTTTATTTTTATACATTTCACTGTCTTCAATAATAACGTTTAAATCAGCAATTGTCATATTTTCATTAACATTTAGATTTATTTCAGTGGCTATAAGACTTAAATCTTCTTTTTTTGCACCTTTAAACATTGTTTAATATATGTATAACAGTAAAGATAAGAAAAATCACGTTCACTTACTTTTCGAATAATCTTTTGAGGAATTTCGTAGCACGGAACTCTTAGAACTTATCATTCATCTCGGCGTTTCACTCAACTTAAAATTTGATTTTAGAAGCTCGTTGAATTTAATCCCAGGCCACTTCTTCGTTGCTCGGCGGACCATTATGTTAACTCATATTAAATACTCACAAATACACAAAATAACAAAACTGCAGTGCATTGTTTTTTATTAAATAATATCACAAGAGCCGCTCATGGCTACTTCTTTACAACAAAACATTCTATAAACTCGCATAAACAAATGCAGACGATAAAAATTATTGCCAAAAATGCAAAGCATAAAAACGACCGAACATAAACTTTATAAACATAATTTTTATATTCTATAACAAATATTTTAAAATCAAAGATAAATTTTGAAAGATTTGGAAGAAAAATTGTACCATCATATACAGTTTACTTGTCAGAAAAACACTAAAGTAAAAAATAGATGAAGGATACAATTTATTCAAATGATAGTAACTTATATTAACTGTGTATTATCAGCGCCAGGTCAAGTACAATTGTGCCAAGCATGACGCATGACTCCAGTTATAATCTCTACGTTAACCCTTAGTTTTTGACAACTATATAGTATTTCATTGCTAATAAGAGCTGCAATGTCATGATAATAATATGGGAACAGATTACTCTGTGGTCTGCTTCATAAACTTGGCGATTTTTTTCCACACCAAATTGCTGTCTTCAAAAGTGATCGCCAAACTGAAACCAGGAGATAAATTTATTTTCAAATATAGCGATCACTTTAAATACTCATGAAAATCCAAGTATTTTTTTAACAATGAAAGTAATTATTTAAATCTAATAATTTCTATGTCAGGGGGACTCTGCCCCTTGAACCCCCCGTTCAACAACAATTTTTTCAGGAAGAAAAATTTTGCCTACAAATATTTCATTTAAAAAATATACAAACACACAATTTTACCAGAAAATTTTAAAAGTTAATACTTTTAACTTTTGAAAGTAATTGCCATATTTGAAAATGAATTTCGTTGGTGCTTCAGAATTGCAATCAATTTCGAAAGTGCGTTTTTAGCACGAATACAAATAAAACAAAAATAGTACTTACATTTTGCAGATTCCTTCAAATTTTGAAGAATTAAATAAAAGAGTAAAAAAAAAAAAAAAAAAAAAAAAAAAAAAAAAAAACAGCAGAGTAATTTAGATTCTAAAGAAAAAAAATTCTATATACACGTTGCGTGCAGTAAAACACAATCAAAGATTCATTCAACTGCCTCTGTCAAAACAATATTCCAATCTTAGCAATCAATATCGATCCATGTATTGTGAATCACAAATCCACCTGAATATAAAATGGACATGAAGCCGCCATCAAAAAAAAATCGAAAAAAGTAATAAAAATCAAACCAATATGTACGGAGGTGTTCTAAATTAAAAGAGAAATTAGCGGACTGTTAACATAAATGTTTTAATGGAGGCTAATGGCGACTTGTTGCCGCAGAGGTTGTTCCTCTTACACTCATGCGTACTCAACCCGTGATCCGGGTTCAACGAAAGGGTTACATTAAAAGGATTGATTGCCAATTGGCATAGATGCGGGGGTGGTGTTCCGTCGCCAAAGGCGAATTACAATGTTTGTTACAGGTACGGAACATCCCGCCCGGCGTTGAAATATTATATTTCAATATGTATAAAATGCAATACAGATAAAAAAAAAAAACACAACATAGTACAGATTATAAGCAAAGAAATAAAATAAACACAATTAATACACAATGAAACACAATTACAGTCCAGATTTTTGTTAATCATTGTCATTTATGGGTAATATGCTTATTTTGTTAACAGAACGTTTAAAATTGCCCTTAGCGGTGCGTAGTTCTACTACTCTGACCATTCCGTCAGCACCTGGGATTACCTTAGTAATGCGACCTAGAGACCAGGTGCAAAGTGGGAGTTGAGTGTCCTTTAATAGGACCAACATGCCTGGCAAAATATTTTGTTTTTTAAACATCCATTTGTTTCTCTCCTGTAAATTACTGAGATAATTGTTTTGCCAGCGTTTCCAAATCGTTTGGGTTAATTTTTGAGTCCTTTGCCACTTGTTAAGCAAGTTATCCTTTACCTCCATCAAATTAGGTTCAGGAATTAAATTAAGGGGCCTGCCTATGAGAAAGTGGCCTGGAGTTAACACCTGAAGATCGTCAGCATCTGTGGACAAGGGACAAAGCGGTCGCGAATTTAAAATCGCTTCGATCTGTGTTATTACGGTTAGAAATTCTTCGATCGTGAGATGAGCGGAACCTACTGCTCTTTTTAAATGGTATTTGAAGGCCTTAACTCCTGCCTCCCAAAGTCCACGAAAGTTGGGTGCTCTAGGAGGGGAGAATTTCCAGTTAATGCCTTCTGAAGCTAAAATGTTACAAACTTCATCACTGGCTACAAGTTTACGTAAACGCTTCAGTTCTGCTGAAGCCCCAACAAAATTAGTAGCGTTATCGCTAAAAATTACCGAACTCCTCCCACGACGAGCGAAGAATCTCTTTAGCGTTGCTATTATCGCCTCGGATGTCAAGTCGGAGACAAAATCCAAGTGTACAGCTTTAGAGGCCATACACACGAAAATGGCAACGTATATTTTTTGGAAGGTACCCTTTCTCTGACCCTTATATTTTATTTCAAAGGGGCCACACAGATCTAATCCTACTCTGGAAAATGGTGAACTGGGCGTTATTCTTTCAGGAGGGAGATCTCCCATTACTTGATTAGCCAGCATAGGCTTAATTTTAAAACATTGCACACATTCATGTACTACCTTGCGAGCTGTGTTTCTACCGCTAAGAGGCCAATATTTTTGGCGCACAGTGTTCAAAAGAGCCTGGGGCCCGACATGAAAATCTCGTACATGATAATACTGGAATATGATTCTCGTTAAGCGACAGCTCGCTGGTAGCACTATAGGAAATTTGTGATCAAATGGTAAGTTAGATTTAGCCAATCTACCTCCCACCCTTATCAAGCCATTCGAATCAATAAAGGGGTTCAAAAATTTTAACTTACTTGAACCATGCACCGAAGATCCCCCTTTCAGGGCGGAGATTTCCTTGGAAAAATACATTACCTGCACATGCTTAATCAAGCACACTTCTGCCCCCATTAATTCCTCCAGTAACAGAGGGCCTGTTGCAGTTGCTACCCTCTTACACTTTAAAAAAAACCTAAAAATATATGCTACAATTCTAATTAATTTAAGAAAATTATTTGTTAAAGTCAACAAATTATCAAAAAAATTAATGTCCATATTGTTGATTAAAGTCACTTGTCTACTGGCTTTGAGTTCATTGGAATAATAACTGTTCGAGCAGTCAGTAAGACTAGAAATAGGTTTCTCTATTGCTTCTTTAAGAATTTGAAGTGGCGGCCCATTCCACCATAGTTCACTGGAGGCAAGGTTTTTCACATCCATTCCTCTGGATATCAGGTCTGCGGGGTTATGCTCCGATGGTATATGGTGCCATGGAATGTTCCTTGAAATGTCCTTTATTTGCACTACACGGTTGCCGACAAATGTTTTAAGTAAATGCGGAGCAGTGTCCATCCAAGCTAAGGCAATGGTCGAGTCTGAAAATAGTCGCACAGCATTCACCTGTTGGTTTAAAGCATCTAAGACCTTACAGGTTAATTTTGCAAGAAGAAGACACGCTGATAGTTCCAAGCGGGGTACGGTTATCACCTTTGTAGGGGCCACTCGTGACTTGCTGCAAAGAAGGTGACTAACCGTTTCGTTGGAGTTAGATATAGTTTGCACATAAATAACTGCACCGTATGCCTTTGAAGAAGCATCGGCGAAGCCATTAAGTACCACTGATTGGACGTGCACCTTTAAGAAGCATCTCGGTACGTTGATGGACTCGAGCTCTGGCAATGTTGCGATAAAGGTTTTCCATTGTTTGGAAATTTGCGAAGGTAAAGTATCATTCCATTGTAATTTAAGCAACCACAATTGTTGCATGAATATCTTTGCCTTTGCGATCACTGGCCCTAAGAGACCAAGAGGGTCATAAAGCCGGGTAATTTGCGATAGCACCTCTCGTTTGGTGAAAGTACTTGTTACTTTAACGTTGACTTTGTATGTAAATGTATCGCTAGAACTGTTCCAAAGCATGCCTAAAGTTTTAACCGTTATTTCTTCTGAATTTCTATCCAAGGGAAATATCTGATTGTCAGTAGATTGGACCTTATTAGTACACCATTTATGCAAAATCATTCCCCCCCTCTGAAGGAGTTGTGTTAATTCTGCTTGCATTAAATTAAATTCCTCTAAATTGGATGACCCCGACAAGCAATCATCCATATAGAAATCTTTCAGTACAATATTGGAAGCTAATGGAAAAGCCTTTTGCTCATCTAAGGCGAGTTGTTGTAAGACCTTGGTGGCCAAAAATGGGGCGCAAGCTGTTCCGTACGTGACCGTTGATAATTGAAAGACTTTAACCGGGGATGATGCACTGTCTTTCCACAGAATTTTTAGGAATTTGTATTGGGACGGATTTATCTCTATCATTCGAAACATTTGTTTGATGTCGGCGGTAAATGCATAAATATGCTTTCTAAATCGAACCAATATCGAAAAGAGATCGTCCTGTAGCACACCACCCTTGCACAATAAATCATTCAATGAGTATCCATTACTACTTTTTGCGCTTGCGTCATATACGACACGCAATTTAGTTGTCGCGCTAGATGGTCGTAAAATTCCGTGATGGGATAAATAATAGCCGTCCTCAAATTCATTAGTTTCCTCTATTTCATGCATGTGATTAAGAAACTGATATTCATTAAGAAATTGTGTATATAAATTCCACATTATAGGGTCACGATCTAGACGTTGCCATAGATAATTTAATCTTTTCAATGCAACGATTTTTGAATTTCCTAAATTGGGCTTAGAAATTTCCGGTTTGAAAGGCATTTCTACGACATATCTGCCATCCGGATTTCTAAAATGCGTTTTATCGAAGTGCCTATTGCAATATTCTAACTCTTTGCTATCACAAGGTTTTAAATTTCCCACCTCTTCTATCTCCCAAAAAGATTTCAATGTGTTATCTAAAGCTTCTAAATTTTTCGTTAAGAAACAATATTTTTTCGTATTGTTTACTACATTGTTATACACACAACCAGAAATTAGATAACCAAACACACTTTCCTGTAAATATAAGTGCTTTCCTAACTTTATTTTGTCTACCTTTAATAATTCAAAGAACAGTTCCGCACCTAATAAAATTTCAACCTTATTTGGAATAAAAAACTGTGGGTCAGCTAAACAAATGTTCGAAGGAATGTTTAATTTATTTATGTTTATTTCCTTTCCAGGAGTGAAATCTGTGATTCTCGGGATGATCAACAAGTCCAGATTCCATCGCAAATCGCCTCTCTTATTATTAGAGACACACGCCTTCACTTTAGATTTCAAGGACATCGGTGAATTATTAAGACCTGCAACGGGAATGTTAATTGATTGTTTTTTCAAACCTAAAGTTTCAGCTGCTCTTAAACTTATAAAATTATTCTGTGAGGCACTATCCAATATTGTACGAAAAGGCTTATTTATACCATTAATGTCTGCTATATAAACAATCGCAGTATTTATTAAGACAGATTTATGGCTCTTTTCATGTGAAAAAATGAATGAACTACATTTTCATTTTGCGCTGAATCTTCGGGAGCTAAATTTTTATTAATTGCCTCTTCAGCAGCCAGATTGTTTATAGATTTTGACGGCTCATAAATTCGAACATCTGGTGATGAGTAATTATGCAACGAAGTATGATGTTTGGAGCTGCAAACAAGACATCTGCTCTTTGAAGTACATTGATGAATTATATGAAAAAAACTAAAGCAATTAAAACAAAGCTTATTTTTCTTTACAATGTTTAGACGATCGCTTAGTTTCATACTTTTATACTTCTCGCAATGATATATTGGGTGACTTTCTGTTTTACATAAAATGCACATTTTATTTTGTGATTTGGTGGTACGGATAAATAAAGATTTATTGGTGGTTTTTGAAGCATTCGCAGAAGTAATACTACTTAAAATTTGGCATCTGCGCTCTAAAAATTCTAAAAATTCATCGAAATTAGGCACTTCCTTATCCTTTAGTGTTAATTCAAATTGCTTACGAGTTTCTCGATCAATTTTTCCTAATATTATGTTCAACAAAATAGCGTTTGAAAAGGTGTCTCTATCGAATTCCAAGACCTTTAACGCTCTCAAATTCTTTTTTACCTGATCTACAAGGTTTCTCAGTTCTTTTGCTGACTCTTGTTTGATTACATAAAGATTTAATATATTTTTAATATGGCAATCCACAATAATTCTTTTGTTTTCATAGCGCTCTTCCCGCTCTCTGAAGAGTGAGCTAAAGGTGTCATCTGAGGTTTGTAAACCTTTCGGTTCACCCGTTAATGCCCCTCTGAGATAAAACAGTTTTTCGTTGTCTGTTAAATGAGGATTGCTATTGATCAATTCGTTGAAGGTGGTCTTAAATGTAGACCATTCTTCAAATTTGCCACTAAAAATCGGAAGTGGAATTTTAGGGAGCTTTATGCTGACCCCTCTGGCAATAACTTGATCATGGGATTTTAATTCAGACGTGCTGTCTATTTTACTATTTTTTTCTTCATTTTGTTTGTGAAAAGATGATTTAAGGCTTACCTCTAATTTCTGTATCTCCTCATCCAATTGCGAGAGTTGTTCTTCCGCTTCCTCAATCTTTTCTTCGTCCATAATTTTGTAGTATTCATGTTTGATCACTTCGAATTTTTCTTCGATTTTGTGAAGGAGCTCTAGTTGAGCCTTGGTTTCCGCAATTGAGAAACTTTTACCCTCGGTGGCGTTTACGATCTTCGTTAGCTGGGCATTGATGTTGCCACGCCGCCGATTCAGTGCTGTAATGTCCGAGTCTGCCATCATTTCGTCTTGTTGACGAAACTGACATAAATTAAATTAAATTAGTTTGCGCTGGTCTTACCTCCGGGTCGCTAGGACCAAAATGTACGGAGGTGTTCTAAATTAAAAGAGAAATTAGCGGACTGTTAACATAAATGTTTTAATGGAGGCTAATGGCGACTTGTTGCCGCAGAGGTTGTTCCTCTTACACTCATGCGTACTCAACCCGTGATCCGGGTTCAACGAAAGGGTTACATTAAAAGGATTGATTGCCAATTGGCATAGATGCGGGGGTGGTGTTCCGTCGCCAAAGGCGAATTACAATGTTTGTTACAGGTACGGAACACAATAAAAAATACTATAAGGAATCTCACAAAATTATGTCAGCCATAGGTGATGAGATGCCACAGAAAAAATGAATGAGGGAAACTGTTTCAATTGAAATTTCAAGTTCAGCAAACAGTCTAAGATGCACAAAACAAAAACAGCGCAGGTCAATTATAAAATGACGTCAGATGATCAAAAGAGATTTCTCTATCTGCTAAGATTTGCTCGCTTAGCTGAGAAAATGGCCAGGGTTGCCATAGATGGAATTTGGCATGTTTGTGACAGGGTTACCAGAAATACAGGTTTATCGCCAAGTTTGGCGAGATTATTTTCGCAGGTAAATTTCGCACGCAGGCCACAGAGTTATCTGTACCATAATATGTAATATAGTTTATTTATTTATCATAATTTATGGGGGAGCGGGGTACAGTTCATTTTTATTTTTTATAGTTTTGTGTTATTTATTTATTATGCTCATTTATTATATTTTATTTATTATTTATCATTTTTAACTAATTTATGTATATTTAGTCATGTTAAATTACTGTTTTGAATGTGATTGGCAATAAAAATAAGATTGGTAACAATTTTTGGGCAATCTAGCTCCTGGCCCGGAATACTTAAGTACCAAATAACATTCTTGTTCCTTTTGATAAATAAAACATTTTTACAAATAAACTAATAAACTTTACACTTAAGAATTCTATGCTGTGCATTATTTTAAGAAGAGGATAGTTTAAAAACTTTTTTTTTACTTTGTTGAATTTTCAATTTCACTGTTTCTTCTGTGGGTTAAAACAAATTAATAAAATTTGGTTATACAGTAAAAGAAATATTTTAAAATCAAAGAGAAATTTTGAATGAATTGGGGAAAAAAATTGATAGCCATGTACTGCCTGTTTGTCAAGCAGGGACTAGAATAAAAATGTAATAATGCATTTTTTTTTAATGGTGGCATCTCAGGAAGAATAATGTTCCTGTTCCTTTTAGTTTAGCAAGGAAGTTTTTAAATGCACCAAAAAGTTCTGTCTGGAGTGGAAAATCATTTTCTGTGGTTATAAACATAGAGGTTGTTCTTAAAATCTTGGATCAAACTGATAATGTGGTCCATACAAACATCTTTTGAACAAGAAACATCTGAATCCACTTATTCCATCAATATCAATACATTCATCAAAAGTGTCACTACCAGGCCAAACTGAATTTTCATTCACAACTTTGGCAATAATGAAAATATTGTAGTGAGATTTGCAACTTTTAATTTTGCTTGCTTGAAATAAAATGATATTATTGGATGTAAGCTGAGTTTTTGCTGCTGACACAGTATAAGTGCTGTCAGCTGCATTCTCAATAAAGGAATGTCTAGCTAAATGTTGTTTAGTTGTAAATGGTGGCAATTTATAACACTTTTCACCATGTCTAGGACTGGATGATATATCAAATATCGATTTTTATAACGTATTACCTCAATCAATTTTAATCTTCATTAAATACAGTAGACTCCGTCAAATCCGCACAGCTTGGGACCAGAGGTTGTGCGGATTTTAGAATTTTGCAGATTTCTGGTCATTGATTTGTTTACATTTTTTGAAACATTAATTTGATAGGTAGTTAAGCAAAGGAAATTATAATGAATACTTATAATAAAGTGAAACATTAAAATAAGTAAAATATTAAAATAATATATTACTTTAAAAGTAAGTAATTATTTAAATAATTATGTAAAATTAATTGATCTCATAATTCAATCAATTAATTGAATAAAACGCTAGATGATTTAAATTATTATGGATGAAATCGATTTAATTCGATTCCAAACGTCCTATCCTGCCATCTAGTGGTAAAACGATCGTAAAATCAACATCGTAATCCCATAAGCGATCGTAAGTAAGTTACATATTTAAATAAATAAAGATGTATAAAAGTAAGCTATTAATGTAACTGTAGTTAAATATAATTTGTATAAAGTAAACAAAAGACCGGTATTTCAAACTAGTGATGACATAAGAAATAGGGAAAGAAGCAAGGAAAACAGTGTTAATGCTATTATCAGTACACAAACACCCTACAGTGGTATCCCAGAGATGTAAAACGGCCAAGAAGACGACCTCAAGTAAGATGGAGTGATGAATTTTGAAAAGTAGCCGGTGTAAATTGGATGACTAAAGCACTAG
Organism: Maratus speciosus; assembly: GCA_963932465.1. Lineage (NCBI taxonomy): Eukaryota > Metazoa > Arthropoda > Arachnida > Araneae > Salticidae > Maratus > Maratus speciosus. The sequence continues at coordinate 70,803,632 of OZ010794.1, read as the reverse complement.
ACAGGAAACATTGGAAAAATCTGGGGGAGACCTACATCCAGCAGTGGATTGAAAACGGTTGATGATGATGATGATATAGCTTATTGCGCTCTCTGTAACTTTTTTCATTGTTATTTAGAGTCTTGAATGCTTATCTTATACTGCTTTGTATGTTTAGAAATAGATTTGTCTATAATTTAAAAAAAAAAATTCCGTGAACAATAATTTTAAAATAGCGTTTCGGTTCATGGATTTTTCCATTTCAAACTCTGTAATTTTTGATATAGATATGCTAATTTATATCAAAATCAAAAGAAATATAAATTTATTTGGTAATAAATCAGCTGTAATAGCCAAAAGAGAATGATTATCAAAAAATTTAGTAAAAAAAAACATTGCGGTAGTCGCTGATTTCGGCGACATCTTGAATTTTGTTACTGCAACTTAACTGTAAATTTCATTGTTTACATCTGAAAAATACGCGGATTTTAGGGTCGCGGATTTAAGGGAGTCTACTGTATCACGATATCGTCTCTCATTATATCCATACAATGAAATTTCTCACTCTCTAATCAAAGCTTCAGCGAAAACACGGAGAAAAATGTGCTGATTTTTTCACCATTGTCAACCCCTACCTCTACTGTACCTTGAGAACTCCCGTTTGCTTTTAGAAAGAAGGCAAAAGTTTATTTATTGTTACTACAAATAGAGATGACAATTATAGCAGAAAAATTAAACTTTATGTGCTAAAAATCAAAAACGGAGAAGAAATGTTTTTTTTTTTTGGAGGGGGAGAACATGAGAATCATTATTTTGGCCAAACAATTTAGGAATATCTAATATACATTTCTTCTTGCTGTTAAGACAGATTTCAAGTCTAAACTTACAACTTCCTGACACATTCAAAAAGTCAGTTTTTAGCCTAGACATATATAAGTAAAACCCTCACTAATTCTTAAAAACTAACCCTTCACTAATTCTTAAAATGGAAATAGAATGACGTTTTCCATTTTTTGATAAAGCAAAGAATCTATCAGAGAATGCTGCCAAATTTGGCGTTTATAACAGATTTTTGAAATGTGACAGTCTGGAAGTAGTCCTCATGAGACAAAAATTGCTTAAAATAAAAATGTCATACATTTATCAAAAAATCCTGGTAGTTAATGCATGACAAATAACCTTAAAAGTTAGGAAAAATATATTTTTTAATTCAGCATTAAAAAAAATTAATCTTCTTATAATTTTTTTAATTATTATTTAAACGATAATAATATATTATTTTATAAAATCTTAACAAAACAATAAATTTGACCAAAATTTCTGCAAGAGTTTTTATTGAAAGACAAATATGTTTTTACAGATACACAATCAGATGTAAAATTATTTTTCTAAAAAACAACATCAGTTAGCAATGATACTTTTAATTAGTTTAGTAATTAGAGTTAAGTGATTAAAGACAATACTTTTTTATTCTAAAATATCTCTGTAATTTTTTTTCTGTTTAGAAAATTCATAGAAATCCATTTATATTTTTATTTTTCCTTTTAACTGTCATGTTTATCTATCTTTGTACCGCCCAAAAAATGTCGCTAGAAGAATCTCTCATATGTTTTTCTTCCAATGTTTTCAGATATGCTATTGTTTAGTCTCATAACTTCTACAATTGTTTCTTCATTTAATAAATATATAGAATTTTGGTATAAAATTTGAAAACTGTCTATAAATGTAACTATTTCTTCATAAATTTTCTGAAAAATTCCTCTGTAATTATATGTAAGGTCATAGGCGAAACACATGCATTAAGTTGATTTTATACAAATCTTCTAGAAGTCAATTTTTTGACAATAACAAAAATCATTAATGTAAGTTCCTGAATCAAAATGCTTTTACTTTTGCTTACAAAATTAATTTTATATTTGCCTTAGTCCTTATGCTTGGAAAAACTTGACCTTTGTGAACAAAAGAGCACAATTGGACAATATTGATTTCATCTAATTAACTTCAAATAAAAATTTTTGGTACAGCTTAATTATCCCGTCGACCGATTTCGCCAAATTATATAAATTGCCAAACCACTCGCCAAATTATACAAATTGACATAATTTTTTTCTTAAATAATGAAAGATCAAATAAATTAGTATAACATTAATAAAAACACAAATAAAAATCACTTGATGACATAAACATGTGTAACTTGCTTAAAGTCAGGTGAATGTGACATGTACGATCAACTATTATTGGCATTTAATCCAATAGTGTAGTCGAGGGGCGACGCAGGGGGACGGCGTCCCCCCACTTTTTTATTTTATTTCAAGCATCCCCTTACTTTTTTTTCTTAAGGGGGACACTAAAGACGCGAGGGGGCACAGACCTTCCTGATTTATTAAATGTTTAAAATAAAAAACATATTAATAAATTAGCAATTTTATAAGGTAAAGAATTAATTTTCTAAACTATTTTAGTTTCGTTAACAAGGGGCATTTAAAAAACAAATTGAAAGGAATTGAGAAGAAAGCGGTCTTTACATGCTGTTTCATCATAATTACTCCTCTAACATTAGTTTCTTCAGATGCATACATTGTTTTACTTGGAATCCTCTAATCGAAAACTATTATCCCCCTCCTGTTTGTAACAGAAAAACCGGACAAGCTCTCCAAAAAAGACATTTATACACACTATAATCTCAGTATAAAAAATATCCAGATGTTGCAGTTTTCAAAGCCTGGTCATGTTTTCTCACACGACAATTAACAACAGCATGCTTCCATTAGTCAGTAAATAAAGTTTTTAAAAACATTCAGGGTAGTTGTCATAGCTGTTACATATGTTGGTTAGTAGGGGTCCTCAGATGGCCGGTATGACGTTTGCAGTGGAAGGCAGAATAAATTAACGAAAGGGACAACAATGCAGACCCACAACTCCTGATACTATGCAGTGCAGTGCAAGAATCTCCCAAAACCATTACCCCCCCCCACACACACACACTCTTCCATCCTCGTTTATCCTTCACATTGACAATTATTTCCTGATTAGATTCAAGGATTACCTATTAAGACAAGAAAAAACTACAAGCATTGAATTATTTTGAATTCAAGCAAGTACCTCTGATGTATCTTTTTTTAAAATCCTATTCATAAATATGCTGTATGAAAATTTCAAATTTTTAAGGATAAAATAACATTGAAACGATATACGGGGTGTCCCAAAAATGAGTGATGGATTTTAAAGTTCAATAACTTCCAAACGGTGACAGATATTACAAAAATTCTTGCAGGAGGGTTATGAATAATGTCAGCAATTTTTGTACTGTGATTCTTGATTTTAGTTCGAATTTCAAACAATAGATGGCGCTGAGAGCAATAGGCGCTCAGTCCAGACCCGATTTTTGGTACTTCGGGATCCATTCAATACATTTTAATCTCATTTTTTTGCATGGAAGAAGAGAGAGAACAAAAAATCGAGCCTGGATTTGGCGGTTATTGCTATCAGCGCCATCTATCGATGCTACTTGTAATTAAAACTGATAATCGTAGCATAACTGGAAAAGTTTATAGTAATTCCTTCCAAACGTTGTCGTACAGAAACAGATACGGAATTATCAACCCCAATTGAAGATCAAAAGTCCGATCCAAGAGATAAGAATTGTAACAATCTTTTGAGTTTTGACCAATAATATTTTAAATTGTATGCTATGTTATACCATGAACTTTTGATAAGGATTCTATATTTTCCAAATATCAACAAGTTTTTGTTATAAAACTATGTTTTTTGTAGAAAGAGGGGGAAAAGAAACATGGGCGCCAGCAATGGTAGTTGAGCAGGATTGCTCCTCTCTGGATTTAAAAATTTAATTAAGTAAATTTTCTCTCTCTCTCGAAAATTTAAAAAAATAATAAAGTTTGTTTTTCTTAAAAGATTTAAAGTAATTAAACAGGAAAAGAAAGGATAACCAAGAATTATACATCAGGGAGAGAGTCTGTCCCCCTGAAGACACTGTAAAAAACTATTTTTTGTTCTATTTTTCTTTTGCATTTACATATTTTTTATGAACCGCCGATTAAAATACATTAACATAATCGATTGTTCAGAAAAAAATAATCTGTTTCACTTTTTCATTTTGTTAAAAAAGCTGATAGAAGTTTAATTTTGGGTTTTTAATATGTCTTATTTGTTATGTTTCTAAAATATCTTTTTACGATAAAATACAGATTTTATTAAATAACGGAAATATTGCTTTAAAATGTCTGCAATCTATAAAATTTGCAGCAGCAAAAAAAATACAATATTTTGGCACTTTCTAACATAGTTTAAAAGATTTATGACTTCGGTTCGTCATCCCGATTGCCCGTAAATAAACTTGGATTACCACACTACTTATAAACAGTATTATGATTTACTGTGGAGATTTTTTAATGAAAATGAACTGTGTAGCTCTAGTATCGTTTACATGTATACATTAAACTGTTCCATTAAATTATGCCCTATGGAAAGAAAATTCTTTACATTGTATTTTAATATTCTTACACTACATCAAATATAATGAAATTGATATATATCACTGTAGTGCACAACAATTCGCTTAATATAGAATACCGTTTGTGTAGCTATCGCTTTTTTACAGGAATACACAAAGAAATTCCATTGCATTACTCTCGGTATTCAATAATTTGAAAAGCGTTTTGGGAAATTGATATACATTATTGAGGAGGGTGATAACGTCACCCACAGAAAACACACTGCCCCCCCCCCCCCGAATACGAGGCCTGAGTCAAGACACAAAAATGGTAGCTGCCGAAGGAGGACTTTTTTTAACGTATGTACGGTCCCCTACATTTAGACAACACTATTTTATAAAAGATTTCTTTGTATTGTTTAATCTCAGATAAGTGGAATAAACTTAAAAAACAAAATTGGTACCAAAATTCAAAAGACCGTACACACGCTGAAAAAAGTCCGCCTTCGGCAGCCGCCATTTTTGTGGAGTCTATGGAAAAAATAGGGCATGTCACACGGGCCGGACTCGAGCCTATTTTCATTCACGCACTTGTGCCGGGCCCGGACCATACTTTTTTCTGAAGACTCGGGCCGAGTCACCGCTTTTTCCGTCCGGGCTGGGCCTTTTTTCCCGAAGGATTAAGGATGTGACCGGGTCTAACTTATTTTTTCCGTACCGAGTCAGGACTGGTTTCATTCTTCCTAGTCTTCACAGGTCAAAATTTTCAGTACCCTTTTTGACCCAGCCCGTATGAAAATCATTGTCTCGGAGTGGCCTGGTCCGTTCAAAGAGCAGTAAAATTAGGCCTGTCTCGGAAATTTTTGCAAAAAATGCATACATTTTTAAATCGCCATTATTCTGCAATTCAACATTAAAATTTATTCTTTTTAAGGAATAGCAGATTTCTAGGCGTATTAAAATATAGTAAAACGTGTGAAAAAGAACCTGCCTATGACCGAATCCTGTCTTAAACCGAAAAATATGTTGATCCATGCAAAACGAATATGCTAAAACTTAAAGACTATATCATATAATGCATTTACAGTTACTAAGAGGAAACTTACCTTTAACGCATTTTTGTTTCTTTCCTATGCGATTCAGTCTTAGAAGATTTTACTGTATAACATTTTTTAGATTTTTAAGTCTCCAATACATGGAATATGGATTAACAATCTATATTATAAAGGACAAACATATCTGTGCGTAACGCATACGTAATTTTGCGAATGGCAACACTTTGAAATTTGAAATAAAATTTTGGTTATGCAATTTTCTCTACTGCAAATTTTTAAACTTCTAAACATCGCACATTTTAAATTTTTACACCGTCGTATAAAGAAAAAAATGCTCTTTTAAATGCAATTTGTTTGAAAACTGTATCTTAATTTATTTTTGAGATATTAATTTTTTTGTAGTTTTTAATACCATTTTTCTTATCATGGCAACAGCAGTACCTCATTTCATTGAAAGTCTGAAAGTAAACGGAATATAGTCGAAAATATGAGATACTTTTTTTTGTTGCTATTTTCTCATAAAACCTCAGAAAAAAAAGTTGACATTAAAATAGGGGCTATGTCAAGAATATTGTCTGTTATTCTGTGATAATGACGTCATATGCACACTTTTCTAATGACGAAGTTTAAAACTGGATTGTAAAAGTGGATTGCTTTAGCGGATGCAAATGACGTCATTTTATAAAAAAGCGTGTATTTTATTTCTTAAACCTGAATTATGTTTTGTAGAAGTCCGTCATTTTCACAGCCCAGCTGCTTTGAAATTCTTCACAGGGGAAAATGCTTCACATTTAAAAATAATGTAATCGAAATCACACACTGATAAAACGCAATGTTTTACAGAAATTTGGAGTATTTTTATAAAGTATATTTTTCAATCTTCTGATCATCGTTACATTTTCAATTTTCGTCGGATAGAGAAAAAATTTACTTTCAAATGCAATTTGTTTAAAAACTTTATCTTAATTGACTGATGTATTATATTTTCTAAAATAATTTTTAAGCATGATTTTTTTTAAGTTTATCTTATCACGTGCCGGTTTCAATACATAATAATAATAAACATTTTGCACATAAAGCAACAAACATTCAACATTTGTTTCTGACTATTTTTGCATAACGAAATTAATACTTCCTTTATAAAGAAATAAAAGAATAATATTAAAAAAACCATCAATCTAACATATTTGTGAAAGACAAATTAACGAAATTAATACTTCTTTTATAAACAAATAAAAGAATAATATTGAAAAAACACAAATCTAACATATTTATAATCGTACAATTTAAATTTTTAGATCACCAAATAGGATTTTTTTTAATGGAATAACTTTGCAAAGTCCATCTCAGTTTACTGATTGCCTATGGTTTTAAAAACAATTTTTAAGCATGAAATATTTTTAATTTATCTATATCGCGCGGAGCTCGATTACGAAAGATTAATCCGTTTGCCCTTAAAACAAAATACAGAGTTCATCATTTTCTTACGGCTAATATCCATTTAAAAAATTCCCTATGAATAAATAAATAAAATAATATAAATAAAACACAAATTTACCAGACATGTATAAGCTCTGAAATTATCAGAATATAAAAGGATGCCATAAGTAGCAAAATCTTGGCAAATAACTCTTAGCATGCGGCTAATAAGAAAATATCGCTTTTGATAATTTTCAAAAATTTATTTGATTGTATTTTCCATATGAAAAATGCTTTTTTAATGTAAGTTGTCAATCTAAAAATATTATTGAATATAAAAAAATTATTAGTTTTAAAATTAAAAAAAAATGATTTCATCTATATTCTTTAACCCGGGAAGCCCGGGTACGATCCCCTAGTTTTATTAATAACTGAAACATTTACATACAACAAATAGAGATCCGTTAAAAAAAAAAAAAAATGTTCGCAGTCTACAGCATTTCTATATAAAAATGAAAATTTTAAACATTTAAAAAAAAAGCTAAGATAAGTATTTTTGGTCAGAACTCTTCGTACGGGACACATTTTTAACCAAACTGACGTAACACTCAATGTTTTGTAGAAATTCACTCGGACCGAGATTTCAATTTTTTTCCCGGCTGGGTTGGCTTCGTGTCTAACTTTTAGCTGTTACAACGGGCCGGGTCGGGCCGAATTTTAAAATTTCATACCGGGTCGGGCCAATTATTTTATACGGGCCGGGTCGGGCTCGGGTCGAACTTTTAATTTTTATAACTGGGCAAAAATTTTCGGGCATGAAATAATGTTTTTAATATTTAATTGTATAGAAAAATGTTTAACGATCAACTTTTAACCCGGGAGAACGCGCGCATAAACAGGGTATGAATGGTTTTTACTTTGTCACCAATAAATACAAATAATAATCGTCACCTTATTTAATCGGAGAGAATTTTGCGATAAAAGAAGTTGAAGATTACTTTTAAAAAGATAGTGGTGACAATTGTAAAAACCGTACGCACTCCGGGTCTATCAGGCCCGGCGCGCGTCCTCCTGGGTTAAAGAAACTGTCTTTAAATTAATTTAAATTAAATTTTTCAAATTTTAATTGAATTGTAATTTTAATTAGTTTAACTTTTAACTTTTCAATTAGTACTTTTCTCAGCAATACAAAATGAAAAGTAAGATTCAAAATCAAGTTTGCCCTATGAGTGATACAGAGCAAATATGAGCGTCCCCCCACTTTTCGCAGGACGCCACTGATTTAATCTTATAGTCTGGCGATAGATTTTTGGTTGATGGGATAACCAAGTAGTACCAAATCTTTAAAAAATTATCAATAGTTTAATTTTATTAACTATTGACAATTTTTAAAAGGTTTTTCATTTGTTGAATCAAATCAAATGATGGTTTTTCACATGTGCCTGTTTTTCCCCTACCAGTAAATGAAGAAGAAGAAAAGAACGTTTTATTTAGTTACTAAAAGAAAAATTCTGTGGCATCAGTTTACGTACGGTCTGTATTTTCTGATTCCGCTTGAATGTTTAACTTTTATTCTGAAATTTGTGTAAGGTTACATTTAGTAAAAGCTTTGAAACCAAGTTTCAAATACCATAAAAGGTGCTTAAAAACATGAAATACAGTAGACCGCCGATTATCCGAACTCCAATTAACCGAACTTTCAATTATCCGAACAGCTTTTTTTTTCTTTTTTACCGAACTTTCAGTTATCCGAACAGCCTATTTCACCCCAAAAAATTTTAACCGAACCCCCAGTTATCTATTGGCTTCGAATAAAATTTTTGACAAAGGAAAAACTGGTGGAGGAAAAAACTAGTGGATCAGAAAATGAGGAATGTAAGACAATAAAGGAGATGGGAAAAATCCTAAGTTATGAAGAAAATGAAATTATCGAGCGGTTAAATAGTGACGTACGTGACCCTGGATATTTAAAAAGATAATGATATTGTGGATGAAATTCAAGATGAAAAAGAAATTGAAGAAAATGAAAACGAATGCTCTGAAAATGACCCAGGTCCATCACATAACGAAGCCTTTGAATGTATGGAAACAGCTATGAAATGGCTCGAACGGCAGAAGAGCGCTGATCCTATTCAACTAACGTATTTAACAAGAATTTGAGATATGGCAACATTGAAAAGAATGTCTTCGTTGAAGCAAGCAACAATCAAGCTTTTTTGCTTAAATTATAATCTCTGGAATTCAGAAAATGATAAATAGAGAAAAAAAGTTTTTTTAATGACAAAAATGTAAAAAAAAAGACAAAATAAATAAATTTATAAAAAAAAACAATTTTTAAACAAGCCTGCACTAACTGGCGCTGCCAGTCCTAAACTTAGATAACGTGTGAAGGTTTTAGTATTGTCAGAAACATCCCTTAAATTGTCTGTCCATTTATCCGAACTTTTGCTTATCCGAACTAAGGTCGGTCCCGACTTGTTCGGATAATCGGCGCTCTACTGTATATATTTCGGTCCTTCCTGGACCATTTTAGATTTCTTACTGATTCAGACTTGCTTTCCGCTGGGCCTCTCTTCGGATCCCCCATCCTTTTCTTTACATATTCGTATCTTTTCTTAATCATCTATCTCCAACCTTGCTCTACCAGCGCAAGTTCCATGCGGTTGATCGCATTGTTCTCACTCACTATCTCCACGGCCTCTCTCTTTAGGGCATGATTAAAGTTCTCGTAATTTGCTTCACTATGCGAAGAAGAGGATGGGGGATCCGAAAAGAGGCCCAGCGGAAAGCAAGTCTGAATCAGTAAGAAATTGAAAATGGTCCAGGAAGGACCGAAATATATATTTCATGTTTTTAAGTACTTTTTATGGTACTTGAAACTTGGTTTCAAAGCATTTATTAAATGTAATCGAAGACTGGTGTTTTATGATTATCTCATATTTGTGTAAGGTTATTTAAAATTATATTGAATTTTGGTCTCGTTTTACTATACAGTAGACTCTCAAATCCACACAGCTTGGGACCAGAGGTTGTGCGGATTTAAGAATTTTGTAGATTTCTGGTCATTGTTTTGTTTACATTTTTAAACAGTAATTTCAATGCAATAATGCAATCAAAATTATAATGGATACTTACACTATAATAAAGTATTAAAATCATTAATTAAAGTAATAAACTAAAATAATAAACATTAAGATAGTTTTAAAAATGATGAAATTATTAAAATTAAAGGTCAAATAAATAATTAATAATGTATAATTAAATATATATAATAAAAATGATATAAATGCATCTTGAATTATTCATTGAAACTTACTTCATAAAGGTACCTTACTAATTCACATCAAAATTATAAAATAGGAAGTATCATTTCAGATTTAGCTAGACTTAATAATAAAAAAATGCTTGATGAATACATAAATATATTTGGTAAAATATTGTGATTACCTGTGATTTCAGCAATATTTTGATTTTTTTTTCAAAATTAATTATACCTCCTTCATGAAAAAAACATTAGTCATCAGTAAATCTAAAAACACGCTAATCTGATGGGTTTTAAAAATATAAGAGAAGATTGAATTATACTGATAAAAGCTGTGCAGATCTCCCTGTAAATGAGTTTTCACTCAATTCTCTTTGATTGCAAAAATGTAAGGGCGAATCAGTTGCTGTTAAGACATCCAATGGTTATTTTCGTTTTTGATTAAAGAGGATCAGTTAAACATTTGAAAAGTAGCTAAAATAGAATGAATTAAGTATACAGAGTCTTTGTCTCCCGGTTTTTTAAAACAATCTCTATAACAATAGCCTAAGTCATGTGACTATCATCAACAGTTCCGGGCGGGCCACTTCGCTTTTTATACTCTAGGTGCCATTTTGTACTTTAATGTTAGCCATGCACAGGTGATAAGTCGCCAAATATTATTTTATCACCACCATTTCATCTATATTATAATAGTTCAAGTCATCAGCTGTCATAAACAAATACGGTCTGATCCCTTCGCCTTTCATATGAAAGTTTGGCACAGATGTCATATACAATATTGGCGGGTTTTTTCCGACGCCAATTTGGGGAACGCATCAACAGCATTACAACAACATCCGGCTTACCATATCATGCAAAATAACAATACTTTGGCGCCAGTTAAGTACCCGTTGCGTATATGACATATTGTGTCAGAAAAAAAATCGCACCAATATGGGGCCGTATATAACATCTGTGCCAAAAGTTTTCTATTTTGATTAAAAATTCAAATTTTATTTTTCGAATAAAACTATATAAAAGTTGTCAAGGTCGCAAAGAATTCTTGGTACTGTTACGCTAGCTGGGTGCAAATCTCCCTAATAACTTTTTTTCAAATTGCCAGTTAGCATTTCTTTTCGAGTGGTAAATTAAAACATTGATTTGAAGTTGAAATTAAATGTCACGGTTTGTTGCATTATTGGGCAGAGTTCCATATTGTGTGCTGGTTGACGCGATTGGCGAAGGAATAAAAAATGGCGCCAAAAAGCCATTTTAGCGTCTTATAAAATTTTTCAGGATGGCGAAAAAACATGGTCTTTAAATATTTGTAAACATATATATATATATTTAATAAATGTTATATGTGTCACATGTTAAAAAATGTACGATGTTTATACAAATAGTTATATATATATTACGTATAGAGATATACTTTATACATACATAATATATATACCTCTATAAATAAATATTATGTAATTATATATAATTTTATGTATTTATTATATTTATTATACATGTCAAATTAAAACAAAAGTTATATATTTTTCCGAAAAATATAGGCTAAATGCAAAAAAATACGCAAAAAACATATGAATAAAATCCATTCCAGAAAAAAGCAACCCCAAAGGCTGAAGATCGTAACCACATCGATTCATTTAATGCCACAAAAAGGTCGCCAAAAAAAACCCAGCACACAATATGGAACTCTTCCCGCATTATTTAACATTTGGCCAGAACTCATATACGCGCAAGTTTGGCGTGATTTTTTTTTTACGAAAATTTGGCGAAAACCTCGTTTTCGAATACCAGTTACATATGCATTTTGGGTATTACTTAGTTATCCCGTCGACCAAAAATCTATCGCCAAACTATAAGAATAAATGTCAATAATGGTTGATCGTAAATGTCACATTCACTTGACTTTAAGTAAGTTACACATGTTTACGTCATCAAGTGATTTTTATTTCGACGTTTTATTTGTATATTTATTATACTAATTTTAATGCTATACTAATTTATTTGTTCTTTCGTTATTTAAAAGAAAAATTATGTCAATTTGTACAATTTGCCGATTTATATCATTTGGCGAAATTGGTCGACGGAATAACTAAGTAGTACCGTATCATAATATTAAAATATTTATTTGCTTAAAAGACGTTATAAAAACACACTAAAAGTAAATTAAAAATCTATATTACAAATATATTTTATCTATATTTACAAAATATAGATTTTTAATTTAATTTTAATGTGTTTTTATAACGTCTTTTAAGCAAATAAATATTTTAATATTATGATATGATTAGTAATGGACGTAATTTTGATTTACTACTTGCACTTATTTACGTAAGTAATTCCGTATTTTTTAATTATTTTCTATTATTTTCAAAAGGAAATAACAAAAAAAAAATAATTAATAACTATAGAACAAAATAATTTATATAATTTAAAAAAAAAGAAATAAAAGTAAATAAACGTTTATTATTAAATAAACAACAATAGCCGGGTTACTATGGCAATCAAAATAATGCCATTTTGGCGCCAATCAGAATCTTTCGATTTGGCGAAAGATTGCTCAAGTAAATTGAATTATAAATAAAAGTAGCACGATACATTTCTTAGCATATATTTAAGAGAGGCCAAACTGGTCGCCAAATTAATTTAAAATAACCTTTTCTGAAATCTGAAAAAAATATCTGTTCTGATTAAAATTTGAGTTGCCATCATTAGAAAAATGTACTTAAAATTAGAAAAAAATTAATATTTCGAAAACTAATTTGAATTTTAAAATTCTAATACCAGTTTTAAGATTTGCAGATCAATACGGACTTTTGGTGTTAATTTCATTGCAAAGTATTCCATATTTTAGGAGAAATCGCCGTGAAACATAATCAGTTGTTTAAACAGTCGTTTCAAAGAATCGTTTCATAAATTCGTTTCATTAGGATTTCATATATATAGGGTAGATAATAAAGTTTTCATGCCTAAACCTTTTTTAAAATCCCTGAATTTTATTTTATTATTTCGGTACTTTTATGTTAGCCAGTGATAACTCACCAAACCTTGTTTCAATTTGCAACTTTTGAATGGTAAACCTTGGCTGAATTTATGTGAAGAAGAGCAATTAACGATCCATTTAAAAAAAGATCAAAATGATATTAAGGGACATTAAATAACGCAAGCTTCTATTTTCATGTCTATAAAATTAGACACGATGCTGAAATAAAATGTTTCTTGTTTATGTTATTTCTTATTTAAAAGTTCTTGTTATTGACTAAGCCTAAAAATAAATAGACCCGATTACGTGAGATCTTGTTATTTGTTTCGTATTTTATCATTATTTTTTAACGAAATTTTTTAACATATTATAATAAAAACTATCGAACTTTTATAATTCATCTTATATATTTTTTGTCAAAATATTTTAATTTATTCATTCATTCAAAGCGAGTTATATCTATCATTGCAATATCAAACTATTGACAATTTGTTATTGGCTAATGTTATAAAAATAGAGAGAAAAAAGGGTTGGCAAGATTTAAAAAAATTTTGGCACTCACTGGTGCTCTTCTGTTAACGTAAAAGTACCTATATTTCCATAATTTAAGTAGAAGAAGATGTTATATAGCATGTTTCTCAAAAATTCTTTTATTCTGTAGACTAGTGTTTTCCTGCGGCTCAGCTAACCTAGAATGTGAGTTATGCAAATTGTACACATAATTTTTATTTTATTTTTCCCATAATCTTTATTACAAATAGTGTAATTCCCATCAAAATCCGTTCGATAGGATTTTTTTTCGTTAAATAATTTCTTTAATAATATTTTTTTATAATTGGATTAACTTAATGACAGACCTTTCTTCCATAGCTCTAGAATTAAGTAACGTTGAACTATGTATTATTTATCAGAACGTGAGTTATAAGCGTTCAGAATTATATTCCCATTTGCATTTTTTATGAATAGCAGATGAGGTAATCTATAATAGGGTAAGGCTAAAATTTTAATATACTAACTATTGACTTGACAGAAAGACTCAAGGCATTTTCTGATACTTAATATCTATATATTATTTACGAAAGGTAATGAATACTTTCCCTTTGACACAGACATGATGTACTTGCTGAGGCCGCATCCATCTCTATTAAAGCAGTTGATGGTGTTTTCATGAAAAAAATGGGCTACATTTAAAAACACATAAAAGCATTGAAAATGCCATTCCAGCCATGATCGCCCACAGACAGTATTGTAACAGAATTCTTTAGTGTGTCCCTGTAAACAAACGATAAATGTGCTATGCACACCTCGTCGTACAGTAAACATTTTGCAGTGAATCTCAGTGCGATATACGAACTTAAAAATGTTTGAAATACAGTAGACTCCCTCTACTCCACACAAGTCGGGACCAAGGGTTTTGCGGATTATTGGTCATTTCTTTGTTTACATTCGAATGTATGGAATTTATCAACAAGTATCACAATCACACTGTAAATAAATAAAACATAAATGAAAGAAATTTCTTTTTTATATTAAAAAAACTATATTCAATATTAGAAATACATTTAAATGATAATAAAAAATTAATAGAAAACACTTCTTTTATGTTTAAACCTTGAACATCGCATTGATAATGGTTTGCTTTATAGCTTTTAATTTATGCTCTGTAATTTAATCTTGAAGCTTTTAAAGATTCAGAGTTTCTTGATCAGTTACAAAAGTTTGTTTTTCTAAAAAACTAAGTTATTTATCTCCCGGAGCTAAACCCTCTTCGAAAGCAATTTTACCTTTTATCTATCGAACAAATATATTCAGAATATAGTATATTAATAGTTATTTACAAGATACACAAAATATTTTCTTCTAATGAATGCAGAAATGCATTAAAAATTTTTAATGCATTTAAAATTTATCAAATTCGTTAATAAATTCATCAGAGCAGGCAATTATTGTTATGGTGAAAGTGATAGTTATCTTGCTTTAAAAATATTTTATTTGTTTATATATGAAACAAAGAACGGATTTATAGTGTTGAGGAGTATAGGGAGTTGACCGTATAATATAAGATCATTAAGATATATTGAAAAAGATTCCCTCCCCCCCTTCCCCTAGACAAAAATGTAATGAAATTCTTTGGAATGTTCCTGTAAATTAACCATTTATGCTGCACACGTTATTTTCAATACCCAACAAGTCACAGTAAATATACCCAATAACATATACCGACTGCATAGCAATCTATTTACCTGAGATAGAGCTCGGACAGACAGACAGAATTTATAAACACTTTTGAATTATGTTGGAAAGTTTGCTGAAATTCAGTTCAGCTAAAAAATGTTTAACACAGCTGAAAATTTCTCTTCAGCCATTTCCATAAAAAAAAAAAAAAAAAAAAAAAAAAAAAAAAAAAAAAAAAATCAGTTGAGTTTGAATTAACCAAGTTCGTTACGCAACCAAGCATCGAATCACCAAGAATACACTTTTATCTCAGCTTTGCACATTTCAATTAGCAATCTTAAAAATTTATAACATTTATCTAAAATCTGAAGACAGATTATTGTAGAAAAACTGGGAAGTTGCAATGAATAAAAAAATTAATACTGTATATCTTGCATAACAGATGAATCCATTTAAATGAAATATCATAAAAATGATGTCGGATATTCAGGAAACTGGCTTATCTACATTTTGCGAGTTTCTCTTAAGTATTAAAATATTTGAAAATTAACAAATTATATACAGGGTGGACATAATTAAAACACTCCTAATTTGATCTCTATATACAGGGTGTCCCAGGATTATTGGGACAAACCAGAGAGGTAGGGGACATCACTAGGATTCAGATTTGCATAGCAATTCATGGTCGGAAAACGTCGTGGGGAAGTGTATGGCAGGTACAAGAAACGAAGAGACACAAGACTGAGATCATCTGAAACAATTTATTGGTCATTGAGATTATCTGAAATATTTATTGCTATGCAAATCTGAATCCTTGTGATGTCCCCTGCCCCCCCCCTCCCTTAAATTTTGTTCCAATAATCCTAGGACACCCTGTATAGAGAGATCAAAATAGGAGTGTATTAATTGTGTCCACCCTGTATATAAATTGTTAATTTTCAGATTTTTTAATATGTTACACGTGCTGTGGTAGATGATATGTGAAAATGTCTCAAAAGATGTTCAAATCTTCAACCATTGCTGGCGAAGCATGCATTAGAGTGTTGGACCCTGTATTGGCAACTCACTCAAATACACCTGTATTTTGTTGAATAACCGCAGCAGAAGAGACGAGTCTTGGAACTAGATCCATATCGGAATCAGTGGCGTGGCGTCCGGTCATCGCTGGATGCGGCGATGACCAAGCAATATTTTAAAACTCTTAATAAGCTTTTAAAACTCTACGATCCAGTTTTAGCAGAACATTTGGAGTTCATGTATAAGTGAAGGTAAGATTTAAAGTTTCTTTTTTGAACATTCAACCATTGAATTTTAGAGTTAATAATTTTCACCACAAACTTAAATAATTGCGATGACCACCGAAAATTTTCACGCCACGCCACTGATCGGAATCCATAGGCGTTGTGTACGCAGCACTTTTCCAGTGTACCCCACAGAAAGGAATCTATGCTGTTTAAATCAGGAGAGCGTGGATCTTGTGAACAACACCACCTAACGGCGAACGAAGCCATTTCTGACCGTAAGTTGCAATGCAAATCTGAATCATTATGAAGTCCCCATCCCTCCCATTAAATTTTGTCCCAATCATAGTGGGATACCTTGTATATTCAACTACTTAGTGCATGACCTACAAATTTAGTGCACATGCTACTCAAGACTTTTCTTTTGTACAGCACCCTCTGTTGGTGTTAGTGGGTCTAAATGTTTTTTACGAAAACCATTTCACCATGTCTTGAATAGCATGTACACAAAATTTGAAGCCTTTACACTGAGTAATTCGACATAGAGCGAGGTAAGAGTAAGAGTGTGTTAATCTAGCTATCCAGTATATTTTGTTTCTTTGAAAATATAAAAATGCTAGTACCTGTATCGTCGCATCAGAGCAACGGTAAGACATCAAGTAATAATTCAAAATGAGATGTCTGACTTACTGCTATGGAAAACTGTGTCTGCCTCTAGTGGAACAGTAGGGAATTTTTATAAAACACACCTGAGATATAGTATTAAACATAATTTTGTGTTTCAAAAGTTCTTCCACTAAATGCAAACCAGGGTTGGGTTTCTTCCGCTAGAAACTGGAAAAACCCAGAAGAAATAGAAAAAAACTGGAAGAAACTAATACAAAACTATACATACGTTCATAATTAAAATATATTAAGTATATAAAAGAACTACCGTATATACTCGTGTATAAGTCGACCCCCTAACTTTTTATTTCAATTTTGCGCAAAATCAAAAAATCAAACAAAATATTTCACTTGCCTATGCGAAAAAGTAGTAAGTAAATAAAAATAAATCATTGAAAAACTTTTTAATGATAAATTATTATTATTTGTATATTTTCTGTAATATTTTAATATTCATACACATAAAAAGTCAGAATTTTGCAGTATTCAAAATTTTATTTTTAATTAACTCGCGTATAAGTCGACCCTCCAAATTTGCTTGCCAAAAATTGCTAGAAATTCCTCGACTTATACGCGAGTATATACGGTAAATTCAAAGCATAAATAATTACCTATGAGAAATCTAAAATTGGAAATTTAATATTTAAAATATTATTTCATGAAAAAAAAAGTTATTTTTTAATAACCAACCTCAGGTATTTACTGGTGATGGTTTTTACAACTTCAAGGATAGGGGATGTTTTTTTAATGTTAGTAACATTTCTGTAAAAAAAAAAAACTTTGAATACTTTATTTTTCTTATAAAAATGCTTTATTCTTCAAAGAATATTATGCTACACTGCTCAAAACAATTAAAGGATATTTGACGTTTTATATAAAATAAAGATATAAACGAAATTTTTTTTGCCGAAAATAGAAGAGGAGGATCACAAATGCAAATTTTTCTGGTTTTCAAACTGTGGAGTATGCAAATTTTGAGTTCGACGTCAAAAACGTCGCTTCAGCGGCAGTGAATGAAATTTGACTTTCAACTGGATAAAAGAGAATGAAGACAAGGATGATCGGCATTCAGTGATTGCTTTGTTTCGATGAGTACGATGTCTCAGCGAAGTCATTTGACAGATTCAGAAGCTTTGAGAATTGTTGGTAGGTTAGAAGGGGGCCAAACTCAAGCCGAAGTAGCGCAAGCCATTGGAGTGTCACAAAGTGTCATTTCAGGATCTGGAACCGTTTTTTGGAGAGTGGATGTGCAGGCCAAAGACCAGGGCAAGGTCGTAGACGGGCAACAACGCCCAATGAAGATCGGTATTTAGCGTGAACAGCTCGGAGACACCGAACCATGAACGCTACTCTTCTCCAACAACACCTTCGCTCGGCTACAGGCACCACGATTTCAACTCAGACTGTCCGAAACCGGCTCCATGTTGTAGGCCTGTATGCTCGCCGACCGATGGTATGTGTTAGATTAACATCAAGGCATCGTCGCGACCGCAGGGAGTGGGCAACCGAGCATGTCAACTGGAGGAGAAATGAATGGAGAAATATTCTGTTTTCTGACGAGTCCCGTTTTTATGTGCATCCGGATAATAGGCGTATTTTCATCTGGAGGGACCGTGGCAGCAGGAATAATCCTGCGTTCGTGCACGAAAGTGTCAGATTTGGCGGTGGAGGAGTGTTGGTGTATGGTGGCATCTCCATTGACGGGCGCACTGACCTCTACATCATTCGAGATGGAGTCCGAGACTGGTCGCCGATATAGGGATGAGATCCTCAGACCTATTGTAGTCCCTTACGCTGCAGCAATCGGAGATAACTTCATTTTAATGGACGATAACTGCAGGCCACATCGTGCAAACCTGGTGGAGGATTTCCTTTTCGAGGAAGGAATCGTTCGAATGGAATGGCCAGCGTGTTCTCCAGACATGAATCCAATCGAGCACGTTTGGGACGCTCTAGGAAGACGAGTTTCTGGCCGCCAACAACCCCCACAAACTCTCCAAGAACTGGAAAGAGCTCTTCTGGAAGAGTGGGGCAGAATACCCCAACTCGTCATTAATAGCCTCATTGAGTCCATGCCTCAAAGGTGTTCAACGTTGCTGGCCGCCCGTGGAAACCATACCCCTTACTGAAAATGGTTTTCTTTGAAGAAAACACCTTTTCTTATTCTTTTTTTCTCATATGCACAAATTGTGTTTTTTTTCCTTTAGTACACAAATGAGCAATAAAATGCATTTTTTCTGCCAAACATGTGTAATTTATTCTCATATAACCTACTATGTCTGTCGACCATGTATCAATCAGCTAAACAGTTTACCAGATACAAAATCCACCTAAAACTGCAATATCCTTTAATTGTTTTGAGGCAGTGTATATTAGATAATTATCATTAATTCCTTAAGGAATTAATTATTAATTCCTTAGTTATTATTAGTTTCCTTAAAAAAATAAATGTAAACACTGTCTTTTATTCAAATAATCTGTTAAATAAATTTCATCCTTCAATAGGTAAATGATTCATATTATGACTACCAGTTAAATAAATTTAACCGATAATAATAAAAATATGCTATTTAAATTGAAATGGATAACTTTTAATGGATTTTGTATAAAATTTCCTTTTTTTCGTATATCTAACGACTGAAAAGCTTCAGTCAGGTGTGTGATCTTAGTAAAAAACTGATGTAATTATTAATTTAGCATATAATTAAATTTTTGTAGTTTTAATTAAATGTTCTTAAGGTTATCTTTAAGAAAAATTCCTTACAAAGTTACAACTTATATTCTAAATTTGGTAAAAAAAAAAAAAAAAAAAAACAAAAAAAAAAAACAACTGTTTCTTCAACTTGGAAGACATCTATTTCTTCCGGACGATTTTTACCACTTTGGAAGAAACTTGCCAGTCCTGATGCAAGCACAGTTATTCATAGCAGTATGTCAGATATCTCATTTTTATTATTACTAGATGCCCTACTGTTACTCTGAGGTGATGGTATGTTCACGGCAACTTTAAACTCTAGTTTATACTAACTTTTTCCTGAAAAAAAAATAAAGTTTAAAGGAGAATTTAAATAATTAAAATGAGAGAAGTATTATTTTACAAAGAGGCAAATGATTTTGAATTGTTTGGAAAAACGTAGGGCCGCAGAGAACCATAAAAATATGGTTGAGCAGTTTGCGCCGAACCTGGTAATAAAGAATGTCCAGATATCAAAACTCACATTGGAGGGATTCTACTGCAGTGCTTTGGAGGGTTAGAACTGCTTGCGGACCCAAATTTACTGGGTCGGGGAGAATGTCCACATACTATTTGCTTTACAGGTGTCAATTGCATATATATGTAACACTAACAATTGTAAATGTTTAACAAGTTTTAATATTTCAGTGCGATAATTAATAAATTTCTTTAACTCTGGTCAAAATTTTCAAGTGAAAAGACGTTAATTGCTGGGGAATTTGCAGAGAGAGGCATCCCGCACGTCCGTCGGAGGTCAATATACACACATTTGATTGGACCAGATAAAAAAATAAAAACTGAAAGTATGTCACTGGACAGTGAAATTCATTAAATGAAAAAAAAATTAAAAGAAAGATTCAATGAAAAGTGGGACACGTTAGAGTCAGGACGATGAAGCCATCAGATGACCTTTAGCAGTTTCGAGTCTATTGTGATCAGACATAATGTGAACCACAGCACACGACGGGATAACGTCATGAACCACAACTAGTACCACAGTGGCTTGCAGTTGCAGTCTACCCAAACATATGGAGTAAAAGGTGACAGAATAGGTGCGTCGTTCAAATGGCAGAGCATTGAAGGGGGGGGGGGGGGTGAACCAAACAACCAGGTATGAACACTGGCCTGGATGCTTTTTCACTTTGCTGTCTTTACGCCTTGTTAGCAATGTGATTAAAAATTCATGTAATTTAAAATTCAGATTTAAGGGGTCTTGTACTTTTTAACGCGATAAAATTTAACGAAAAAATTCAAAGTTTGAATTAGTCTATCTTTAAAACCTTTTTATGTATAAACATGAAATTTTGGATATTGATTAAACAGATTGTGCTTTGTAATATGCTGTTATTAGAAATTTATGTATTGTTGAAATCAAAAAAGATTTTTTTTACTCTATATATCATTGCGAGCATGATATCGGGAGAAAGTATGTATGGATTGTCTTGAAATTTGGTAAAGATGCTAAAAATATATGTGTGTTTAAAATGAACTACTTTTAGGCCAAAATTATTTCATTAACAATATAAAAAAAATATTTTTGTAAAAATAAATAATTTTTTGTATTTTTAATGAATAAAAATAGCCATAACGAAAAATATTACTATTGTAAATACTTAAAAGTAGTTCATTTTAAACACACATATTTGTTTAGTATCTGTACCAAATTTCATGACAATCGATGCATACTTTCTCAAGATATCATGCGCGCAATGACTTCTGGAGTAAAAAAAATAGCTATTTCGATTTAAACAATATACAAATTCTGTAAAAGGGTAATACATTTTTAATGGTAGCATATTACTAAGCATAATCCGTTTAATCAATATCCAAAATTGTATGCTTATGCAGAAAAAGGTTTTGAAGATAGACTAATTCAGACTTTGAAGTTTTTCGTAATTTTCAACGCGTTTAAAAGGTACAAGACCCCAATGAAAGAAGCGTATAATGTCATATTTGACACAAGGAAAAAACTTGTTGGGAACATTGGTATTTGTATACGTTTGCAGATGAAGATACGCAAAATACACACTGCAATTACAGTCATGCATGCACATTGCATATGCCTTGAAATGATGTCAAGCCCTCCTTTGAATACTATTTAAATTGCTGCATCAAGTAGCTATTATTTTGTGGACACACGCTGCTGCAATCAGTCATTTACTCCATGCACATGCATGCCTCAATAAGCATGGTGGACATTTCAAACATTTTCCTTGGTAAACATATGCAGTTACCAATGTTCATGTTTAAGGTATTTTTTTGCGATTGACATGATGTCATACATTTTTTCACATTTTCCTCAAAAAAAAAATATAGATTACTGAAATATATTTCTTTGTGTATTTCGTATGTACTCCAAGTGAGCAATCAGGCTGTGCAGCGTTTGAGAGGGGGGGGGGATATATAGGAGAAACACCATGAATTTTCTTTTAACATGATTATGCTTCATTTAAATCCTCGGAAAATTTCTTAATAAGAAAATTTAGCTAATGAGCAAGATTCTTTTTGCACACAAATAAATTTTTAGCACACTTTTCATATTTTTTCAAAAGTATTACTTCAATAAAGCCTTTTCTATTGCTTAAGATATTAAGGTACGATTTATCATTTTAGGTCAGAATAATAATTAATTTTTGGAAAATATACTTTATTCCTTTAAGACCTAACCTACACAATTGTGTAGGTGATCCTAAGAAATCCCCCTTTTCTGTGGTTTAAAGCCTAGCCTGCACCACACAATTCTGTGGATCTTCCCTTGACATAACCTGGCATCAGAATTTTTTTTAAATTCTTTTTCGGTCAAATAAGATCCTATTAAACAAAGCTAAAAATGCTATAAAAGTGATATAATACCTTTATTTAGATTAACGCTCGTTTCATCGCAAAAACGGCGGCATTTTCAAAATCATTAATGATAGAAATATTTTTGCAAACAAATTTTAAAAACAATAACTTGGTAAATAATGTCACACGACATCATGCATAATGCAAATCCGTGCAAACATAAAATAAAATGAAATTGAATATTTGTAAGCGTGGAATAATTTTTACTGTTATTACTAAAACAGCATAGCATGTCTTTCCAAATTTTAGGTAATTCAAAGGACACTGAATCTTTGCAAATATTCTCGCTGTGTAAATATATCTCTATTGATTCCCGGATAATGGATGGTAGATAAAATCTTGGCGGATAAATTATTCTGCTATTTTAAAAATCGATCTGTAAAGGTTATTTGCTGCACAATCTGGCCAAAGATGTGGTTCTCCTGCTGTATTTGATGTCTGCTATATGTTCTTTTATTCTAGTTTTAAGTTTTCTGCTTGTCATACCTATATAAAACTGCTTTGTCCCAAGTTCTTTGGTGAAAGGTATTTCATATACTCCACATAACTTGTTTGATTCAATTGGATCTATTTTCTTGCAACTTATATTTTTTTAATTTCGTGGAAGGTTTTCAAGAAGGGAGATATTAAATTTGTGCGATGAAACCAGCGTTAATCTAAATAAAGGTATTATATCACTTTTATAGCCTTTTTAACTTTGTTTAATTATACATACATTTTTTTATGTTAGCATACATATTTTTATAGGATCCTATTAATTAGGGTTAACCACCAAGACTTTTAATTTGTACCAAGGGTAAATGTGAAATAAAAAATCAAAAGTAACTATCAAAGATTCTTTACATAAAATGTTTACTGTAACCTAAAGAATAGGTCAGGAGTTATTTCCTTATTATAAAAAACACAATATACTGTGAAAGAATTTTTGAGGATTTCGGAAAAAAAGCGCACATTTTTATTTTATTACTAAATGCTAAAACACAAGAAATGTGATAGTAGTAAATGCAATGATATATACAGAGTTCATCTTAATTTTGGAAATACAGATATATATTTCCAGGAATTGTCTATTTGGTATTGAGAAAAATAAAGCATTCTTAGGTAACAATTATCCGAAAATCCTTTGGAACATATTTTACAAAGATAAGGTTTTCTTTTCTCTAAAATGAGTCAAACGATGGGTTCTTAGATGACCATTCTGAGAAAATCCTTTGGAGCATATTTCACAAGCAAAAGGCTTTTCTCCGGTATGGGTCAAGAGATGTGTTCTTAGATGACTATTTCTAGAAAATGTTTTGGAACATACTTCACAAACAAAAGATTTTTCTCCTGTATGGATCAAGAGATGGTTTCTTAGAGTACTAGTTTGAGAAAATCCTTTGGAACATATTTCACAAACAAAGGGTTTTTCACCTGTATGGGTCAAGAGATGGCTTCTTAGGGAAGTATTATGAGAAAATCCTTTGGAACATATTTCACAAACAAAAGGCTTTTCTCCTGTATGGGTCAAGAGATGGCTTCTGAGATTACTATTCTGGGAAAATCCTTTCGAACATATTTCACAAACAAAAGGTTGTTTTTCCCCTGTGTGAGTCAAGAGATGGCTTCTTAGAGTCCTTATATCAGAAAATCCTTTGGAGCATATTTCACAGGCAAAAGGCTTTTCTCGGGTATGGGTCAAGAAATGTCTTCTTAGATAACTATTTCTAGCAAATTTTTTGGAACATACTTCACAAACTAAAGATTTTTCTCCTGTATGGGTCAAGAGATGGAGTCTTAGAGTACTAGTCTGAGAAAATCCTTTAAAACATATTTCACAAACAAAGGGTTTTTCACCTGTATGGGTCAAGAGATGGCTTCTTAGGTAAGTATT
Organism: Maratus speciosus; assembly: GCA_963932465.1. NCBI lineage: Eukaryota > Metazoa > Arthropoda > Arachnida > Araneae > Salticidae > Maratus > Maratus speciosus. The sequence continues at coordinate 70,778,948 of OZ010794.1, read as the reverse complement.
ATGAGAAAATTCTTTGGAACATATTTCACAAACAAAAGGCTTTTCCCCTGTATGGGTCAAGACATGGCTTCTTAGATTACTATTCTGAGAAAATCCTTTGGAACATATTTCACAAATAAAGGGTTTTTCACTTGTATGTATCAAGAGGTGGCTTCTTAGAGAAGTATTCCGAGTAAATCCTTTGGAACATATTTCACAAACAAAAGGTTTTTCTCCTGTATGGGTCAAGAGATGTCTTCTTAAATTACTCTTATCAGAAAATCCTTTTGAACATGTTTCACAAACAAAGGGTTTCTCTCCTTTATGAGTCAAGAGGTGTCTTCTTAGATGACTATTCCTAGAAAATGTTTCGAAACATACTTCACAAATAAAAGATTCTTCTTTTGTATCTATGGAAGAATGTTTTTCTTTATCACCATTTTGAGAAACAAAGTGCTGTTTAGTTGAAGAAGATTTTCCTTCTGTAATCGATGACATTTTCTTAAGCGAAAAAGTTTTGTTCCAGATGATAACAGAAACTCCTTCAAAATATCAGTATGAAGAGATTGTTGCAATGTTCATCCAAGGAAATAACTTATTGAACTTCAGTGAAAAAGTTTTATTTACCTTTGCATCTAAAAACAGAATGAAAAATAATAAACAAGATATTTTTTAATAAACTGCACTAAATTTTAACAGCCAATTAAGTAGTCGATTTGACAATTTTCATTTCCTTAAGAGGCAAAGGAACACGTTTGTCGCGTTGAATTTTTCCGACAGATGGCTCTGATTGCAACAGGGTATCCGATGTTTGGCGAAATGAGATTTTTAACGAAGAAAAAAGATAAAAAAATAAAGCACTCTCGCGCCAACATCTGGTAATCTTATCACTCACTGGAGGCGGAGTTTATTCCCTACCAGCTGCATGATGTGCCTTAGGATCTCCAATCATGAACATCTTGGAAGGAAAAAGATGCTTTGTTGATTTTTTTGGGAACGGTACAAATTACTGGAACGTGGATATTTTAAAGAAGTCTGATTTTTTAAATAAA